>JALIRH010000171.1:385000-459379 GCA_023055505.1 Callipepla californica brunnescens
AGGGGCGAACGCCTCTCGGCGGGGAGGGCGGCGTGGGAGCGCGCCCGAACCCCGGGGGCGGCCCCGCCGGCCTTCCCCTCCGCGGGGAAGGAGCGGGGACCGCTGCGCAGCTTTCGGCGGCGCGCTCCGGGCTCTCCCGCGAGAGCCGGACGGACGCGCGCGCGCCGCACGGCGGCACCGCACCGCACCGCCCGGCCGGCCGGGGCTGACCCGCCCTCCGAGACCGGCGGCGAAGCGGACGGCGCGCGGGGAGGAACTCCCCGACGACGACGGACGTGCTAGAGGACAAACGCGACCTCGAGGCGGGCGCGACCCCTCGGATCGGAGGCCCTCTCTCCCGGGGCGGCACGCTCCGCAGCGGGCGGGGACGCGGCAGGGAAAACCGACCCGGAACACGGCGTTACCGTCGCGGGACGCGCCGCCTGGAGGCTACGGGCTCGACCGCTCGGGCGGACGCGAGCCCACGCTTCTCCCGGCTCTCGCCTTCCTTTCGGCCTCCTGGCTTTTTCTCGCCCGGTTTCCCCTCGGTTTGCCACCCCGCCCGGCTCGCTGCTCGCGGCCGGCACCCGACGGGCCCCGAACCGAGGCCGGCGCCGGCAACCTCGCGCGACCGACGCGGTACGCCTGCGGCTCGCGGGGCCGCTCGGCCGTCACACAGCCGGCTTCGGCCGGGTCAGCCTCTCTCCCTGGGCGCCGAGATGGCGGGCGGGCGGGCGGTCGGTGGGGCGGAGCGAGCGCAGCCCGGGCTGACCGCCCCAAAGCCGCCGAAAAGCCCCCGCCGAGAGCCGCCCCCCGCTTCGCTTTCTCGGCTCCAGCGGACGAGGCGCTTCGCCTCGCGTGCGACGGGAAGCGAGCTGGAGAGGAGGCCGCCCGTGCCTGAGCACCGGACGCCGCCGCGGCTTCCCCGGGACGGGGAGCGCGGAAGTGCCGGGCCGCCGGGGGCCCTCTCCCACGCGACCCGAGTGGCCTCATCGATCGACGGAAGGAAGGTCTGGAAGAAGGCGGAAGGCACGAGCCCTTCCTGTGATGCGGCGGAAAGGCCCCGCACGCGGTGCAGGCGGGTGTGCGTGGACAACGTACCGCGAGAGGTGCTCGCCCGTGCCTGAAAACCAGCCCGCCCCACGCTACCCCGGAGCGAGCCGGGGAGCGGGATTGAGCCGGCCCGCCCGGGAAGCCTCTCCGACGTGCCCGAGGAGCGCCGGTGGATCGGGTGGGCTCCTGCGTGCGGGTGAGGATGAGGTGCGAACAACGAGGCGCCGCCGCCACGACCCAACGAGCCCTGGGTCCCGCTCTTCACCGAGCGCCGGGGGACCCGCCACCGCTAGTAGCAGCCGCCGGGGACGCCCCCGGACTCTCTGCACGCCATACGAGTGCCGGCGGACCGGCCCGAGCCCTTCTTTTTCCTTTTCGGCTCTCGCCCTTTTTTCTCTCTCGCCAGCTCCTTCTTTGCCCTTCCGACGCTTTTTCGCCCTGGTGCCGCGGGAGCCGTCCTTCGCCCTTCTCGTTCTCGCTCGCTCGCCTTCTCCGGCTTTTTTTCGCTCGTGACCGCCGCCTTAGTCCTCCGAGCGGCGGGACGGGGAGGGACGCCACACGCGCCGATACTGAAACGGGACCCGATCGTACGAAAAGGCGCTTCAGAAAACAACCACTACCGCCACCGCCTCCTCCTCCTCCGCCGCCGCCGCCAACCCTTCCTCGCCGGCCGGCCGGTCAAAACGTGCCCGCTCGCGAGCGCCCGCGCATCGCCATCTCCGGAGCAGAGTACGCACTCTCTCCTATAGACGGACAGGGAAGGCACCGGAAAAGGAGCTCCTCGGACCACCGGCGCCGACTACCGGCACCTCCTCGGAAACAGGCCGGCCTTCACCTAGACGTAACTGGAGGCACGAAACGAGAGCGACGCCTTCCGGACCTCCGGAGCAACAGCGCCGCCCCCCCCCCCCCCCACCCAACGCAGGCCGAGAAGACAAAGGCCCACCGAAGCCGGGTAGACGTGGCCGAGAGCGGCAAGCCGCCCCGGCAGCGCCCTCTGGGCAACTCCAAACGACACGCCAAGACCCTCGGAGCCGGGTGGACGTGTCCGAGCGCGGCAAGCCGCCCCGGCGGCGCCCTCTAGGCGCCTCGGAGGACCGTTCGGCCCGGTCGCAGCCGGGTAGACGTGGCCGAGCGCGGCAAGCCGCCCCGGCAGCGCCCTCTGGGCAACTCCAAACGACACGCCAAGACCGTCGGAGCCGGGTGGACGTGTCCGAGCGCGGCAAGCCGCCCCGGCGGCGCCCTCTAGGCCCCTCGGAGGACCGTTCGGCCCGGTCGCAGCCGGGTAGACGTGGCCGAGCGCGGCAAGCCGCCCCGGCGGCGCCCTCTGGGCGCCTCGGAGGACCGTTCTGTCCGGTCGCAGCCGGGTAGACGTGGCCGAGCGCGGCAAGCCGCCCCGGCAGCGCCCTCTGGGCAACTCCAAACGACACGCCAAGACCGTCGGAGCCGGGTGGACGTGTCCGAGCGCGGCAAGCCGCCCCGGCGGCGCCCTCTAGGCGCCTCGGAGGACCGTTCGGCCCGGTCGCAGCCGGGTAGACGTGGCCGAGCGCGGCAAGCCGCCCCGGCAGCGCCCTCTAGGCGCCTCGGAGGACCGTTCGGCCCGGTCGCAGCCGGGTAGACGTGGCCGAGCGCGGCAAGCCGCCCCGGCAGCGCCCTCTGGGCAACTCCAAACGACACGCCAAGACCGTCGGAGCCGGGTGGACGTGTCCGAGCGCGGCAAGCCGCCCCGGCAGCGCCCTCTAGGCGCCTCGGAGGACCGTTCGGCCCGGTCGCAGCCGGGTAGACGTGGCCGAGCGCGGCAAGCCGCCCCGGCAGCGCCCTCTGGGCAACTCCAAACGACACGCCAAGACCGTCGGAGCCGGGTGGACGTGTCCGAGCGCGGCAAGCCGCCCCGGCGGCGCCCTCTAGGCGCCTCGGAGGACCGTTCGGCCCGGTCGCAGCCGGGTAGACGTGGCCGAGCGCGGCAAGCCGCCCCGGCGGCGCCCTCTAGGCCCCTCGGAGGACCGTTCGGCCCGGTCGCAGCCGGGTAGACGTGGCCGAGCGCGGCAAGCCGCCCCGGCAGCGCCCTCTGGGCAACTCCAAACGACACGCCAAGACCGTCGGAGCCGGGTGGACGTGTCCGAGCGCGGCAAGCCGCCCCGGCGGCGCCCTCTAGGCCCCTCGGAGGACCGTTCGGCCCGGTCGCAGCCGGGTAGACGTGGCCGAGCGCGGCAAGCCGCCCCGGCAGCGCCCTCTGGGCAACTCCAAACGACACGCCAAGACCGTCGGAGCCGTGTGGACGAGGCCGAGCGCGGCAAGCCGCCCCGGCGGCGCCCTCTAGGCGCCTCGGAGGACCGTTCGGCCCGGTCGCAGCCGGGTAGATGTGGCCGAGCGCGGCAAGCCGCCCCGGCAGCGCCCTCTGGGCAACTCCAAACGACACGCCAAGACCGTCGGAGCCGGGTGGACGTGTCCGAGCGCGGCAAGCCGCCCCGGCGGCGCCCTCTAGGCTCCTCGGAGGACCGTTCGGCCCGGTCGCAGCCGGGTAGACGTGGCCGAGCGCGGCAAGCCGCCCCGGCAGCGCCCTCTGGGCAACTCCAAACGACACGCCAAGACCGTCGGAGCCGGGTGGACGTGTCCGAGCGCGGCAAGCCGCCCCGGCGGCGCCCTCTAGGCGCCTCGGAGGACCGTTCGGCCCGGTCGCAGCCGGGTAGACGTGGCCGAGCGCGGCAAGCCGCCCCGGCAGCGCCCTCTGGGCAACTCCAAACGACACGCCAAGACCGTCGGAGCCGGGTGGACGTGTCCGAGCGCGGCAAGCCGCCCCGGCGGCGCCCTCTAGGCGCCTCGGCGGACCGTTCGGCCCGGTCGCAGCCGGGTAGACGTGGCCGAGCGCGGCAAGCCGCCCCGGCAGCGCCCTCTGGGCAACTCCAAACGACACGCCAAGACCGTCGGAGCCGGGTGGACGTGTCCGAGCGCGGCAAGCCGCCCCGGCGGCGCCCTCTAGGCCCCTCGGAGGACCGTTCGGCCCGGTCGCAGCCGGGTAGACGTGGCCGAGCGCGGCAAGCCGCCCCGGCAGCGCCCTCTGGGCGCCTCGGAGGACCGTTCTGTCCGGTCGCAGCCGGGTAGACGTGGCCGAGCGCGGCAAGCCGCCCCGGCAGCGCCCTCTGGGCAACTCCAAACGACACGCCGAGACCGTCGGAGCCGGGTGGACGTGTCCGAGCGCGGCAAGCCGCCCCGGCGGCGCCCTCTAGGCCCCTCGGAGGACCGTTCGTCTCGGTCGCAGCCGGGTAGACGTGGCCGAGCGCGGCAGGCCGCCCCGGCAGCGCCTACTTGTTAGCACTGCACGGCACGCCAAGACCGTCGGAGCCGGGTAGACGTGGCCGAGCTCGGCAAGCCGCCCCGGCAGCGCCCTCTGGGCCTTTCCAAACGCACGCAAGTCCGTCGGAGCCGGGTAGATTTGGCCGTGCGGGGCAAGCCGCCACGGCAGCGCCCTCTGGGCAGCTCCGCACGGCGCGCAAGACCGTCGGAGCCGGGTAGAGATGTCCGTGCGGGGCAAGCCGTCCCGGCGGCGCCCTCTAGTTTCCTCGTAGGACCGTTCTTCTCGGTCGCAGCCGGGTAGACGTGGCCGAGCGCGGCAAGCCGCCCCGGCAGCGCCCTCTGGGCTACTCCGAACGTCACGCCATGAGCGTCGGAGCCGGGGAGACGTGGCCGTGCCCGGCAAGCCGCCCCGGCGGCGCCCTCTAGGCGCCTCAGCGGACCGTTCGTCCCGGTCGCAGCCGGATAGACGTGTCCGAGCCGTAAAGGCGCCCGGATGGTGCCCTCTGGGCATCTCCGCACGGTACGCCAAGTCCGTCCGAGCCGGGTAGACGTGGCCTGACGCGGCACGCCGCCCCGCCAACGCGTTCTGGGCTGCTCCGCCCTGCACGCCATCGCCGTCGGAGCCGGGTAGACGTGCCCGAACATCGCGCGACACCCCGGCAGCCACTTCCGTCCACCGCCGCTCGCCCCCTGCTACAGGGCTGTGAGGGACGCAGGCACATGGCAGCCCTGCTGGAGCCTGGTGTCTGTGGGTTATGGTGTGAGGCCATCTCCTGTGACTCTTGTTACAGAGCTGCAAATCCACTACTGAGTTCACTTCCCAGCACCCATGCACCACTGTGCATACTTATTTTAGAGTGAAAATGCAGCTTGTTGTGAACTTTATCCTTCTGCAGTACCTCTCTAAACCTCTGGGACCAAGTCATCTCTGCTGCAAGTCTTATGTGCCGAGGAGCTCTTCTGGGCATGACTCGGTGTGTGCGTAGTAACAAGGTTAAAAGGGGTAAATGCTGTGACCTGTGGCTCCAGCCCTCTTTTGAATTTTGGCCTTCAGCATGACAGGCGGCTTCAGGAAGCACCACCTCCTGACTTGTTCCAGCATCCATCCTCACAGCTGCTGCACCCAGATGACACGGTATTGAATTTCTTCAGCATGCAGCGCATTTCTCTGGCTGTTGCTGTGAGGGATGGTGCTGCTGATGGCCCCAGGAGAGAGCCAGTGCCATGCAGAAGCCCTCTCAGCTCAGGGTGCCAGCAGCAGGTCTTCATTAAATAGATCTTGAATCTGTGGCTCCCAGTAGGTTAGTGCCAGAAGCGTGCATCATCCGTCCTCCTTGCTGTGCTTCCAAGCCCAGGTTTTGTAGCAGCACAGGCAGTTAATTATTCTTTGGTCACTGCTGACCTCAGTAATGGTCTGCAGAACTTCTGGAAAAAAAAAAAAAGTATCTAAGCCATTTAAAAAGTGATTTCTTTGCTCAGTGGCTTCTCTAGGCCCTGGGGCTTTGCTGCCTTATCTTCTGTATCTTTGGGACTGTTTTAGGGTGCAATGTCCCTGTGGTCCTCATAGTGCATCAGAGGATACGTGCATCCCATTGTTTTGTGTGCTGAGAGGGGTAATGTTAAAAGTGTGTAGCTTCTATCATGATACAATGCTGTTTTTTGGGGGGGAATGTAGGAATGTGTTTTGGATTTGCTTCTTGACCCAGTGATAATGAATTGTCATTCGGTCTAGGTTCCGAGTAGGAAAGCAGGTAAATCGTCGCTGAACTCCTGGTGCAAGTGGATCTTCCTGACACACACACAAGCCTCCTGAAAGTTGGCTTTGTATGAAATACTAATTGATGTATTAGCATAACAACATCTGAGTGTACTGTGATTACAGCATTGCCTCAATCCTTCGCAATGAGGTGAATGTAGAAAAGGACATTATTCCTTCCAGTAGATCCTCGTTTTGCTCAGCATAGAGGAGTTTTGATCTCTGATTGCTGTGGAGCTCCGACTTGCAGTGTTGAGGTGTCTCCTGAGGCCCAAGTGAGGATGGCTGATGAGACTTCACTGGTGAAATACAGTGAATTGGTAGCATTAATTATGGTCTGCAGCAATTTAGGGGAGGACAGATTGGAGCTGGTGTGTTACTGAGATGCTCTTGTTACAGCTCAATTACTGCAGAACTCACAGTCCTTTTCTTTCCGTAAGATTTCACTGCTTACTCCTAATTAGGGAAGCTCATGCTAAAATGACAGTTTATTTTTCACATTTGCTTCTCATTTTCCTGTTCTCAAATGGCTTCAGATTTCTGTTGTGCCTTTTGGGGACTTTAAATAGAAGTGCTTGAGTCAAAGGAGAGGAACGTGTTATTGTTGTATGCTGTTTTCATATCAGATGTGAAAAAATTCTGGCAGTGCATTACAAATACAGTGGAGTGGTTTCTGCTCAGTAGCACTGCTTTGCGCTGTTTTCTCTCAGAAGAGGGATTTCATCATTAACCCTTTTTGTCTTCAGAAGGAGTGGAATTTCAACGGTAGCTATATGCCCTTCATTGCAAGGTCACTATTTATGATATTAAAAGTAGCAGTTGTTCAATGCCCAGAGCTGTACCAAATGCAGAGGTTGGCGTGTTCTCACCAAAGTGCTGAGAGATGAGGGCTAGGTTTCTGTTTTGGAAGAGCTATTTGTGCTCAAAGCCAGAGGCTTCCTGATACAGGTCTTCTTGACTAAATGTGAATTGAGACTTCAGAGCTTACAGGCTTGTTTAGTGCTTTTCAGAAAGACTGTTTTAGAGCTCCTAATGTACATTCAAGTACAGTTTTCAGGCCTGGCAGTGAAACGGCAGTTTGGATCCCTGCATGTATTTTCAGGATGATTTGTCCAAGGAGGTGAATTCTGCCAAAAGTAACGGTATGTGAAGCGTTAAAACAGTCTTACTAATAACAGTCAACTTCTGCATCTTCAGTGACAAAGCGTGTGAAGGCTGGGAGTCATGGATGAGCAGCCCTGGTGTGCTCTCAGAGCAGGGCCTCCACGGAGACTTCAGCTCTGAGTGTGACACAGCTGATGGAACTTCATGCTCTACATGTTCACGGTGCTGTACAAACATTTGTGGTAATTAATCCTCTGCACTCCTGTGCGGTAGATGAGTATTTTTGCTTATTTCAGTCACAGCTCTGGAAAAATCGTAGGCTACCACTGGCTTGTTACTGTTGTGCTACTTTGATCCTGAACGAGTGCCGCTTTATTTGCATCATGATGTCATCAGATGTATGCTAAGTACTTCCAGGTGGTCCCAGTTCTTGAATACCTTCCCATAACATGACGTGAGCATGGCTGATCTGTGAGCTAGGCTCAGTTCCTCTCCTGCTGGCAGCTTCTTGATGGCTCTGATCTGCCCCCTGTGCTGTCCTCCTGCAGCTCTCATAAGAGCCCCAAAGAGAATGTAAACACCTCTGTTCTGGTGCTGAGTGAGTACAGCAGTGAAGTCCAGCTTGAGGCATTGTTGTTTAGGCAAAGCTTATGCAAGTTGAACACTATTTCTATACACCAGGTAGGCTTTGAGATTGGCTTTCATTACTAAGTATTGATGCTACTGTATCTTCACACCAGGGCACCTCCCAGATAGAAGCAAACTGGAAAAGCAATGTTCATCCTCCTAGTTGCCAGGTCTGAAACATGCTCAGAAACTTCCCCTAAACTTGTGGGCAGTCTTGGTGCTTGTTCTTGGTGGCATTTCCATCCTGTTTGCTTGGGGTGCCTGTATGGGGGTGCTCTACAGAAGTTTCTAATTAAAATAACTTGCCTGAAAGTCAGTGTTGCTAGCTCCTGCTGTTGATTGTGAACCTGCTTAAGCCTTGTTATGTAAGGGTAAGGAACACAAAGCTATTGCACTTTTAAGCATGGTGCAGAGAATGTTTAAAGCTGGTTTGAGAATTTGAAAGATGCCTTTACTAGAAGTGGAATAAAATGGAATTGTCAGGGTTTTATTTTTTGAAGGGGGAGACATTTTTGACTTGCAGATTTGGTTTTGGTGGTACCAAACAAGATCAGAGCTCTTGGTGTAGGGAAGCTTGCTGTTTCCTGCTTTCTTCCCAGCTTGGAAATGTGCTCATTTTCTTCTGTGAAGAAGTGAGATAATGCTCAGTCTTCATGTAGCAGGTGTCACTACTTTTATTTGCATTTTCTAAGGTTGCGGAGATGCCATTAGAATATTGACATGTAATACAATGGTCATAATACATTTCCTGTTTCAAAGATTTGTTTCAAGTTGGAAGAGGATTATGTTTCACATCAAATAATCTTCAAGATTTAAGTGGGAGCTCCTGGTGTTTGGCAAGTCATGTTCTGATGTGAACTTGAAAATGCAGAACTATGCTTAGATTTGTTTTACCAATGGAACAGTCACAGTCAACAGGGAAGTTCTTGTAAGGACTCTTGTAATAATGATAGCTCCCTTACGTCATTATGGGTTATGCTCTGGCTTTAACACAGAGCTGAACGATGCACAGCACTCGCCTTCTGATCTGCTCAAGGAAGAGGGGAGAGGTGCAGCCGTGTATTGCATTGGGTGCTCTTTGTGTTGATGTAGCAGCTCTATTGCAGGATTTTCAGAGCTTTGGTGGCTTTGATCTTACCGCTGGTGTCACTTCTTTTGGCTCAAAGATGAGCTTTAGGAATGATTTTGCTATAAAGAAAATAAAGGAAAAAGACCAATGCATGCATGGAATATTACTTGTGTGTGTTACTAGTCAATACGTGCTTGAATTTATGCAGGTATGTGAGGTAAGGTATTCTGATCCTGTCCTGTTGACCTGTGTGTGTGAAGCCATTACACATCTGTGCATCTGTTGTCTGAAGATTCTGCAGATTTGAAGAGTGTCTGTTGTTTTTTTCTTTTCTTCCAATTGCATGAATACCTGGATGCTTGTTTCAGCTGCTCTGGGGACTTACGAGATTCTACCCTAAAGGGGCAGAATTTGCTCCTTATCCAAAGCAAATTTCTTTGAATATTTTCTGTTATCATGTTCTGTAAATGAGAAAGAGGCCCAAAGGAAAAGGCTGTGGCTCGGAACAGAAGGAAAACATCAGCCTGGTTGCAGGAGAGGGGAAGCAGCTACAATAATTATTTCTAGTAGGCTGGAGAACAACATGCATTAGGCTGGCTTGAGTTTTTCCGGGTATAAACTCTACAGTGACATGCACTGCCACATGCAGGAGCAAGGGCTTCCTGAAGCAGAACATAGGATGGAGTGCTCAGTGAGCACGAGGCAGCGGATGCAGGATGGTGTTTGTTTAAAAGGAAGCTGACATTTGTCAGGAGACGTGGCAAATATGCCATTATTTTTTTTATTTTCTACATAACCCGGGAGATATCAGACATATTCTAATGAGATTCTGAAATACCAAGCTTATAAATATTGATGGAGAAAGTTCATTCTCGTCCTTAGAGAGACTGCATTTTGCAATTATACAGCTTCACTCATGTGAACTGTATTGCAATTTGTTCTTCTGTCTCCTTCACAGGAGAAGCCGCTCAGAATTACAGTTCAATCTCTGTTCTCAACCAGCTCTCTTTTGCCACCTGTATTTCTAAGCTGATGAGATACTTAAAATTGTCTGGTATTCAGATGCCAAACAAGGAGATATCAAAGGCTTATGTGCAAAACTTATGTGGTGGCAGCAGCTGTTTTCTGATAGAAGAATATGAAAGTTGGCCACAGTTCCTCACTTTAGAGGCAAACGATGTGCTTTGAACCAAAGCTTTTTAAAAATGTTGGCTTATTCAACATGTTCCCCCACACACACACCAGAATTCCTTTGACTTCAAGGCTTTGCAAATAATTTCAGTGCAATGTGCTCTGGGTTGAGCCATGCAGATGCACACTCTTGTGGAAAACTGAGCTGAGCTGTAAGTTCAGGGCGTGTTGTCGGTTCTTCGATCAGTTGAGTGAAAATGTATAAGACTTTGCACTGACCTTCACTTAGTTCACCACAGTAAAAGCTGTCAGACCAGCTTCAGACTTGAGGGGGAGGGCAAACTCAAAAACCAAAACATCCACCACCTCCACCATCACACAAGAACACAAGAAAGAAGCAGTCCTTCTGCCCTGTGATGGGATTTTCACTGCTGCATGGAGCAGCATCTGCTGTGAGTGAGTGATGGCTGACAGACAGATTCCCTCTGGTAAGCTGTGAGAACTGTGTACGGCATCATTTGCTGCTTGAATATCTTCCAAGCTGAAGACAGTGCTTTTGACTCTGGTTTGGAATTAAAGATATTTAAAGCAAATGCTGTGTGGGAACAGCGTCTGACTTGAACTGCTGATTTGTGGCCCTAAGATAGGGAAGCTGTCCAGTTGACACAGTACAGGCTTGCTGTTGGTCTGGAGGGGCTCCATCATAGGCACTGAAGCAGAAAGGGGAGAAGGGAGTGGCTTTTCAGAGGTACTGCCTTCCTCTGTTGGCTATGGGCTTCTCACCTGCTGTCCCACACTGTGATGGTATTTTCAAATCTGTTAACAGTAATCATATCATTATGACTCCAGTCCTTGTTCTCTAAATAGAAGATAGGGACGGGCCACGCAGTGAATAGATCAAAGCTGCCTTAACAGTCTGCTTTCTGTCAAGTGTATATAGCCTCAGCTGAGCTGCATTCAAACTAGCTTCTGTTAATCTATTGTTGGTACCCAGTGCGAGCGTGTAAATGCATCAGATATTGAAGTAAATTGTATCCTGAGGTTCTTGCCCTCAGAATTATGCAGATATTGATTTTTGGAATATAATGCAATTCCTTCGTGCAGAACCATAATGTATTTACTTACTATCTAGTAGAAGGGCTTCTGAAATTACCTGATTCTGCGACTATGAACCCATGTCAGTAATGACCTGAAAATCAAACACAAGCGAAAATCCAAACTGCTCAGAGCCCAAAGCTCCACTGTCCTGGGCTCCGATTTGACAAACAGAGCAAAGTCATCCAGATTAGCTGTTATATTGGAGCCCCTGTAGAAATAAGTACCTCGTTGCAGAAAGTAATGGCTGTTCAGGTGCCCCTTTTCCTCTATATGATAACACTGAGTTCGTGCTGCAGAGATCGTTGGGGAAGAAACCAGACAGGGGAAGATGACTCACCTCTCCAGCTCTTTCAGAGCATATCTGAGAGATACAAGGGGAAGTTAATGCAGCACGCTGAAGAATTGTTTTCATGACATGCAAAGAGTGCTGATAAATGTACTGTGGGAGAGAGACTGCAGAGGATTACCCATGGAGGATGGGAGCTCCCTCTGGGCTCCGTGCCAGCCAAAATTCACGTGGCTGCAGCAGGTACTGGGCTGAAGCTGAACCAAAATCCTGTGAGAGGCTGAAAAGCGCTTTTATCTTGGCAAGAATCTAGAGCACTTGGATTCGGTAATGCATGGGGGTGATTGACTGTATTTGTTTTAGCCATCTTGGACCTATTCTGTGTCAAGTGAAAATCCCCTGGATATGTCCCAAGCCAATATATTGGATACATTCTGACAGATACTGCCTGGGATGGGGCTTGACCTGGAATAGGTTTCGTAGCATTGTGCAAGCCAGCACGAGGTGACTTTGGCATTTTACTTGTGGAACAGCTGTGCAGCATGACGTTTTTCCTACCGGTACCTTGTTAAACGGGTGCAGTAGGTCCTCCTAGAACAGACATTTTTACTGAAATGACTTCAGTCTGAGTACAGTATTTATTTTTTTTTCTCTGTTGGTAACTGCATACCGTACATTTCTCTTTCCCTCCTTCATCCCTTCTCCCCACGGTACAGCTGTGTTTCTCTGGCAGCTGTGGCAACCTGGGGGATTTCTACTTCATAGGTGCATTTGCTGCTTTGACCTGTCCTTTGTGGCAATAGTGCTTCTTCCTGCAGACGACTTTGGCATCATCAGGTCAAAGTAAGTGCTGCAGAGTGCAGTGAGATTGAATTTAGTGACAGCTTTAGTTGCCTTGATCTAAATGCATGTAAAACTTTTTTATCCTTTGGAGGAAAGACCACAGTGTTCAGCCATGGATGTAGAACTCATCAATCTTTCAGGCTGCTGCTGTGGCTGGTGGTGGTGTAGATGAATGCCAACTGTGAGGCTGTGCCCAATGCAAAGCAGCTGCAGTATGAACCTCTCTGTGCTTTGGAAGTCATTTAGTGTAAACACAGCTTTTCCAACAACAGGCTGTGGTAAGACTGGCTGCAGACTTGTAATGTTCCCCTAATGCAGAGCAGCTTATATGATGAAGTTAAATGCTTCAGAGTGAACAAAACAAGAATATTTGTAATGGGTATATCCTGCTCATATTAAGGAAGAGGGAATAGGGCAGAATTTGTACGAAAATGCATTATAATTCATCAGGAAAGGTTGCATGCATAAATTCTCACTGAAGTATTACACCAAGGTATGCTCCAAGGACGCAGGCAGGTCTGTTCTCTGGGTACTATCTGTGAAGATTTCTCACAACTTGATGCATTGCTCCTTTGCATTTGTTCAAGGATGGCTCCAGTGTGGAATGAGAAAATCCCCAACAGCCCTGGGTGGTGCTTTTATTATAATTCTAAAATCGAGGAACCACATTTTTCATAATTAGGGATAAAAGCAGAAGCAGCGGAATTATTTTTTATTAAAGAATAACTGAATATTCCTGGCAGATATGTGAATACGTACATGAATTATTCTTGGGGATTATTAGTAATAAGATGGTGAATCTTTCTTGATAATGTGGGAAATGTGATAGAAATCGAGTTCTGTACTTTCTATACTTGTTAATCAAACCAGCCTCAAGACAGATGTCTCAGTGTCTTTCCGTGTGTTTTTCTTTTCCTTCTCCTAGAACTATGTAGTTTGTAGAAGACTTAAAAATAGATATATAAATGTTTTTGTAAATTGGAGCCACAGCGTCTTGTTCTAATACTTGCACAGATAGTAGTGACCTTCTAAGGAACTGAAAAGAAGAGAAATAAGCAGTATTCATCTCTGCAAGGAGACAGAGGATGACTCCCAAATACCAGCCAGTGCAGCCCAGAAAGAAAAGATAAACACGAATATAGAGATAAGAGACAATAAAAAGGAGGGGTAGGGAGCCCCTGGTGCATGTCTTTGGTGGAGCGGAGACTCCAGGCTGCCCAGTGCTGTTTTGCTCGTTTATTGCTTACTTAATAAATTCCTTACTATTGGCAACGATCGGTGTGTATCGTTTTTCACACCTATAACAATTTGGTGCCGTGACTCAGATCCAGGTGATTCTGTGGTGGAATTCTCACTCCAGGGGGGGCGCCCCGTCTCCGGACGGCCCCTGGGCTGGGTAATTCCTGTGCAGAGACCTGTAGCTCCGAACTCTAAATTTGGTAAACGAGCAAAAGAAATTGCAGTACCCCATAATTTTTGTGCACGAAGACCCGAACAAAGACTCAGGATTGAGTAAGTATTTGCATGGATCTGTTCGGTCAGGGTGGGTATCCCGGAGCACACCTGACTGAGACGTCCCGTAGGGGCAAAGCTAGTGCAGACCCTCTAGTAGTGCAGTTCCCATTGCCCGCGAGGGCGTGGGTCATGACTGAGGGGTGCGAGTGTGTGTGTGTGTGTGTGAGAGTGCTCCGGAAGATGGGGCAGAGTCAGAGTAAGCCCTCTGGCCCCATGGGTGGCTCGCAGGTGAAGCTACCAGACATACCGCTAGAAAGTCCCCTAGGTTTAATGTTAGAACACTGGGGTGATTCTCCTTTGAGACAAGGAAAGAGTAAGGTGAAGATGGTACATTATTGTATGGAAGTGTGGGGAGGAAAACAGATAAAGGCTAGTTGTTCTGGCCTGTATTCGGATCCTTTGAGGACCGGATTTGCCAGGCTTTGAATACTTATGTGAATGAAAAACAGCCCTTTAATCTAGAAGAGAGTGAGTATGCCTAATTATGGATAGAATCTGATTTTCAAACCTTTGTATTCCCTTTAGTTAAAAAAAGGAATACAACAGAGGAGGACATTTTACACTATCCACCCCCACCCTATGCTCCCCCTGAACAGAATCCAACAGCTCCCCCAGAGGAGCAGGTTGATTCTGATTCAGGGGATGAACCCCTAGATCTCCCTAGAAGAACCACTAGAAGGCAAGCTAGGCAGGAAAGGGGTCGAGGAAGAAATCTTCTCCCTTTAAGAGAAATACCCATAGCCACTGGGGGACCAAACCCAGGAGTTGGATATGTTTCAGTTCCCTTAAATTCAGGAGATGTAAGAGAATTCAAAAAAGAGATGGGGAGTTTGTTAGAGGATCCTTTAGGGGTCTCTGAGAGGCTAGATCAATTTTTAGGTCCCAGCCTTTATACCTGGGATGAAATACACGCAATCTTAAGTATACTATTTACAGTAGAAGAAAGGGATATGATCAGGAGAGCAGGTATGCGAATTTGGGATTGGCAACACCAGGCTGGTCCAGGAGCAGATATAAAGTGGCCTTTACAGTGGCCCAATTGGGATAATCAGAACCAGAAACATCATACTCACACGGCAGACTTGCGAATTATTATTATTCAAGGGATTAGAGAATCAGTCCCTTGGGGACAGAATATCAATAAGGCTTTTAGCGAGCAACAGAAAAAAGACAAAACTCCTACTGAGTGGTTAGAGAGACTACGTAGAAATTTACAGTTATATTCAGGGTTAGATCCTACTACCCCCTTAGGACAAGCTCTCCTGAAAACGTAGTTTGTGGCTAAGTCCTGGACAGATATTCAAAAGAAACTAGAAAAGTTGGAGGATTGGCAGGAGAGAGGATTAGATGAATTGCTGAGAGAAGCCCAGAAAGTGTACATAAGAAGAGAGGAAGAGACTCAGAAAAGACAGGCTAGACTTTTGACAGCTGTGGTAAGAGAAGGACAGAAGGGGGGGTTTCAAACAAAGAAAAGAGGGAATATTCCTCAGGCAGGGAGTGTGTTTCAGTCTAATCAGACGAGATCTAGAAATATGAGGATGGTAGAATGTTTCTACTGTCAGAAAAAGGGGCATATGAAGACTGTAAAAAAAGAATTCAGGATGAGAAAATGTTTAAAGAAGACTGAGGGGGTCAGGGGCTCTATGTGCTGGGGACCCAGGAGAGAAAGGAGCCCTTGATAAAATTGAAATTGGGTCCCCAGCGTCAGGAAATAGAATTTTTAGTAGATTCTGGGGCAGAAAGATCCACTATTCAATGTTTACCACGAGGGTGTTCTTTATCCTCGGAAAAAAATATGGTTAGTTGGAGTTAAAGGGGAACCTTTTGCAGTACCTGTTATAAAGCAGGTAGAAATAGAATCACCTAATACTTCTGGAGTTGGATCCTTTTTATTAGTACCTGAAGCAGGATATAATTTGTTAGGGAGAGACTTAATTGTAGAGTTAGGAATAAATTTAGAAGTGAAAGATAAAGAATTAACTGTTAAGTTATGTACTCTAACGACAGAAGATGAGGCAAAAATTAACCCAGAAGTTTGGTATACTCCAGAATTGGTAGGGAGGTTAGACATAGAACCCTTTGAAGTAACTATAAAGAACCCAGAAATCCCGGTTAGGATAAAACAATACCCCATTTCACAAGAAGGCAAATTAGGGCTACAACCTGAAATTGAGAGGTCAATATCTAAAGTGTTATTAGAGCCTTGTATGTCTCCTTATAACACTCCCATACTCCCTGTTAAAAAACCTGATGGTACATACAGTTTGGTACATGACTTAAGAGAAATAAATAAAAGAACAATTACTCGCTTCCCAATAGTGGTAAACCCCTATACCCTACTCAGTCAATTAAGCCCAGAATCTAGATGGTATAGATTGATTTAAAGGATGCTTTTTGGACCTGCCCCCTGAAGACAGAATGCAGAGATTACTTTGCTTTTGAATGGGAAGATCCAAACACCCATAGAAAGCAACAACTTAGATGGACAGTGCTCCCACAGGGATTCACAGAGTCCCCTCATTTGTTTGGACAAGCCCTTGAGCAAGTACTAAAAACTTATGAATCAAACCCCCAAGTAACCTTAGTACAATATGTAGATGACTTACTATTAGCTGGAACAAATGAGGAGATGGTTAGACAGGAGAGCATTAAACTACTAAATTTTTGGGGTTCAAAGGGATTGAAAGTTTCTAGGACAAAATTACAATTTACAGAAGAAGAAGTGAAATATTTGGGACATTGGTTAAGCAAGGGGAATAAGAAATTAGACCCAGAACGAGTAAATGGTATCTTATCTTTAAAAGCCCCGAGGAGTAAGAGGCAGGTGAGACAGATTTTAGGGTTGCTAGAATATTGTCGACAATGGATTGAGAATGATAGCAGTAAAGTAAAGTTTTTATACCAGAAATTAGTACAAGATGGATTAGTAAAGTGGAGTCAGGAAGATGAGCGAAGATTAGAGGATTTGAGAGTAGACCTTGTTAATGCACCAGTATTAAGCTTACCTGATATAAAAAGACCATTTTACCTTTTTGTGAATACAGATGAAGGGACTGCTTTTGGAGTATTGACCCAGGAATGGGCTGGGAAGAAAAAGCCAGTAGGATATTTCTCAAAACTCTTAGACCCTATTAGTCGTGGGTGGCCTACTTGTTTACAAGCAATAGTTGCTGTGGCTCTGTTAGTAGAAGCAGCAGGGAAAATTACTTGTGGAGGTGAATTAAAAGTGTGTACTCCACATAACATGAGGGGAGTATTACAACAAAGAGCAGATAAGTGGATTACAGACACTAGACTATTGAAATATGAAGGGATTCTAATACATTCTCCTAAATTAGAAATAGAGACTACAAGTTTGCAAAATCTTGCTCAATTTTTATATGGAGAACCAGATGAAGGGTTAACCCATAACTGTATTCAGTGCATAGAACAGCAAGTTAAAACACGGGAGGACTTAGAGGAGGAGGAATTATCAGAAGGGGAAAAGTTATTTGTAGATGGCTCATCCCGCATAGTAGAAGGAAAACGCAAATCAAGGTATGCTATAATAAATGGAAAAACGCTTACAGTAATTGAATCAGGACCATTGGATAGAACATGGTCAGCTCAGGCTTGTAAATTATATGCAGTCCTTAGAGCCTTACAGATGTTAAAGGGAAAAATTGGGACTATTTATACAGATTCTAGATACGCGTATGGGGTAGTTCATACCTTTGAAAAAATATGGGAGGAAAGAGGATTGGTAAATACACAGGGAAAGGGTTAATCCATCAGTCATTAATAAGACAGACTCTGAAGGCAGTAAGAGAACCAAAGAAAATTGCAGTAGTACACGTAAAAGGCCACCAGAGGGGGATGTCGACTCAAAGAAGGGGAAATAAGTTGGCTGACGAGGAAGCTAAAAGAGCGGCCTTAATGATCCGAAAAGAAATACAGACTGATGGTTCCCGAAAAGAAACAAATGAGGCTAAGAGTTTTACTATACAAGAAAAAGAAAGACTTCGACAAATGAAAGTTGAGGAAAAGGAGGGAAAATGGTTACTACCTGATGGAAGAGAGGTAATCCCTAAAGGACTCACCTGGAGAGTATTAAGAGAATTTCATAAACAAAATCATTGGGGAGTACAGGCCTTAGTAGATCAATTTGCAATCAAATATATGTGTATAGACATTTATAGTATAGCCAAACGAATAGTAGACAGTTGCATGATTTGTAGGAGAATAAATAAACAACAACTAAGGGAAAAAATACAAGGAGGAAAGGAATTGGCTGTTAGACCTTTTGCTAAAATACAGATAGACTTTACAGAACTCCCAAAAATTGGAAGATATAAATACTTATTAGTAATAATAGATCACCTGACACATTTTGTAGAGGCCTACCCCACTGCTAGAGCAACAGCCCAGACAGTAATCAAAATATTATTCGAACATATTATTCCCAGATATGGGAATATTGAAGTTATAGATTCAGATAGAGGCCCTCATTTTGTATCAAAGGTAGTGAAAGAAGCCTTATTTCCTATGGGGACCAAATGGGAATATCACACCCCGTGGCATCCACAGAGCTCTGGAAAAGTAGAAAGGATGAATGGGGAGATTAAAAAACAACTTACTAAATTGATGATTGAAACCAAGATGTCTTGGATTAAGTGTTTGCCGTTGGCCTACTTAATCTAAGAACACAACCAAGAACAGATACTGGAATATCACCTTTTGAAATGTTATATGGAATGCCATATGATTTAGAACTCCCATCAGAACATCCTAAAGTAGAAGATAAATGATTACAGGAATATTTAATTGAAATTAATAAAAGGAGGAACGAATTAAGAAAAAAAGGATTGGTGGTACAAAGACCTCCACTAGATATAGCAACACAATGAATCAATCCAGGGGACAAGGTTTTAATTAAAACGTGGAAAGAATTCTCTCTAACTGCCCGCTGGGAAGGACCATTTCTTGTTTTATTAACAACAGAAACAGCGATTTGGACAGCCGAGCGTGGATGGACTCATGCAAGCCGAGTGAAAGGACCGATCCATGATACAACATCTCCAGTGGAAAGTGCCAGATGATCTGGAAATTACTGTTTTTGTTTCTTTTTTAATAGTCAATTTAGATATTCTATTATATGATTTATATATTGTATATATAGATATTGTATTGTGCATTGTGAACTCACTTTTCCTATGAATACCTCTTAAGATAATTGGGAAATAATTTTGTACACAATCAAAAGACTAATCAATTCCAATCAAGAAAGGGATTAGGGAGACTGATAAGGCAAGGATAGAGGAGGTTCCCCTGAAGAATACAACTGCTGCCGAGAAGATCATACACCCTGCTGCTCTAAGCAAAAGAGTAGGCGAGGAAGGCAGAGGCGTACAACAGTGGGGGCTATGAGAATAACCTCCAAGGTGGAGCACGAGTTACCTTGACCTTTGTCCCCTAATCTAGGTTGCTTGCTCATGAAGCAATATTGAAAGTTGCTATTGGCAACAAAAGGGAAAGGGAGCTAGGAAATATTGCAATACCTTGAAGGTATTCAGTCTGGAAAATGAGTATACCAATAATAGTAGTGGTCTCGTTAATGACGACAGTGGTGAAAACAGATAACAACCCGCATCAATCAGATCAGCTTATCTTGCTGAGAAGAGCTATTGAGGAAATCTGGAACATATTGAAAAGTCATTTTCTGCTTTGGAAAAATCCCTAACATTTTTATCTGAGGTAGTCCTACAGAATAGATGAGGATTGGATCTTGTATTTGTACAACAAGGAGGATTATGTGTAGCAATAAGGGAGGAGTGTTGTTCGTATGTTAATCACACAGCAGTAGTTAGAAATTCTATGGCTAAGCTACGAGAAAAACGAGAGGTGTTTGAAAACAGAAATCAAGTCAATTTTTCTGTCTTGTTCGCAGCTTTACTATACACTATAGATGGGCCCCTAATTCTGATAACTTTAATACTAGCCTTTAGTCTCTATATGCTGAATAAGATAACTGGAACCATAAAACGCTATCTGACACAATGGAAAGGGAAAGGTCATGTTTTAGCTCAAGATGCAGTGATAAGGTTTGATGAACAAGATGATAAAAAAGAAAAGGGGGGATTGTGATAGAAACCGAGTTCTGTACTTTCTATACTTGTTAATCAAACCAGTCTCAAGACAGATGTCTCAGTGTCTTTCCGTGTGTTTTTCTTTTCCTTCTCCTAGAACTATGTAGTTTGTAGAAGACTTAAGAATAGATATATAAATGTTTTTGTAAATTGGAGCCACAGCATCTTGTTCTAATACTTGCACAGATAGTAGTGACCTTCTAAGGAACTGAAAAGAAGAAAAATAAGCAGGAATCTTCTTTTAAGCATGCATGATTAGAGCTGAAGGAGACTGCAGTATTCATCTCTGCAAGGAGACAGAGGATGACTCCCAAATACCAGCCAGTGCAGCCCAGAAAGAAAAGATAAACACGAATATAGAGATAAGAGACAATAAAAAGGAGGGGTCGGGAGGCCCCCGGTGCGTGTCTTTGGTGGAGCGGAGACTCCAGGCTGCCCAGTGCTGTTTTGCTCGTTTATTGCTTACTTAATAAATTCCTTACTATTGGCAACGATCAGTGTGTATCGTTTCTCACACCTATAACAGGAAATATTTACATAGACTTGATTGCTTACCTGTGGTTCAATCCCTGTGTTTTGGGACAAAGAATATTTAACACTGCATCTCAGTGCTTTTTTCCACTGCATTTTTATAGCCAAAATCTCATGTAATGGACAGGTCTTAGAAGGACACTTTCAAAATAAGCTGATGACCTACTTGTTTTTGTTGGTTATTAAAGTTGCTGCCAATGAAGACAAAACAAAAGAATGGAAAATCAAGATACCAGTAACTCCAGCTGACATTAGGCAGTGCAATTGGTACAATGTAGGGAAGCAGAAGGGGAAAACATCATTGTATATGCTGAATGATCCTCAGTGAGGCGTCCTTAGTGAGGTCTGTTCAACCTCTCTCCTTGGGAAGCAAAGCTGACTGTTTTGAACTTCAAGATCGAGCTATGACTGCTTGGTTTAAATGGCAAAATGTTTAAGGTCCCCTAATAACTGAGCAGGTCATGCTCATCAAAGCTGTTTCCTCATAGAGCTTCTTGGCAACATATCTGTGCAAGAAAAGTGTAAGTGTACTCGAATACCTGGCTGAGATGTAGATCAGCAGGGCTGTGGTGAGCTGGAAGACAGCTGAGCTGCTGGCACTGCAAGGAGAGGTTGTGCAGGAATGTAGGGCTGTTTTCCTTTTCCATGCCATGTATTCAAGCTATCGGGAGCAGTTTCTTTTACTGATTCACCAGCAACTTTTCCATTAGCAAAATGCTGTTTCATGCACCGCAAATCTGCCTGTCACTTCTGGCTGTCCAGAACTGGCAGCTATCTCCAATGTGGGTTTTCACCAAGAGTTGTTCTGCCAAAGGGGAATTCTCCATCAGCCGCTTCAAGAGGGCAGCATGTCACTTGAGTGGGACAAAGCGTTCTTTGCAGGTGGATGACTTAGAGAATCCCATGTGGGGCTTTTTTTGATTGTACCCCAGGGGAGGATTTGGCTTGCTGCTTTTCCCTTAAGGGGGTTTCTGCTATAGGTCCATAACCTTCAGACAGAGAAGCATCTGTTAAGGATGCTCTGAATGTAAGACAAGAATCGCTTATGTTCTCTGCTGCCTGAGGGTCAGTTTCATTATTGCGAGGTTTGATTTCATCCAGACGAAGCTATAGTAAAGCAGAACTAGATGTTTCTATTTACATTCTTATGCCAACTTGAACTATTCTTAGCTTTGCTAAATGCACAGATGTAATCATTAATAATAGATGCCTTTTAACATCTCTAATTCATTGCACCCCATTGGCCAAAATATGTACTTACTAGCTGAAGTTACTGTTTAACCCTTTTTATTAAGCACCAGTTTTTGAAAAGGGCAATACAGTTGAGGAACAAAAGTTATGGTTATAGTGGCTGCTGTGGTGAGCTGTGCAGCCCAGTGTGCTTCACAAAACTGGGAAATGTCACATCGATCAATGAGGCCATCATCTGCTGAGTGCTTTTTCCCTCCTGGTTTCTGAACTTTGTTGCTGAGACTTTGATCAGATGTATTTTCGTATTGTGCTTAACCAGTTAGCGTATGTTGTACTTTATTTAAGGCACATTAATAATAACAGGAAATAGGCTTTCACCACTCTGTGTCCTGAGACAAGGGTAAGAAGGGAAGAGCTGCAAAGCAAAACAGCTTTGTGAGAGGGACTCTATCCCTTTTTATCACCCAAATCCATTGGCTATAAGTGTCCTTTAAAGGAGCAAATGCTTAAAAGAGGGCAAGACCATTTTCGGGGGGCTTTCTGGCCCCATTCATGGGTTGCTGCTCTAACAAGTTTATATAGTTTTGGACGTGACACCTAGGTTTGACCAAGCACTTCCTGACTGTGAGGATGATAGTGTAGCTAGGCTGATTGCCACATGTCCTCAGTGAAAGCTGGTATGGCTGCTGGTTGGAGCAGTGTCTGCACGTGTGTTAATGCTGTTTGATTTTGCATGGAAACCAGGACATTGTCCAGGGCCGGTGTGGAAACACTTCATCTCTAAGTGCAATAAACTCTGATGTGGAGAGGAGTAAAGCCTGTTGTGCATGGTGTGGCTGCTCTGCATGTGCATCCCTACCACACACATCTGTGTTGAAGGCCTTGTCCTGACTGGAGCTGGAGAGAGCAGCTGAGCACCATGGAGTGTGTCAGGGCTCTACAGTGGTTTTCTGGTGTGTTCTAGCAAAGGGTTTAACTTGGTGGGGGACCTAGGAAAGGTAGGACCATAGTTTAGGCAATCCAGAGTGAATGACAGATTGCTTTTGTGGCTGGAGCCTGGGCTGGGAGGTGATAGGAGCTGAGGTGAAGTGCTGGCAGGGGTTCCTGGCTCAGTGCTGGCTGCAGCTCCTGAGCTGTGCTCCATTCAGATTCCTGATTTTTCTCAGGTGCTATCATAGGGGAAACAGAGTTAGGATCATCTCAGTTGATGGGGAACTGAGTGGGCCTGGTACAAACCTGAGGAGAGGGATGGTGTGAGCCCTGCTATCTTAGGGTTACTGCAGGTTATGACATTGCTTTCCCCACCACACCAATGTGGAAGCTCTCCCCTTAGCTGACTGCAGTCATGTTCTTTAACTGGATGTTCTGAGTCCATGTGTTGCTCATCCTTCCATTAATTCTCACTGAGAAGAAGAATAAAAGGGTTTTGTCCAGCCTGGGCCTGTGCTGTATTATGCAGGCCTGCTGCCGTGCACTCACAAGCTTAATGTCCTTGCAGTGCTGTTAGCAAAAGTATACTGTGGGTGTATCATTGCCTTGTGTAAACTACTATTCCTCGCTTTCATTTACCCATTCACAAAGGTTTTCTTGCAGATTTTTTTATTTTTCCTGGAAAAATAAATCTTTTTTTCCTTTCATATTGCAAAACTAATCATACTGCAGTGCTGCATCTCACTCAGGTGACAATATCTACTATCTTGTTGGCACTTGATATAAATATATTCTGAAAAGGTGAGGCAGGTTCAGCAGCTGGAGATAAGGACAGTGAAGGGAACTCAGCCAGGATGAAAGGATGGTGCTGCATGACTGAGAATCTCTTGCTGAAGCAATTATTGGCCATGGAACAGTGAGAGTCAACAGGTACTGCACGGTTCCTCTCATAGAAATTGCCTAGAGATATTTGAACAGATTTGAGACTTTGCACTTTGCTGTCCACTACTTCTTTTAAGTAAAGTAAGCTTGAGAATGGAAAAAGGGAATAACTGTATTGATACTTAAACTTTTTTTTTTTTTCTTTGTTGAATGCTGTAGATGAATTCACTTTGCTGGAAGGAGAAATAGACAGTTGATTTGGGCAGCTTCACTGTTTTCTGATGTTCAGCTTGTATTCTTAAATTATCATTTAGATTTATGAATGTGACAATTCCCTCTTGATTCCTTTGAATGGAAGATACAGCATCTGTGAACAGATTGGAAGGATAAAATAAAAAAGAGTACAACTTATTGCAGAAGAGGTGTATTGAGTGAGCACACAAGTTTTACGTTTCATTTCAGAATCATTGTTAGAAAAAAAGTATCTCCATACAGGTCTTATTTCCCATTCAGCACTGTATTTTGTCTATGTCCAAAAGATGATGCCTAGAGAAAATAAATGTTACAAAGTGAACACGCTCCAGTCTTCTGGATGCTGCAGATACTCTCAGCAATCAGTACTTAAGGATTTTGACCCTCTGAGAAAGCAGAGATTCCTTAATATATCTTAAGGAACCTGACAGGTTAAATCATGCTTTGGTTCCCTGTCAGATGGCTAGTCTGGATGGTGAGCTATCCAATTAGAAAATGGACTCTGAGAAGCAGTATTAGGAGTTGCAAAACCTTACCAAATCTGGGGATTTAAACTGATGTTTTGGTAGGTGGGGATGGCAGATAAACACTAGCTGCAATCTTTTAGAAATGAAGAGTTCAGATGCACCTATTAAGGAACTGAGTGGCTGAGACTGGTAATAAATAACGTGCTATTTGCCTGTTTAAATTCAGTGTAGGCTTGCAAGAATGCTGCTTGCTTTGCTGATGACTGTATTATAGTTGAAAATGCTACTGGACTCCAGTATTGTGAATATCTGTGCTACATATTAATTTGTTTTGTGCATGAATGAGTTTTCTTTGTTAGAATGATGGATTACACTTGGTACGGATGGGATTGGTGTTGGCTGGGGTCTCTTCATTAGCTTAGTGAGGAAATCGCCCTTGGTTTCACTGGGAGCACACTTGTGGTGGTGCTGGAGGGGCTCTGAAGGCTGACATTGGCCTGTGGCCACTTGCAGGGTGAAGGCAGGCTTTTGTGCAGGGGCAGCAACATGTTCAGGATTTGCAGTGCTTGTTTGCAGATGGGACATGGGTGCAAAGATAGAAACTCTCAGTCCTTGTTGATGTCACTTTTCACCCATGATAATGGAATTTGGCACATTTCAATCCTCGTTGAATGCTCTTGCAAGAATGTGGCATTGCACAGCCTGTGAAGGTAGGTAGCCCTACCTACCTTCGACAGTAAGTTATCTGTCTTTCCAAATCATTTAAAAAACTAAAGAGCTTTGACATACAAGTAGAACCATTTCTAGTAAGCATGACTTGAAAAAATCATGCTGTAAACATTCTAAAAAGAGCAGAGGTGGGAATTTGCTAGTGAGAGTACTGTGTGCTGTGAGTAGCTGCCTTGCACAAGCCTGTACAGCCAACCACAGGCCAGCAGTGTGCCCAGGTGGCCAAGGCAGCCAATGGTGTCCTGGCCTGTGTCACAAATAGTGCTGCCAGCAGGAGTAGGGAGGTAATATTCTGCTGTGTGCATTTTGTTGTAGGTGATGTGGGCAGGCACTCTCCTCTGGCTTTGATTTCAGACACCTAGAGAGCCTAGATGAGACCTGTTTGGGCTCTCACTCCAAACCCAAGCCTTTTCTTGCACTGAGATCCCATTTTGTGTGTTCTCTTTGATAGATGATGGGCATAGTTTGAGTGCTCACAGATGAGATCAAGGCTGTAAGTTTCTTTCCTTGTCTGATTTCAGTTTTTTCCAGATTGTGTTTGGTACAAGGAGTTTGTGGCTGAGGCTGTGCTCTGTCAAGCTCTTGTATACAAGGAAATATCTGAAAGAAATTGTAACAGAGGACAGAAAATGTATTGAGGTGTTGCTTTTAACTCCTCTTCCCCCTCTGTACAGTTTCTGGAGGGGATATACAACCCAGTGATACCTACAGTCATCCAGAAGCATGTGAATTTTTTTGCTGTATTCTACTCTACTTTCATCCAAAGTTTCTGGGGGATAAGGAGACCCAAAATGGGGTGGTATTCTTAGAGTGACAGGCATCTCACTTAGGTGGAAGGCTGAATGGTTCTTCACGTGCTTGTAGAAGTTTGCTAGCACTGGTTCCACCCTTGGTTTTGTACCCAGACTTCTGTCTGGTCTGGGATTTCAGTGGGCACGTGATTCTGCATGACAGAACTGCCTACTCCTCACATTTCAGGGTGGACTGTGTAAAATGGAGAGCTGAACTTCTTTCGTCAATGATTAAAGCTGTTTTGTAATGGTAGATAAGATGTCTTTTCGAAGTGTGGCTTGTGTTGTGAACTCCTGCTCTGACAAGGACAGAGACTGTAGTGGAAGGAACAACACAAAGGTACAAACACTTGGCCAATCCCTTTTTCTGTGGAGTGGGGAAGAGGAGTGACTTTATCACTGTGCAAATCCAGTGCTGCTGTGCTGCGAAAGTCCAAACTCTGGGGCCTGCAAACTTCAACTGCTCCTGATCCCAACCCCTGACCCTTTTTCGTTCTCTTCTTCTCAGCTCTGCCTCGTTGTGCCTGCTGTCCTCAGGTCTGCTGAGTTATTCCATGTCACTGTTGTGAGCTCAGAGGATTTTTCAGAATGATGGCTTCATTTTTTTTTCTGCTCTTCAGTTCTGCCAGACTGCCCCGCAGCAAAATGCATTTCAGGTAGGAGCTCTCACCGGTCCCTCCAGGAATAACTCACTGCTTCATTTCTCATCCATCAAAGGGAAGCAATCACTGCCACTGTCCCATGTGTTATAGGAACAGAAGGTTCATTTGTAGGTATGTGAAGCTGGGACTCCATAGGCATGAGGCCACCCAAGACTTTAGGAGAGCTGTAGGTTTGTCTTTCAAGGTTTCTCCTTTCCTTACTGCTTTGTTTCTATAGGATCAGCCAGTGAAAAAAACATTCATTTAGCATATGCTTTTGGCAGGGAAAAACAATGTTGTTTCTCAGAGAAGAAAAGCAGAATGAAGAACAGCCCCCCACTTAAGCTCTGTGACTATCAGCATCTGCTGGTTGAAGATGTATAGTAGCTTGTACTCCTCAGTTAGAAAAAAAGTGAAACAAAATGAAACAGTAAAGTTTTTGCTGATGCCTGTGCTCTGCCCTGGTTAAACTGCTGATGCAACAAGCTTATGGAAGGGCTTGGAAAGCTCTTGTATCTCACTCTGTTGTGCTTTGCTGTAGAACACACTCTTTCCAGATGTTGAGTGTAGATGTTCTTGCGTGCAAACCTAACTATTTAACCCAGATGTTATGGAGAACTGGGTTAAAGGAAGTTCATTTTTTAAGATTAGTGGCAACTTGGTGTTTTCTTGCATTTCTCTTGTTTTGATGTTAGATTCCTCTGGCTTTTTGTCATTGGCAGCTTGACTCTGGCCCTCATTACCGGCCTGCTTTCATTAAAATGCCTTTCTTGACAACCAGGGAGGATTACAGAAACGCAACCTGCTTTTTAGCAAATTCCTTGCCTTAGCCAAGTGTGCTCTTCCTCAGCAGTCTGAGGAAGGCTTTGCCTTGTGCTGCTATCCGTATTTAATAACGTTACAGGCAGTCATCAGTAATTTGATGTCCCAGCTGTTCTTGGTTTGGGGAGTGAAATGTGAGATATTGCGGAGAAACCAAATATATTCCAGCTGCTTCTGTAATAATAAACAAGTACTTTTGTGATTAGCAGAACTAATGAAAACTGTTTTCCTACGGCTTTGTGACTCATGGTGGATTCACTTTGTAGCTAAATCATTCTAAAGCCATCATACTGAGATGGAGCTTTATAAGGCACCTGAGAATTCGCAACAAGTGAGGATGAGTTAAGGAGAGAGAATATTATGGTCAAGGGAAGAGCTTTAACTGAGCTCATAACCATGAGCTCTGGAGGATTCATGACAGTGTACAAGAAAAGAAGCGGTGGAATTTCTCAAGTCTAATAGAAAAATTGGAGAGATTTTCTGTAATTAGGCTCACAAAATGAGTCTTTCCCATGAAGGTTTCTTGATGCTGGATAAGGACTGAGCTTACTCTGTCTGTTTATACTCTGAGAGTATAAACTCTCAGTTCACCATCACATGTTTCAAACTTCATGAAAAATAGGCAATCTGGTAGTGAACAAAGATTTTTTGGTACCCTTGGAGAAATGGAATGCCATCAGTGAACAGGTTTACGTGTGGCTATGGCAGCAGATGAGGTGCTTGGGGACCAAGATGATGCTTTCATGTAAAGCCTCAGATCAACCCAGTGTCCTTTAAAGGAGGCTTGTGTGGGCTTTGCTGGAGATGCAGCAGAGCCGGCCTATTGTGGGGGCTGTCTGTCAGGGTACTTAGGATCTGAGCCTGCCCTTGTGGTCTCTGGCTTTGTTGTTCCTTTTGCCCAAGTACCCTCATTTCCTTCTTTGTACAGTCCTTCCTTTGCAGCTTTTGTGCTCCGTGGTGTGGGTGTGTAAGGGCATGCCTGCTTGTAGTGAACTTGGAAAGGTTCCGAGGGCTTTTGTCTAACTAGCGGTGCTTTACCCCGCGGATTGAGACTGTGAAACCTGCCCTCGTGTTTTATGAGGAAGATCTTTGGTTTACTGAAACAATGGGGCATTAATTAAATGTTTCTATTTCAAGTCTAAAAAGAAGCCTACAACTAGCATTTAGTTGTCTTTTTTTTTCCACCATTCTTTAATATGTTTGTTCAGAACTTCATCCTTCAAGACTATTTTCCAGATACCTTTGTGTTCCTTCTCCTTGGCTTCTTGGTGATGTGTCAGCAGTTACTTATGTGAAGAATTTCCTAGCTGAGCTGCTGTGGAAGGTGAAAAACATTGTTTTCAGTGAAAGCAGTTTAAAGGAATAGAATGTGAAAATACCAATGTAGAACACCTCAGAATCCCAGCTGCTCCAGGGAATGAAAAGCTCTGAAATCCCCAGGAGAGGTAAAGTACAGCACAAAATGTGAGAATGTTGTCTTTTTTTTACTTTAACAACAGGTTGAGTTGGAAGAAATATTCATGCAGCATCCAATTCAAGCACTTTTTTCCTGTGAATTATCATTGCTTTGTGCTCGCTGTGCACTTAGTACTGTTTTCACCTGGCTCCAGGTAGTTGCAGATGGATGCACCCTGTGGTCTGGGAGGGCTTTAAGTTATGTATGTGGAATCAGCCTTCTCCAAATACTTAGAAATGAATGTTGATTTGCCAAAAATCACACATTAGCCATTTGACTCCACCATTTAGCTCTTTAAAACCCCTGCTCAGCCCCTGCCAAAACAGGAAGGTTGTGGTGTTTCCTTGGGAGGATATCCCTTTGGCTTTTGTTTCTGACCCAGATGTTGGGAAAGAAGAAACTACTGAGGTCTTGATGCTGCTGCATAATTAGGAACATAACTTGCATCTTAGTCCATAACAGTCCAACCCAGGCTGGTTTGTGTATAATGCTTAGGCTAGCCCCTGCTTGCTAACACAGCGTTTCTTGCAGCAGAGCTTGCTCTGATGTCTTACTGTTCTGGTGAATATATAATCCTTAGGTCACAGTAAGGGGTCTGCTTTGGAATAAGAGAAAAAGTTTGCAGTTATTCCTACCTCCTCTTCCTCTTGGCAGTATTTCAGCTTTCCCATCCCCCACATGCTGCCATGCCTAGTGCTCGTGCAACCCCAGCATGATGGTTTATTTTCAACTGTTGCCAGCTGTTTGTAGGAATGCTTTCAGAAGAGACCTTTTTCTGTTGTTTGCTCCTGGTGAGTTCACCCCTGCTGTCGGCTGTGAGCTTCTCCCAGTCTAAAGTTTCTATGTGTGTCTCCTCAGATGTTCCTCTCAATAGCTGCACATCCAGTCTCTTCCTGGGGAAGGCACTGCTATCCTGTGTGGTAAAGAGGATACTTTCCTCTCGAGATGCTTTCCAGAAGACCCTTCCTTGCTTATCTTTAGTACCTGCTTCCTTTTCTTGCTCCTTTTCTTCCAAGTCTTCTTTGTCTGGATCCCCTAGTTGTCCAAAAGATAGCACTCAGTGACAGAATGCCTTGTCCTTGTCATAGGGAATCTGCTGCCTAATCCAGGTACTTCTGAAGACTTCACCACCTTCCTCACTAGCCCGTTCTTCCCCACAGTATCAAAGAACTGGAGATCCCTGTGTATTCCATCTTCATGTAGAACAACAGTGTATGGGAACTGTTGAATCACGGCCTGAACCACTGATTGACCACCTGAGGCAAGCCCTGAGTC
The DNA here is from genome assembly GCA_023055505.1 of Callipepla californica brunnescens. Taxonomy (NCBI): domain Eukaryota; kingdom Metazoa; phylum Chordata; class Aves; order Galliformes; family Odontophoridae; genus Callipepla; species Callipepla californica. The sequence goes on from JALIRH010000171.1 coordinate 414,848, forward strand.
AGCTGCAGGGGCACGACTGAGTGTGATTGGAAGGGGTGGAGTTTGACTCCACCTCTCCCAAGACCCCATTTAAGGGCTGACCACCAGCGGGGAAGGATCTCTTGTTGGAGATCCCTCCCTGGTGGAGTTATCGGCGAGCCTCAACCATCAGCAAGGTGAGCCAATCTCTTTGCTATTATTTTGTATAACATCTACTTAAAGCCTACCAAAAATATACCATCCTTTTGCACTAACTTCCTTGAAGTGCTTTCCTTGGGGCTATTTGCCCTACAATTGGCGAGCCAGGCAGGCTTAAAAAAGATATATATATATCTTTATATACTAAATATACTATATATCTTTATATCTATATACTTATACAATAACTAACTGTGTCTTTCTTTTGGAACCTTTTCAAATGGGGCAAGGGGGAGAATGTTATTCCCTTAGACCAAACAATTCCCGGCCAAATTCCAGGATTTATAGGGTCACCCTATTATGGTCTTGCCACTATTATTGAAAAATGGGGACCCCTGCGGGTTACAGGCAGTGTTTCTCCTTCTCCAGCCCGGCTGACGGATTATTTTCATGGCCTAGATAAGGATATACTTGTTACAAAAGAACGTCGGCTAGCCGCTTCTGCAGTGGCTTGGCCTCTAATAATGGCTTTACATAAATTAGATGTAACAAATACAAATATAGAATCTGAAAATCAGTTGTTAAGAGAGCGAATTGAGAAATTAGAAGAACAGTTGGGCACATTAGTAACAAAAAAGCCTGGGCTAGATGTGCCAACAAGACAAATACGTACCATATCAGTGGAAGACACCCAGGTCCCTGAAGTAGCGGACCTGGATGTTTCAGAAGCCAAGATCTCTAAATCGGATCTCGAAGCTCCATCTATGGAGGATCCGTTTGAGATCCGACCAATCATAACTCAAAAAACAAAAAAAGTTCAAGATAGACCAGCGGGGGTGCCTCCTGAGCAATGGCCCCCTGCTGAAACATGCTTGCATGTGACAGCTCGCCCGTATACGTCAAATGAGTTGATGGACCTAGTACAACGGTTCCATCAAAAACCAAGAGAGAGCATACCATCATGGCTCCTAAGGTTATGGGGTGCAGGAGCTGAAAGCGTATTAGTTAGTGGGACAGAAATGTCTAAACTAGCATCTATAACCATACACCCAGCCCTGAGGCAAAGATTATATGCTGCCATCCATTATACTAATGAGAATCATTCTATTATAGATTGGTTGATGGCAGCATGCCGCCTAACATGGCCTAACAAATCTGATATTCCACTCAATACCGGTTTATGGTCCTCTATGGAGGACCTCCAAACATACATCCGGGAACTGGGTATGAGAGAGGCCATGTATTCAGAAAATTTCGAAAGCCCTGATACAGAAAAATTTACAGCAGGTATGCGAGACCTAATACTACAGCAAGCCCCCTCTCACCTTTATGGGACTTTGGTCTCCATACTAAACCCCTCAGTGGCTTCGGAGGCTATCATCCAACAGGCAGCCCAGTTGGTGGCAGACCTTGGGGAAACGGAGCGCATAAGAACTAGGCGCAATATCCGCATGATAGAAGAAGCTGAGGCATTCCCCATTAAAACTAGGAAGCCTGTCCCAAGGATACCCCGATCGGGCCCCATACAGGTATCCCGGAAGACTATGTTTAATGATCTTATACGGGCCGGGGTTGCCTTTGCTAAAATTGATGGGCAACCCAACCATGTGTTATTACAGCTTTGGAAACAACTAAGAAATGATCAGAAATTTCAGAGTACTCCCAGAAAATCGGGAGTACGGATAATACAGGCAGCACCAACAACAACTTGGAATTTGGCTGACTTCATAGTCCCAAATAGAAGGAAGAAACCTCCACAAGTGTCACGAGCTACAGTGCCGGAACCACCTGTGGTAAAAGACTTAGACCTAGCGAACTTCATGGAGTGACGAAGAACTTTGGTCCCTTTAGGGCCTCCAGATGTGACCGGAGGCCCTATGTAGAATTAGAGATATATTGGACAGATAAAAATATTCAAAAGGTGATGGCTTTAGTAGACACTGGTGCGGAAACATCAATTATATATGGAGACCCAACAAAATTTAAGGGCAATAGAGTGATGATTGGTGGGTTTGGGGGACAGACCATTCCGGTCACCCAGACATGGTTGAAAAATTGGGGGTTGGGCGTCTCCCACCCCAGGAGTATAAAGTGTCAATTGCCCCAATTCCAGAATACATCTTGGGCATAGACATTTTATGGGGTCTGGCTCTCCAGACAACTGTGGGAGAGTTCAGACTTCGACAGAGGTACATTAGTGTCCGGGCAATACAGACAGTATTGAGGGGCCATGCGAAACATGGGCCAATTTGTTTGCCGAAACCACGCCGGATTACTAATGTAAGACAGTATAGACTCCCGGGGGGGCAGGAAGAAATATCAAAAACGGTGCAGGAACTAGAAAAAGTAGGTATTATAAGACCTGCACATAGTCCATATAATTCCCCCATATGGCCAGTGCGGAAGTCGGATGGAACATGGAGAATGACAGTAGATTATAGGGAATTAAATAAGGTCACGCCGCCCATCCATGCGGCCGTACCCAATATTGCTTCCCTAATGGACACACTTAGTAGAGAAATCAAGACCTACCATTGTGTCCTGGATTTGGCAAATGCATTTTTTAGTATTCCGATTGCCAAAGAATCGCAAGATCAATTCGCATTTACATGGGGAGGCAGGCAGTGGACCTTTCAGGTCCTGCCTCAGGGGTACGTGCATTCACCAACATACTGTCATAACTTGGTGGCGCGTGACCTAGCTAATTGGAGGAAACCTAATAATAACGTCAACCTATACCACTACATTGATGATCTCCTGTTAACATCTGACTCACTGGAAGCAGTAGGAGAGGCGGCAGATTCATTAACTGCCTACCTAGGTGAAAGAGGATGGGCTATCAATCCTCAAAAGGTGCAAGGTCCAGGCCTGTCTGTAAAATTTCTGGGGGTAGTCTGGTCAGGAAAGACCAAAGTGCTACCCAGTGCCATCATAGATAAGGTTCAGGCATTTCCGGTTCCTACAACACCAAAGCATCTGCAGGAATTTCTAGGTATACTGGGATACTGGCGTTCCTTTATACCTCATTTGGCGCAGCTGCTGAGACCTTTGTATAGACTCACAAAAAAGGGCCAATCATGGGATTGGGGGAGAACAGAACAGGATGCTTTCCAGCAGGCAAAACAGGCGGTGAAACAAGCCCAGGCATTGGGTATATTCGATCCTACCCTCCCAGCTGAATTAGATGTTCATGTTACTCAGGATGGCTTTGGCTGGGGCCTGTGGCAACGTCAGAGTTCTGTTCGGACTCCCATTGGATTTTGGTCTCAGGTCTGGCATGGAGCAGAAGAAAGATATAGTATGATTGAAAAACAGCTATTGGCTGCCTATACTGCATTGCAAGCGGTAGAGCCAATAACCCAGACGGCTGAAGTCGTAGTTAAGACCACTCTTCCAATTCAGGGGTGGGTAAGAGATCTGACCCACCTTCCTAAGACAGGGGTGGCCCAAGCACAGACAGTGGCACGATAGGTCGCCTATCTCAGCCAGAGGAGTAGTCTGTCTTCCTCACCATTGAAAGAAGAACTCCAAAAGATTCTAGGCCCAGTGACGTATCACAGTGATGCACCAAAACAAACCTTGGTTGCTCCGCCAGAGAAGAGTCCCGTCCAGGAAGGAAAATATCCCATTCCTGAAGATGCCTGGTACACGGATGGGTCCAGCAAGGGCAACCCAAGTAAGTGGAGAGCAGTAGCATACCATCCTGCCACAGACACAATATGGTTTGACGAGGGGGATGGTCAAAGCAGCCAGTGGGCAGAGCTGCGGGCCGTGTGGATGGTTATAACCAAAGAACCTGGTGACGGTATCCTGAATATCTGCACAGATAGTTGGGCTGTGTACCGGGGGCTCACTCTTTGGATCGCACAGTGGGCTACCCAGGACTGGACTATCCACTCCCGACCGATCTGGGGCAAAGATATGTGGTTAGACATATGGAATACAGTTAAACACAGAACTGTACGTGTCTACCATGTTTCTGGTCACTGACCCCTACAGTCACCAGGAAATGATGAAGCCGACACGCTGGCCCGAGTTAGATGGGTTGAGAACTCACCATCTGAGAACATTGCCTACTGGTTACATCGAAAGTTGCGGCATGCTGGACAGAAGACCATGTGGGCAGCTGCCAAAGCATGGGGACTGCCCGTACAATTATCGGACGTAGCTCAAGCATGCAGAGACTGTGATGCCTGCTCCAGAATGAGACCGAGGTCGTTGCCTGAAACTACAGCCCATCTTGCTAGAGGACACAATCCTCTACAGCGATGGCAGGTTGATTATATTGGGCCCCTCCCTCGGTCTGAGGGGGCGAGATATGCCCTAACCTGTGTTGACACCGCGAGTGGGCTAATGCAGGCCTATCCAGTACCAAAAGCCAACCAGGCATATACTATCAAGGCGCTCACAAGATTGATGGCTGCCTATGGGACACCACAAGTCATTGAGAGCGACCAAGGGACTCATTTCACGGGTGTAATGATACAACACTGGGCAGAAGAGAACAATATTGAGTGGCGATTCCACCTGCCATACAATCCAACGGGGGCAGGCCTTATTGAGCGTTCTAATGGCATTCTCAAGGCCGCCCTGAAGACAGACTCTCAGTCTCTGCAGGGGTGGATGAAGAGACTCCACGAAACCCTTCGAGATCTGAATGAAAGACCTAGAGATGGCAGACCCAGTGCCTTGAAAATGTTGCAAACAACATGGGCCTCCCCACTTAGGATCCAAATTACAGGTACCGATAATGAGGTAAGACCTCAGACTGGCCGTGAGAACAATCTTCTGCTCCCTGCCCCTGAGAACCTAAGACCAGGCACCAATAAAATAGGATGGCCTTGGAAGGTGCAGGTAGGACCACGATGGTGTGGCCTACTTGCACCTTGGGGGAGATTGTTGGAGGTGGGAGGTTCGGTAGTCCCTCCGGTAATTGGTACATGGCCTACTGATATTGTGGTCAACACTCCAGTCTTTATTCCTAAAGGAACCCCTATCATGTCCCTGTGGCAGATCAGGACACCCCCTCTAGTGCCTGATCTAATTGTGCAGCCACAGACATTTGGCCGAAAAGTTTGGTACAGGCGGCCAGGGCATGCCCCTGTACAAGCTGAAGTGTTGACCCAAGACAGGAATATGGCCTGTATCTTACCCTGGAGAGCGGACCTCCCCCTCTTGGTACCTTTGAAACATCTATATTACTCCCCGTGAGTCTGTGAGTCACCAGAGGGAACCAAATGATGCTGCTGAGTTCCAGAGTTGCTATAAGATCATGTGCAACATCCGGTGATGTTCTACCTGGGACTGATGGAGAGTAGGACGGACCTGCACAACATGACTGCGTGCTTCCAGTAGACACCACCGAGCACTGGCCCAAGGAAGAACACGAGCCATATGATGATCATCACTCATCCCAGATTACATCGATACACATCGCGACGGGTTATTATGTAAAACGTCGCGATATATTGGGTCTCTGTATTAAGGAGGGCTCAACCTATAATTACTTAATCAGTGGTTCATGTCGTGAAGGGGTGGAGTGTATGGGAACTGTTGAATCACGGCCTGAACCACTGACTGACCACCTGAGGCAAGCCCTGAGTCAGCTGCAGGGGCACGACTGAGTGTGATTGGAAGGGGTGGAGTTTGACTCCACCTCTCCCAAGACCCCATTTAAGGGCTGACCACCCCCAGGGAAGGATCTCTTGTTGGAGATCCCTCCCTGGTTGAGTTATCGGCGAGCCTCAACCATCAGCAAGGTGAGCCAATCTCTTTGCTATTATTTTGTATAACATCTACTTAAAGCCTACCAAAAATATACCATCCTTTTGCACTAACTTCCTTGAAGTGCTTTCCTTGGGGCTATTTGCCCTACAAACAGTTTCAGGTGAGGTTTGGCAAACCGGGGATGGAATACTCCTCAGTCATGTTGCCACTTTTAGGGAGCTCACGTAATCTTTGAGAAGAACTTCTTTGTCCCTTAGGAACTGAAGCAAACAGCAATATCCTTATGGTGCCCTCTCAGATGTTTGGTTTGTTCTTTGTGTCAAGTGAGAGTATCTTTGTGAAGGGTGTTTAGTCACTGTTTGTAGTGCAGAGTCATGAATGATGAAGTTTCTGTCAAGCTGGGGTGGGAGCACAAATGGTACAAAGAAACTGTTTTCATGGAGCAGAGCAGATGTTAATTTTTGATTTATTCATAACTTGGGGGGGGGGGGGGGGGAATCAGTGTTTGCCAAAGAGAAAGAATTGAATCAATAGAGAGAGAGATTTGCTTTTCAAGCCAGTGAGAAGGTATTAAAACATGAGTTAAAAAAAAAAAAAATTAAGAGCCATAAAAATGTCTTGACAGTGTAATGTTAATCTTAAAATTGCCAAAGCATACAAGTGGATTATAATGTTTCCAATAATGGAGAAATGATTGCTGACTTGGATTTGGAGCCACTTTTTGATGTAGAGTATGGAGAAGGGGGTAAACACATTTTGCAGTGACAACGCATTACTTTCCTCTTTTTTCACTTTATATTACGGCTCTACGGAACGTTTTTTTCCAAGGGAGAAAAACGGGTCAATGTTAGGCAAAGAGATAGAAAGACTTTCATCAAAAGAACTAAAGCCTCAGGACAGGCAGAGAGAGGTTTATATAAGGTTGAGAGAGATGCAGCAGAGCAGAAGAAAAGCAAAAAGATGAAGTGAAACCACCTATTACAGCAGTGTGCATTGTATGAGAAGGACTCTGGGTGGGTAACTTACCAATTTAGCTAGGTGGTAGTCGAGAGTTAGGTGAGTTGTTTTCCCACAGTGTTCAGAGCCCTGAGCCATCTTTTTCTAGTCTTAGAACCAAGTCTCCTCAAAGAACAAACAGAAAAAGCTCATCAGAAGCTTTGCACTCTTCTTTTCCCCAGCAGTCACTCTGGTATGTGTACTTTACAGGGGCTTGGACATGCTTGGACACATGTCCCTGTGCCTGCTGATTTGGGTTAGCTTCCCTTCTCCAGCCCTTTCCCTGCTGGCTGGCAGGTTTGGGGTTCAGAATCCCCTTGCTTCTGCTCTGACACAAGTTCTGGTGAAAAGAGTGCTTTAATTTCCAGGTATTAAATTGATTTATCCCTGGGTTCTTGTCCAGGCACAGCTATGGGAATGGGAATGTCGAACTACAGACCCTTCGGTCTGTGTTTGAAAAACGTTTGCAGCATGAAATCTTCCAAGGTTTCAGCAGCTTTCCGCTTCCCTGTGGGTGTAGCATGGAAACACTTGTGAGCTACGTGGATGTTTCATCTGTTTCCTGCTGAGAGGCAATAAGCAATAGTCCTGCTGGCAATAATGACACCTGGTGTGCAGGAAGAAGGTATTAATGGCAGCCACCAATCAAAGAGCTCGTTACAGCAGATGGACGCAATGGCCCTTCCTGCTTCAGGCTGGATGGATGAGGCCATTTCACCCTGTGTGTGGTGGAAGCAGTAGGAATCTTCAAGAACTACTTCAGGCCTGAGGATATATGTGGCAAGGCCAGTGAAATTCAACTGGAAGGACTGACAGCAGCAGCCTGGGGGCTGCATTGTCTGGGTGAGAGTCAGGCTGAAGGATAAGGGAGCTCAGAGTGATGAGCACAGGGATGGAGCTTCTCCGGGGCATGGGGCTCATGGCACAGACTGAGAGCATAGCTGAGTTAGGGGAGAGCTGGCTCCTCTTTGTGGTCCAGGCAAACAGGATTTGGGAAGTTCTTTGTTAATTGCAGCGGCACCAAAGGAAACTTCTCACCCACATAATCCATTTTCACACTGCAAAAGAACACTCACGGGTCTTAAGAGTTTTACCTAAATAATCAGTTTCTTAGCCATTTGCATCTTGGAAATGGTTTTGCAGTCTAGGGCCCTCAATCTTGTTTCAAGCACGTAATATAAATCTTTTTAAGGCTGTATAATGGATTCTGAGAAGAAAGAGGAGTTGTAGTGGAGCTGTCTATGTGCAGTTTATGTTTAAGTTTATGTGCAGCCTTTGATAAGAGGAGGAAGGGAGAACTGTTCCACGTAGGGGCTACAAGTTTGGTATTATAACTTTCTTCTGGAGGTCTGTGACCCTCAGAAGTCTCTGCCCCTGGGGCATATTCCACCTTGTGTCTATGTATCTTCAATAACAGTCATCTTGGACTAGAGATTTAGACACTGGGTGTTTGCAAAGCACTGTTCAAGGTGCTGCATAGGGAAAACTAGCAGTGCGAACTGCCATGAATTGAGATTGTCTCTCTTCTAGTACTGCAAATAAATCAAGTTTTTGATGTATTTAAATCCAAAATCTAGAATGTTAATGGCAGCAATAAACTCCTATAGGTGTTATGGCCTGGCCTCCTGCAACTAGTATTTCCTCAATTAAGTGAAACATTACATCCTGGTTTTTATCCTTCATTTACTGTGATTTTGAGGCCTGGATGGATGTCTAATTGCCAAATCCAGGGAGCTAGTGAGTCTGGAAGGTCACTGAGAAGCACGTGTTAGAAGTACAAACAGAGAACTATGTATCATTGCAGTTCTGTGCAGTTCTGGTGTTGATAGTCAGGTGACCTTTAACATAGGCTAAAATAGCTCTTAATAATTCTAATTAACTTCATTTCTAAAGAATGCTGTAGTCACGAATAAGCCTTCACTGAGGACTGGAGTTGTTCAGAAGGTTTTGTCATCCTTTCATTAGTCTTGATAACGAAGACCTCATTTTAGAGGAAAACTTAATTTAATGGTCTTATTATTGGATGACCTTGATGTGGTTAAGACGCTCGTCTCTGTGTGTGTGTGTCTGTGTGTGTGTGTGTGTGGGAAATGGGGCCTTTGGCTTGCAGCCTCGGTGAGGTACTGGGTATTACTTGAAATGTGCTTGCTTTGCGGGTCAGATTGAAGAATGCCTGAGACGAGCAATAATTTTTTTTTTCCTGCCGTTGGGAGTCTGAACCTGCTGATTAATGCATCTCTCATTTCTTTTAGATGCTTGACTTCACCCTCCCTTTGAATTGCCTTTGTGCTGCTAGAGGCTTCCAAGGCTTTTTTTTTTTTTTTTTTAATAGATGCTAAATGAGAGCTGTGACTCATTGGTCTGATAATTGAATCCAAACATGTAATTTATTTAACTACAATAGTTTTGAATGTACTGCACAAAATTTCTTGGACAAAATTTCTGTATCAGGTTGCTCCTGCAAGTGAGAATGCACTTGAAAGTAGTGAGAGGAATGGTTTGTCACCTTGCTTCATTGAGAGACCTGTATATCTTGGAATTTGTAATGCAGGGATATGTTTTATTGTACCTCAAGCTCAAGGCATTTAATTTTCCTGCCTTTCTTTATTTTTTCTTCTATTTGAAGATCCCAATTGTCGTTCATTTCAGTATTTGCTTTATATTATAACTTTGTTCCTAAACTAGCTCTTAAGCTACTTACCTGAATTACCTGAATTGTTTTCTCAGAGTGAGTAGGAGCCTGGACTGGAGCGCACAGCAGCAGTGGTTGAAACAGGACTGAGCTGCAGAGAAAGCTCCTCCTGGCATTGCCTGAGTTGTGGGAACAGAAAGTAAACAGTGGCTTTACTAGGAGCTCAGTTCTTGGGGCACTGGAAGCAGTGGGTCTCCATACCTGGTTTTGCTGAATGGTGCAGGAGTTACTTTATTCTCCAGGATCTGTGTGTGTATATGTATATCTATTTTTTCTTTCCCTCTAAAAAGGGGATGATGCAGACTGCCTAGCTTAGTGATCTTCTGATGGAAAGCTTTTTAAAAGAGCTATTATTACTGTTTAAGTAGTAGTGCTTACCAGGCATTGTAATGCATATGATAGTAAAGACAGTGTAAATGACCTCTTAAAACCCAGCAAAAATAGCTGTGACATGGTGTTTGTGTGGGGGTGAGATGGAAGAATAGGAAACAGAATGGAGCAACTATAAGTACCTGGACTTTTCTCTGTGTGAAGGATGGATTACCAGTTGGAGCCTATCGTTGGTCTGCACCTGGGGAGCTCTGTGGCAATGTCTCAGGCCTCACTAATATCTGAGCCTTTACCATAATTTCCAAGTGTGCGATCGTACATGTCACCCCAGAAGCTGGTGGGCAGTGTAGCATTAAATTTTGCATTAAATTAAATTACTCTGCTGTCCCTCTCCCTTCAACAGAAGGTATTTTTCTGCCCCACTGAAGCATGGCTGACGTGGCTTTCAGCTGCTGGTGTGCTGAGACGTTGTGCTGCAGAACAGGCAGATGTAGCTAGGGAGAAGGGGTCCTGTTTGGCTTAAAAATAGGGGTTTTAAACTGCCCACGTTGTAGTGTACAGTGTTTTTTTTATTTTTTCTTCACTGTCTTCGCTCTGTTACTGTGTGCTTCCTGGCTGTCGATGAATGCTGATCAAACTTCAGTCATTATGTGTTTGAACATCATTTGTCTTGACAGACTTGAGAAATATACAGTTATTAAGAATAAGGCAGCTGTGAATCAGGATAGGACCCTGTCTGTTATACACTTATTCTTTTGGGTTGCTCTTGAGGGGGAAAGAAAAGGGGGGAGAAACAAAAGCCCTTATGTAATGCTCAGCCAAGTTGGAGCATATGCTAGGCGCTGCACATGGGCTGTCCTCGCAGCATCTCTCATTGATATGTAATGGTATGTTGAGACTACTGTCTATGAACTTGGGCAGCGAAGCAACAATAATGAAATATTTCTAGTTTGAGCTGTTCTAGTGCCCTATATATTTGCTTCTGCTGCAGCATATTTTGTGTTTATTCTAAATACCGTGAAGTTGAATCTTTGTGTCCACAAATTACGATGCTAAATTCAAACTTTTCTCCCTCCGCATCCATAGCCTCAGATTTACAAACTCGTAAAACACTGACTGTGTTTCTTTGTGAGTTGCGTTTGACCATGTTTTTTCAGACATCATGCATAAATGCAGTGCATTGTTCCCAAATGACATCACCTCTGGAAACCTATAAAGTCATTTTACGTTTAACTGGCTGTGAACACTTCTGCTGTGTTAACAGCTAGAATTTTATGGGGATGAATAGGAAACTTACAGCTTACGTAAGACCTGCTTTGGAGCTGCAGTGCAAGCCGTTCCCAACATGATGCTAATAGCTTGACAGTCTTGAGCCTTCCAGTCTGCTCTTTGCTCTGTGATGGCACATCTACGTTTACAACACTACCAGCCACTGATAAATGAGTGAGTCTAGATTTGAAGGGAACCATTTGAATAATGCTACTGTACTTGCAAAAATTGTCCCTTGGGGGCAGAGCGTGGCTACAGATGAGCAAAAGCCATCTTCCTTCATGTAATCCATTACTGCTCATTTGGTGTTCTCCTTAGGAGTCTTGAGCTGGCCAATTGGAAAATTGTTTCTTGTCTGTTTACAGAGCCCTCTGAACTCCAAAATGTTGAAGGAAAGAGTAAAAATGGAAGGGAGGGGAAACGGCCCAACCTTGCTTTAGAACTCTCTGAACTCAAAAATATCTAAGCAAAGTGTGAATTGGAAGAGGGGGGACAGCCCAACCCTGCTTCAGTACTCTGCAGCTCAGCCTCAGCATCTGAAGGGCAGCTCTGGGAGCTACTAGCTCCTGCCTATCTCGGTTAAGGAAAAATAATCTGCTAAAATGAAACTGTGACAAGATGTTCAGAATTCTTCTGAGCTTATTTGACGGCAAGGCGGAGGGAGCCTTGATGAAGCTGATCATAGTGGAAAGCTCTGTCATAGGTAAGGGAGCTCAATCGGGATGAAAGTAGGACAGTAAAGCTGGGAGAAAGGTTTGTGGAGCACTGCTAATAGCCTGGTGCCAGCAATTGTTGCAGAGGAGGGAATTCAGAACGTAGTAGATGGGAGAGAAGAAAGGCCTTTCAAACTGAGGAGAAACCCATTCTAGATGTACTGCTGGATGTACAATGAATAAGACCTCTATTTTGAAGCTGATGGCTTCCTTTAAAATGACAGGTTAGGATTCCTATTGGTGATACCGCCTCTCTCCTTAAGCATCCCACTTGCATAGGAACTGATTAGACTGCATCCTTAGTCAGCTGGGGCTTTGGGCACATAAAAAGCAAAGCCACCATTTCCATATGGATAACCACTCTCCTGTGCACCTAATCCATGTGCAGTCCTTCGGATAAAGCTGATTGCTCTCTCTGACCTACCTTGAGCTGATTCAGATAGCTTTACAGGACCGTGATACCAGTTCATCCTTAGTGATCTCTTTGCTAGTTTCTGACTCAGCAGTGTTGGTGGTGCAGACGGACTGCTTGTTCTGCCTGGTAAACGGTGAAAGAGGGAGTGAAGCATAACGTGGCTGCTAAAAGCTGAAGAGAAATCAGAGTAGCCAGGACACTGAAAAATGAATGTTTGGTAACTACCAATTCTAGTTAGTCATTTTCTACCTCTTCAGCAGCCTTAAAAAGCTGCTTGTGGGTTCCAACCACAATTGCCTTTGGCTGCAATGCTGTTAAAATTTCACAAGTTTTTGGTGTTGTATCTTTAAAGTTCCTTTTTCAAAGATTCTGACATATTTCAAAATGCATTGTGGAGGTGAAGTTAAAGCTTACAGGATTTCGTGTTTCCTGCATGCCTAGGAGCAACAGTGCTTGCCCTTGGAAAGAGATTCTGAAGCTCCTCAGTCCATGAGAGAGCTAGTGACAGATGGGAATAGAAGTGAAACAATTTCTATCACTTCTGGTATGTTTTAAAGTGTAGACTATAAAACTGCTTGGGACCATCTGGTTGAACATCCCCTGATGGTCATCTGGCCTGTCCCTGCCTCACAACGGACTGGGTGGCACAGCTCCCACATCAGTGCTTGCAGTAATCTCCTTTTGTTTCAAGCATTTGTAAAAGAGCCTCTCTTTGCTTTATTTTTGTTAATTTTGCACAGTGTTCAGTGTATCTTTCTTACTCTACAGTCTGTGATCTGCATTTCCTCGGCTCCATTATCAGCCTAATACATTAATTATGAATTCTTCTTACATGGTGGCGTTGTGCCTGCAACATTACTACTATTTTGAAGTTGTGTAGTCTTTAGTAAGAAGTTCCATGTCTTATGGAAGACCAGAAAGTCAGAAATCAAGCAAACCTGTACGCATAGCACCAGGGTGAAGAAAAGAATCATGTTTACTTCCAGGACACAGAGCTGTTTCCGTTTGCCTTGGTGATGCTTTAAGAGAAAAATAGCCAGCTGAGTTTTGTTATCTCCCTGAAAGTAAACAAATCATGTGTAACATCCCTGATACAAAACTATTTGGCATATTGGAAATGAGGAATATTGCTTATTCTGTGCTCCAAACTTGAGTCAGTAGTGCGTTGCATGAGTGTCGGCTTCCGCAGCATGCCAACTGATGAATCTCAGGACGCTTTTGGCAGTATTCTCAGAGGCAGCAATGTTTAAATATAAATCCAAACAGTTGTGGAAGTTGAATCAGTGCTATTGATCTGAGCCTCTAAAATCTCTGGGAAGTTCTTCCTCTTTGTTCCTCTAGAAAATAGGTGTTTCCTGGTAGCTTGTGAAATATGGGAGCTCTTTATCATTTGTTTTTGTTTTTGTTTTTTTTCCTTCAAGAGATTTTTATTGTCTTTTTTTTTTTCCTGATACCTTTTTGATTATGACTTTTGATATGACTTGACCATTCCTTCAAGATTTGCTGCTGCTTGATGATGTTTGGGCAGATAAATATTGCACTGCTTTCTTATATCCCAGTAAAACCATGACATTTCTGTGTAATACTTTTCCAAACAACAATAGTATTTTGACCTATGTAGGGCAGGCTCTGTGCTCCTGCTGTGAAGGCAGACTTCACAGGACGTGCTTCCTTTCATTGGTTTCACTTTTGACATGAAAGCAAATGCATCAGTTTTGACTGCTCAGGACATTTCTGAAGTGGCTTTGAACAATAGCCTTCTTCTGCACTGTGATTATGTGGTGAGCTCTGATTTATTAGGGAACAAATGTGAAATGCTGTGATTTATGACACAAACAAAGAAGTACCAGAAGATTAACAACAAACAAGTGCCCACTTTGCACTGGAACTTGTGTTGATGAGCTGAGGATTACTATTGATGTCACGTTGCTGCCTAGTGTAAGAACTGGCTTAACTATTCTTAATGGTGCTTGCTTTGGGGATGCCAACTATGGCCTTTTGAAATGGCACTGAAGAAGAATATTAAAAACAAGGCATAATTTATTGCTGAAACCTTCGTGGCCTTTTCTCTGATGTTGTGTTCAGCTTGTTTGTGCCTATGGTGAGAGAAGCTGTTCTTTTTATTTGTTCTTCCTGGTGGTGAGGTTGAAACATTGCTCCTCATGGTGTGTTCTGTCCTCTGAAAGGGCAGCCTGCTGTGGGAACTGATCACTTGGAAATGTTTGGTATGCTGGTGTAGCTTTGGGTGGCCTACATGACTTGCTGCTCAGGAAGCTAAAATATAACTAACTTTTGGCAGGAAAAAGAAATGAAGCAGAAAAATGGAGGATACGCCTTCTTCTGATGCTTTAGTTGCACTCCTGATGGTGCAGATGTGGTCCTGTATTGGGATTTTGGAGTCCACATACCTGGTGTTGCAGGCATAGGGTTTTGAGGTACTTGGCTTACTCGTTATGATGTATGGTGAATGAGGGTTGCCTAAATTGAGCATTGGAAGCCCAGTCTGATGAGTACCATCGGTGAAATAGCGAGTGGGATGGAGCAGTGATCTTTGTGGTGTGAAGTCAGGCATTGTGGTCATCTTCCCTACAGCTGTTACCTAGCTGTGTGCTACTGGTGAGCCAGAAACATTCTCCCCTCATGGTTTTGTGGAGCTTTATGATGCTCTAACTGCAGCAGAAAGCTGGCATCTCTGCTGGTATAGCGTATTCCAAAGCAGAGAATTTTTCCTCTAAATAGATTCATAGATTCATAGATTCGTTAGGTTGGAAAGGACCTACAAGACCATCTAGTCCAACCATCCTCCCACCACCATCCCGACCCACCAAGCTACTAAATCAAATCCCTGTGTGATTCAGTGACTTAGAGAAATCATTTCAGCAGCCCTACTTTCTGTAATGGAAAAACAGATGCAGAGCAAATAAAATTTCATTCTGGTAGAAGTTATGAGGAAAATAATTTCAATACATTACGAGCAAATTTTGTTACAGATATTAAGACACTGTGGCATGGGCTTTTATTTTTTTCACCATCTGGTTGTGCCCTGGTTTCTGTGCAACTCTAACCTAATTTATTCTGATTTTTAAGCTCTGCCTTGAATTCTGTTGACTTCCCAATGCCATGCAGCAGTATCCTACAAATTGTGAGAAGACCTGACAAAGATGAACTTAAATGGTTTTACTGATGCAAAATGTTTCCCTGCAGTCTATTCTCAGAGCAATACGTGTAAACAGTTGAAGGTGCTTTTGTATTTCTGCCATCAAACTTCAGCTAAAGCTGAGGGAACACACTGCGGTGAGTGCTCTTTCTTCCTATAAGTGCTGATTTGAAGTGCAGAGCTTCACTACTTTTTCAGAAGTGGGAGGGAAAAAAAAAAAAAGATGAAGTTTTGAAGGATGAGGTTTCTACCATGCATCAGCAGTGGGGCAGCCTTGAGCGGGGCATGGGGTCTGTGGTTCCGGACTCCCTGGGGTCTTGGTCTCAACCTCTGCTGCTGGAGCTGCTCTTCCTTGTGTAAATTAAATCTTAGTGGGAAGCACACTTTAACCCGTGGTCAATCATGTTCTGGCTGTATGTCGTGCCTTATCTTTGTATCTTGCCTGTGGTAAGCATTTATAAATAAGAAGTAGCTCAGCTCTGAAGGAGTGCTGTCCCTGGCTGGCAGTGATAACTGGAGGAGCTGCCACTTACTGGGTTGTGCAAGACTGATGTGCAGAAGATATTTTGCTCTCCTGTGAAACAATTATTCTGGGACCTCGCTGTCTTCACCCCTTGGAGATTTCCTTTAAAACCTTCCCCTTCTTCAGTGTGGGAGAGAGGAACAAATCCCGCTGGCTTGAGCTGCGTGGAGTAGAGAAATTACTATTACACCTTTTGATGTGGCAGTGCCATTCTCACTGCCCTGTTTGCCACTGAGAAGCTTTTAGTGTCTAGGCAAAGAATGGAGTTATCAATGATGGTGCATTTCCATAAACGTTATTGTGAACATGCAGCGACAAATGCAAATGATCCTACTGGTGCAGGTTAAGATAACTGAGAACCAGTCTTGCCAACTAGCTTTTAAGGCAGTCCCTGTGGGAGCTGTGTAGGAACATCCCATTAGTTGCATCATTTCACATGTACTAAGTGTATGATGGGGATTTTTTTTCCTGATGCAGTCATTACCTGCTGCTGTCAGGTGCAAAATACAATGTGACTTGATTGACCTGCCTTCCTTGTCCCAGTATGAGCAATGACATATTCTTCTGTGAGAGCTGATTTCCATAAATGTGGACAGGGGCCAACAATTACTCACTCGTCCCAGACAACAAAAGCAGAATGCTTTCCATTCTCAAAGAAAACTCATTTGAAAGAAAACAATGGGAGATGGCACAGAAACTGTTTAACTCCAGTCCTTGCTTGCAGCTGCACTGGAAACATGGCAGTGGCATTATCTCACTGATGGAGAATTCTAGAAACACTGCTCAACTTCTTTTTCTGAATTCTTTCTCTGTATGGATTTGTCTTCGATTGTACTGTGCAAAAGTGGGTAGGGTATGTTTTCACTGTTTGGATATTCTTGTGAAGCTTCCTGTGGCAGAGTTGGCGATCCTCACAAATCTGCCGTGGATTTTTTTTATTTGTTTATAGATGAAGAAAGTTTGAAAGTTACTGACGTTTCATTATATACCACTAAAACTCTTTGGGGCATAACTGCTGATCATCACCTGTCCTAGGGGAGCTGCGTCCCCCTTCCCACATCATCTGAAAGACGCTGTCATGCTGAAAACGCCTTTGTTCTTTTCCAGCCACATCCTGTCTCACTCTGAAGTACTGTCTTGTTTTTGAAAATGGTGTAAAGAATGATGCAAATTCCTGAAGATTTTGAAATTCAGAGCAGAATAAGGGCTGGGAACTTACCTTGGATGGTGCCAGTGGGTGACCAGCTAATGAGTAACTTAACAGCACAGTGTCCAATTGCCTTTAAGCACATTATTACAGCTCAGGCTGTGAGTAGCCTCGTGGTAGGGGGTATTTCTTGTATAACTGAAAGTGTTTTTTTTTTAAATCAGGGTCAGCATCTGCAGCACTGTGCAGGAAAGGAGTCCTAAAATTATAATTAAAATCAGCAAAATACCTGCTGGTTGGCTAGCATTCAAGTTGCATCAGCATTGCTAAGTGCAGTGCTGCACTTTGCAGCATCTCCGGTAGAGTATCTCCCATTGATAAGAATGAAACGTTGCCTCTGCTGCTGCTACTGAACATATTTATCTGATATTTTTCTTCACTTCATTTTTCTTCAAAATACTGCTGATCTTTAAAAAAAAAAAGACAAATGGTGTATTTCTTTAGTAATAAGTTAATTCCCAACAATGTGACTTAATTTGGCTTCTGATCACTCCTAATTTTTGTCCCACCTCATTAAAATAGCTTTCCCACTCATTTCTGAATTCCCTCTTCTTTGGCGTGGAAGAATAACAAGCGTTTCCCAAAAAAAGTGAAAACCTGCAGAGTTTGCTAACAAGTTGATTCCTAGAGAAGATGTAGAATCATCCCTGGTTTCCTTGGAAGATGCAGTGGCTGTCATGGCAAAGAGTGCTAATTGGCATCTTCATGTTGATGCTCTGTCAACTCTTTCCTCCACCAAGCACTCAAAATGCAGCATAAATGTGGATGCGCTGAAAGAACTTGTTTTCTCTCAGCCAGCAGCAGTTGGAGGAAGCAGCGTGTGTTCTAAGCAAGTGGTCTGAGTGTTCAGTGTGTTTGGGATCCAAGCCATTCATAAAAATTTCCTTGGTACAAGAGGAGGGAAAATGTTTTCTGAGTTTCACATGTTTATCTGTTCACTCCAAACACAGATGCCTTCATTCTGTTCCCAACCGTGAGATGATGGATAGGTTAGAATTCTCTTGCACAAAAAGTGGATGCAATCGGGAATGTAATTGATGGATTGAATTCAAGTGCTATGTTTAAAACCTCTTCAGGTTTCTGGCAGGGGGACTTGTTCATGCCAGTTGCAGAGGAGCCTTTTGCCTGCTGGGCCCAGGACTGAAACAGAGAATCTCATCTCTTGGATGTGTTTCTGTTGCTTGCTGGCACTGTCCACATGGAGGTATTCCTGCCCAGGGGTTTAGCCTTATTTTACCCTCAGAGTAGTCAAATTTGTATTCTTGAGATGGATCATTGATTTACCATCTACATTTGCTTTGTCTGGAAGAACCCACTGGTATCAAAATGAAGTTTCTTTAGTACAGGTGTAGGTGAACAAAACAGAAGTGTGGTATGTTTGGCAAAAATGAAGAAGTCTTACAGGAAAGAGTTAAAACAGTCAAAACCATCATCACTAGCAGAAAAAGAAATAATAATAAAATCCATGACCATTCCTGGTTAGTGCGAGCTGCGATTCCCCTTGGTTCTTTCAAACCTTGCCCAGCACTCTGGACTCCAAGATTCAGTAATTTTTGCTGTGTCTGAAAAACTCTCATCACTGGCTGGAGGTTAAAGGCAAATTCTCAAAAGCTGTCATTTCCGGAAGCCTTCATTGACTAGGTCTAGCTTGTATTTTTGTCTGAGCTGTAAGCAGATTCCTGTAGGACTGTGCTGATTATCTGTGCAGTCCTCAACAGACCTCAACGCTTTTCTTGTAGGTCAGGTGGACTGGCTCAGTTTTGCAGACGCAGTGCTGTGGTGAACAGAGTAGCACAAGGCTGCCCAACCAAGAGCAGAATCTGTGCAGGAGCAGAACCTGTACCTCCCACACTGCCTCTGGGATCTGTCCATCACATTGCATGGCTACAGCTCTCATTCAAAACAAGCTGTGAATACCTACATAACTATTGATGTCTGGCTGGATCTTCAACCTTATTTTTTGTTGTGGATGCTTGGGTTGGCACTGCCAAGAGACTATCAGGCATATAGCGATATAACTGTTCTTTGGAGTTGCACTGAAAAGCTGGTGTTGCTGTCTGTAAAGTAGAACTATGTTAACTCAGAGGAATGAGATGAGATCCCCCACAGCATGAATCACGTTAATCTCTGTGGCTAATGTTACGTTACCCAGGAGATCCTGGAAGAATTAATCTCATGGTTGCTGGGCCCTGTGCTGGGGTAGAGATGCTCAGCCCTGGATTGCTGCTGGGTGCTCTCAGGGCACAAAGCCCCATGAGAAGGGAGCAGTGGGGGTGCTGTGCTGATGAGTGGTGCCTGGGCCTGTGCCTTGTGTTGCCCTTCATGGCTTCCATGTCTCCTGCTGCTCTGTCCACACCTGAGGAGTGTCAGGGAGCGTGTGGACAGAAGGGGGATGGATGCCATGCAGCAAGAGCCACTGCTGCAGGTTCTCCTTTACTCCAGTGAAGTGAGGTTAAAGATGCAGCTTAAATGGAAGAGCATGGGGAAATCTCATATCCAGCATGTCCTAGCCGTGGATAATCATGTGAAAACATGTTGTTATAGCTTAGCTACATTCACTGAGGTGCCCCTGCAATTCCAGGAATTGGTTTTCTGCTCAACAAAAAAAAAAAACACCGGTCAAAAATTTTAAAAAATATAATAAGCAGGCAGAAAGAATAATCAGAAAGATGAAAACATATTTTAATCTTAAGACAAATTCCCAAAGAAACAATTAATTTTACTTTTATTAAACAATCATCCTAATTAAAAAATAGAAAACGTAAAGCGCATTTCATTCCTCCCTCCCCGTTCGCAGTTAAAAATAAAAATAATAACATTATGAAACAATGCGACACGCTCCGGGTGGGGCGGGGTGGATCAGTGGGGGGTGAGGTTGGAGGAGTTGTGGAGGAGGGGGGAAGATGTGGGGGGAGGGGGAGGGGAGAAAGAGAGAGAGAGAGAGACACACCGAGTCCTGCTGCCGCGTCACGTCTACCCTGCTGAAGAAGGCAACTTTGGCCGGAAAAAGGCAAATAATTGAAAATATAATATAAAAGTTAAAAAAAACGGATTATCAAATCCGCAGGGACGGGATGGGGAAGCGAATGGGCGGCCAGGTCTACCCGCCGTCCGTCCTCTGAGCGGGTCAGCAGCTCGGGACGGTTGGAAGAGGGAGGGTGCTATGTGATGGGTGGGGGGAGGGGCAGGGGGGAGAAATATAAATTACGTACTTACGTACGTGTGTGTGTATGAGTGAATGAATGACTGAGCGTTTTTTAAGTCCCTGCCCTTTGTACATACAGCCCGTCTCTACTACCGATTGGATGATTTAGTGAGGTCCTCGGATCGGCCCCGGCGGGGTCGGCCACGGGTAGACATGGCCGGATGAGGCACGGCCCCTCGGCAGCGCCCTCTAGGCATCTCCCCCCGGCACGCTCAAGTCCGCCGGAGCCGGGTAGACGTGGCCGGAGACGGCAAGCCGCCCCGGCAGCGCCCTCTGGCATCTCCGCACGTCACGCTATGTCCGTCGGAGCAGGGTAGACTTGTCCGGACGCGGCACGACCACCCGGCGGCGCCCTCGGGGCGCTCCACTCCACTCCACTCTCATCCCTGCAATTCCACTCCCCTCAATTCTATACCAATCGAATTCACTCCACTCCACTTCCATCCTCTAAACTACACTCCCCTATATTCTACCCCAATCCAATAATATTCACTCCTCTCCACCCCACTCCACTGCACTCTACCCCAAATAAATCCACTTCACTCCACTCCCCTACACTCTACCCCAAATAAATCCACTCTACTCCACTCAGCTCCCCTCCCCTGAACTCTACTTGTGTTTTATCTTTCTCTTCCTGTGCTGCGCCGGCTCTTATTTGGCTGTCATTCCCTGCCTCCTGGTGATCGAGATGAAGAAGGCCGTAGTCCTCTTCAGCTCAGATCATGCACACTCAAGAGGAGATTTACACTTATTTTTCTTTTGCAGTTTCTTTCAAGGTCACTGTTATCTGTTCATTGTCCAGGTGTTAGAACTAAGCGCTGTGGCTCCAATTTGCACAAACTACAAAGTTTTTAGACAAAACATTTATATATCTATTTTGAGACTTCTACAAACTACATAGTTCTCAGGAATAAAATACTGAAAAACACTGACACATCTCTCTCGAGTTGTTTTGGTTAACAAGTACAGAAATTGTAGAATTTTGATCACATGCACCAGCCTACCCACACGGAAGAGAGACCATATAAGTGTTCTGAGTGTGGGAACAGCTTCAAACAGAGTTTTACCCTCATCTGCCACCAGCGCATCCACACTGGAGAGAGACCCTTTAAATGTCCTGAGTGTGGTAAGAGCTTCAAAAGCAGTTCTACCCTGTACTCCCACCAGCTGACCCACACAAGAGAGAAACCCTACATGTGCCTTGACTGTGGGAAGAGCTTCAAAAGCAGTTCCGCCCTCACCTACCACCAGCACATTCACACAGGAGAGAGACCCTTCAAGTGCTCTGAGTGCTGGAACAGCTTTATACACAGTTCCCACCTCACCTACCGCCAGCGCACCCACACAGGAGAGACACCCTTTATGTGTCCTGAATGTGGGAAAAATTTCAAAAGCAGTTCCCATGTCATCTGCCACCAGTGCATCCACACAGAAGGGAGACCTTACAAGTGCCCTGAGCGTGGAAAGAGCTTTAGAAGCAGTTCTACACTCACCTTCCATAAGCGTGTCCACAGTGGA
Organism: Callipepla californica brunnescens; assembly: GCA_023055505.1. Classification (NCBI taxonomy): domain Eukaryota; kingdom Metazoa; phylum Chordata; class Aves; order Galliformes; family Odontophoridae; genus Callipepla; species Callipepla californica. The sequence goes on from JALIRH010000171.1 coordinate 436,717, forward strand.
AAGAGACTGTAAAGGGTGTTATGTTTTAACTTCGCATTACCCAGTCTTTTGTTCACTCCTCTGCTTCCCAGTGGGTTGGGGGAGAGAATAATAATAATAAATAAAACACCTTAGTAGAATTTGTGAGTTGAGATAAAGCTGTTTGGTGACATAGAGAGAAGAATAACAGTTATGACAATTCATAGATATATATGAATGTATGTAGCAAGTAACGCACTAGAAACTGGTCTGGCTTTCTGCAGGAAGCTGCAAGTGAGACCACGCTGCCTGGCTACTGTGAGGAGTGATGTCAGTTGTGGCATACCAGTTGGTTGCCTTTGACTCCAGTCCATACTGGAGTTCTAGAACGTCTGGTACAGCACTGACGTGGTGTGACTTCATTCAGTCCTATGGCCTGATCATTACACCTGGGATATGAGAATGCCTTTGACATCTGAGGCAGTTTTGGCACCAAGCACACTTATTGTCTGACACCAGCTTGCCCTAGAGGATCTAATTTGGTAGGTCCATGTGCTATGAAGTTGGACAAGATATGCTTTTGCAGAACCAAATGTATGGGTTCAACAGGTATCCAAGGTGGCCTTGCAAAACCAATGGCACTAGACATGTTGCTGTTAACATGGGATGTGAGGAACGCTGAAGTGAACTGAGGGAGAATTGTGTATCACCATCCACAATGCCACCACTAACCCAACTGAGGCCTGTCAAAACAAAGGAAATCTCAGAAAAGGCTGAAGAGTGTTTTCAAGTGATGCGGCCTAAAGACTGATCAGATGGACATAGCTCTGGGCCATAGATTACATCACTGCTGGTAGCACTGGGATGTAGGAGGCAGGGGAAGTGGCTTGTGAGTATCGGTTCTATGATACTGTGTGGAATTTTGTTTCAAAAAGTAGGCCTTCTCATCTCCTCTGTTCCTTTCCTCCTGCTAACCACCATGTATAGATCATCACTATTGAAGAAGACCTCAGAATGTTTGAGCCATGGGGTGGTGTACAGGATGAGATGTGACTGACTGTTAATGTGATCCTGGACAATGTCCTGGGAGACAGTTAAGTCACAGGGAAGAACTGGGTGTCCCCTCCCTTAATTTGACTGACGTATTAGCCAATCCTGGAAGAGTCCAGAGCAAAATCTGAGAAATGATCAGGTTACAGGAGGGAGCCTGGTGTGATTTCCTCTGATTTGGATGGTGTCCTGTGTCTCTAGGACTGGATCCAACTCCAATTCCAAATAGGGGCTGACCTCTCTGCTTTGCATTGATAGTAGAGCAGACACTCTTTATAAGTATTTGAACAAAGTAATTCTACAATCCTAGTACCAGGAACAGAGTACAAGAGGGGCTTATCAGGATAGGGAACATTCCAGGCCAACAGTGGCAAATAGATTTCTCAGAAGTCCCCAGAAAAGGGGGGTGTCGATATATGCTGGTTTTAACAGACACCCTTTCTGGGTGGCCAGAAGCCTTTCCTCAAAGGACAAATAAAGCAAAGGAGGTGTCACAGATACTATTAAATGAGATAATACCTAGGTTTGGGGTGCCTGATGTGGTATCATCAGATAAGGGAACACATTTTTGTGAAAAATAGTGCAACAGATCAGCAGGCTTCTGCAAATTGATTGGAAATTACATACTCCTTATAGGCCTCAGGCAAGGGATCAAGTAGAAAAGATTAACCATTTATTTAAGCAACAAGTAGCCAAAATATGCCAAGAGATCAAGCTCTTCCTATAGCTCTCCTGCGGATAATGGTTAAAACTCGAAGTAGGGAAGGATTAAGTCTCTTTGAAATATTGTACGGTAGGCCTTATCAATCAATCTGAGAAAGGGGAACTCAAGCAGATAGGAGAGAGTACAATAGGGGATATGTGCAGGCCCTGGGACATCAGCTACAGAAAATTAGTAAGGGGGTACTATCCACATGATGTAGGGGACTGGATCATCCAATCCACTCTATTAATTCGGGAGACTGGGTATAAAAGTGTTTCAGAAGAAAAGTGGGAAAGGCTGTATCAAGTCTTACTCACTACCCATACTGCAAGGAGGTACCTCTGTGGATTCACAACTCCAGGATTAAGAAGGGCCCCAGGCACCGAGTGGACAGCCACCCCAAACAATCTCTGAAACTTATGTTAAGGAAACAAAATGCTTAATATTTATGTATCCTGTATACATTTAAATATGTATATATTTAACTTTTGCTTTAGCCTGGCCAGAGAATACTTACATTAAGTTAACTGAAAAGCCTAGTTAAGCTTTGAATGTCTCAGACTGTTGGGTATGTACAGCTCTTCCCAGAGGGGAGGGAAGGGTGCCAGTTTATGGAATAGCAGCACTAAATTGGACAATACCAGATTGGGTGATGAATCAGATGGCAAAAGATGGGAGAAGCTGCAAGTATGGGGAAGAAAAGCAGCATAAATTGGGTCCTAAATTTAACTTATTGGTCATTAATAACACACGGTCCATTTTTAATTAATGATAGCAGAAACCCAATAAACGTTGGATGGAGAAATCTGATGGGTTTGGGATGCGGCTGGGAGTATGATAACTCTGGGATGGAACTGGAGATAATGGAACAGGTAGATGGCAACAAGGAAGCAAATGTGACCCTCGGACTAATAGCACTACAACACGGTCCAGAGATAAAAATATATTAGCCATAGTGGGGACAGCATTAATGAAAAACAGGCAAAAGCTATGTAATCTCCCCTTTGGATATTGGTGGCTGTGTGGAGGTGGATATGCCCATAGAATACTCCCACTGAATTGGACCGGGACACGCACGGCGAGATAGCTGATGCTTCAGACTAGTACAAAAAGAGTAAACAATCCATGAACTGAAAGGCCCTCAAGATTTCATAGTTTTGTCTGCTGGTTAATTCCAGCCTTAGGAGTAAGCAAATTAGAAAAAGCAATAGTGAATGTGTCAGCCACTATGGAAAGAATTGAGAATGTAACATTAGATGCCATCCAAAGTTTGCCAACAGAGATTTCCTCTTTAAGGAAAGTAACAGAATGGCTCTAGAACTTCTTACTGTGAAGGAGGGGGGGAGTCTGTATAATAATTAATCAAAGTTGTTATGCCTATGTGGACGAAGATCAACGGGTAGAAACTGACATACAGGCAATTTGGAAGATGATACCTCATTTGGATTTACACACTTATAAAATAAGCTCACTTAACTGGCTCCCTAACCGCTGACATCTGAGTCTGTAATAGCATGAATGATTCAGTTCACCTTATACATGCACAGAAATTCTATCTGCCTGCCAAAACTGAATTGCTGCTCCAACTCAAGACCTGGGAACCAAAGGAGTTCCAGGAACAATCCTATCATGTCCCCTGTTCACCTCCTCTTTCTGAATCATTTGGCTTTATTTAAGTTGCATTTCATTTAGGATCCGAAGCATTAATTTATTTTGGTATTCTTTTTCTTTATAAAATACTCAGAATAACAATGTGAACGTAGAAGGTGAAGTTCCACTTTTCTATTGAGCGTACTGAGGAATTAGGATTGACCTCAGCTGGTATATCTGCACTGACTGGAAGCATAAAAAAAAGTATTATCATAGAAAGCAGTGCAGTTGTGTGACCATGATGCCACACTGGAACCAACTCAGGATATGAGGAGATGCAGTGCTACAGTGACACAGCTGCTGCACCCAGAGCTAAAAACACTCAGTTCCTGACAAACAGTTTTACAATCTGAAGGGTATTTCTAGTAAAATACGTGCTCAAAAAGCCAGCCAGACAACAAACAAGCAAATAAACATTCGTAGTTTCTTTACACAGAAAGTTACAATGATTACATTATATATATATTATATATATATTAGTCCTAAGTAAATCACTCTGAACTTTATATTACTTCTGTGAACCTGCAGCATGGAGTCATATGTTGAGTGCTTTATCAGTGTCTCCTGCTTCAATTGTTGAAGAAAATTCTGTGTTCAGCCACATTCTGTTAGTTGTGCTGTCACTGAAATCTGGGAATAAAATGCACCAACCTGAGTGATAGGTTAGAAAGCTGACATGGCTTATGGCAGCACTGGGTGCACAGAGAGTCACTCCTAGCATGCGCACGCAGAATTGAAAGCACACAGCTTATACACATTCATCATGTGAATATTCGTACAACTTCTGCAAAGTGACCACCTATTCTGAGAATTGAGATACGTATTAAAAATGAATATTAAGCATGTGCTGTGTTAATATTGGGCTTTGTAAGAGATCTTCGATGGTCATGATGTTCCATGGAGTGGTGCTCCCTGGCCCAAAGATCATATGCTACCTGTAGTTCAGGTCCCATATTTGGTCAATACATTTGTATTGAAGCTGACAGTTAAACAGTTTATATTATTGCTCTTTTATATATATATATATTAAAAAAAAAAAAAAAAAAAAAAAAAAAAAAAAAAAGGAGGTTTACCTGTTTACCTGGGAAAAATGTTTGCTTAGCTGTTATATAGGTTACTGGCAGGGACAGAATTTGCTAAGGTGCCCAGATGTCGTCGACATCTCAGTAATGTGGCATGTATATGTGCAAAGCCAAACGGTATGGAATTGACTGCTGACTGTATAAACCAATATACATTTTTCAGACAGATCTAAATACCTGCAAAGCACATGAACAACCCCATACATTATTTTATTGTGTCCTCTTGGTGAGATAATGTCAGGGCCTGAGGACTCAAACAGCTCTGCCTGACCCACTTGGGTATCCTGGAGCTGATCAGGCCCCACCTCATACCAGGACCATCAGCTCCTGCTTTAGTGAGGCTGCAGCTAGGCTGGGCTCCACACAGTCCTGCCTGGCTATGGGGCCTGCCCACTGAGCTCACCCAGTGGGCCATGTCCCAACTGGGCCTTTGTGGCTGCTCTGGTGCCCCTGGCTGCCCTGGTGCTGGCTAGGGTGATGGACCCTGGCCCTCCCCTTGTCCCCTAGAGAGCACCTATTGCTCTCTAGCACACTTATTGTCTGACACCAGCTTGCTCTAGAGGATATAATTTGGTAGGTCCATGTGCTATGAAGTTGGACAAGATATGCTTTTGCAGAACCAAATGTACGGGTTCTACAGGTATCCAAGGTGGCCTTGCAAAACCAATGGCATTAGACATGTTGCTGTTAACATGGGATGTGAGGAACGCTGAAGTGAACTGAGGGAGAATTGTGTATCACCATCCACAATGCCACCACTAACCCAACTGAGGCATGTCAAAACATGCGTTTTGTTTCATTTTGTTTATAAATGAGGATGATTGTTTATTAAAAGCACAATTTAACTTGAGCTTAAAATATGTTTTCCTCTTTCTGATTCTTCTTTCCTCCTGTTTATTATATTACTTCTTAATCTTTGACAGTTTTTTTTCCCTTTTTTTTTTTTTTTTTTGGGGGGGGGGTGGGGTAAACCTGTCCGGCTGGCCTGCGGGATAGACCTGTCCGCCTAGAAGGCGGGGTAGACCTGTCCTCCCCGCCGCCGGGGTAGACCTGTCTGCCCGCTTACTTCCCCCTCTCATCCACGGGGATTCAGCGTGCAGGGCGAAGCTGCCACGAGTGCGGTGCCAGGGCTACTTGCCGCGCTCGGCCACGTCTACCGGACTCCGACGGGGACGAGCGGTCCGCTGAGGCTCCTAGAGGGCGCTGCCGGGGCGGCTTGCCGCGCTCGGCCACGTCTACCCTGCTCCGAGAGGGCAGAACGGTCCGATGAGGCTCCTAGAGTGCACCGCCGGGACGTCTTGCCGCGCTCGGCCACGTCTACCCTGCTCCGAGAGGGCAGAACTGTCCGATGAGACGCCTAGAGATAGACGCCGGGGTGGCTTGCCGCGTCCGGCCACGTCTTCCGGGCTCCGACAGACTTGGTGCGCTGGGCGGAACTGCCCAGAGGGCGTCGCCGGGGATGCTTGCCGTGTCCGGTCACGTCTACCCGGCTCCGACGGGGCAGAACGGTCCGATGAAGCGCCTAGAGATAGCCGCCGCGGCGGCTTGCCGCAATCGGCCACGTCTTCCCGGCTCCGACGAAGTTGGCGTACAGGGCGAAGCTGCCCAGAGGGCACTGCCGGGTGGCTTGCCGCGTCCGACCACGACTACCAGACTCCAACCCGGCTGAACGGTCCGCTGTGACGCCTAGAGGGCGCTGCCGGGGCGGCTTGCCGCGTCCGGCCACGTCTACCCGGCTCCGACAGGGACGAACGGTCCGATGAGACGCCTAGAGATAGACTCCGGGGTGGCTTGCCGCGTCCGGACACATCTTCCGGGCTCCAAAGGACTTGGCACGCTGGGTGGAACAGCCCAGAAGGCGTCGCCGGGGATGCTTGCCGTGTCCGGCCACGTCTACCCGGTTCCGAGAGGGCAGAACGGTCCGATGAGGCGCCAAGAGATAGCCGCCGCGGTGGCTTGCTGCGCTCGGCCAAGTCTACCAGGCTCCAGAGACTTGGCGCGCAGGGCGGAGATGCCCAGAGGGCGCCGCCGGGGCTACTTGCCGCGTCCGGCCACGTCTACCCGGCTCCGACGGAATTTGCAGGGCGGAGCTGACCAGAGGGCGCCACCGGAGCGGCTCGCCGCGTACGGCCACGTCTACCCGGCTCCGACCTAGACGAACGGTTTGCTGAGGCGCCTATAGGGCGCTGCCGTGTCGGCTTGCCGCGCTCGGCCACGTCTACCCAGCTCCAACAGACTTGGCGCGCAGGGCGGAGTTGCCCAGAGGGCGCCGCCGGGACGTCTTGCCGCGTCCGGCCACGTCTACACGGCTCTGACCGGGCCGAACGGTCCGCTGAGGCACCTGGAGGGCCTGGAGGTGGATAAATGCGCGTTTTGTTTCGTTTTGTTTTTAAATGAGGATGATTGTTTAATAAAAGTAAAATTAATCTTGAGATTACAATGTTTTCATCTTTGTGATTCTTCTTTCCTCCTGTTTATTATATTATTTCTTATTTTTTGACCGGTTTTTCTTTCCCTTTTTTTTTTTTTTGGCGGGGGGGGGGGGTAGACCTGTCTGCCAGCTCGATTCCCCCTCCCATCCACGGGGATTCGTTTATCCGAGGTTTTATATTCTCTTAATTATTCTTTTCTTTTCAGTTAGTGATCTTTCTCTGTCCGAAGTTGCCTCCTTCAGATGGGTAGATGTGACGCGGCGGCTGGACTCGGCATCCCCCCCTCTGCCCCCACCACTTCCCCCCCCACCCTCAACTTTTCCAACCTTACCCCACGCTGATCCGCCCCACCCCGCCCGACACTTCTGTCGTGCTGCTACCCAATTTAATTACTAGTTTTATTTTTAGCCGCCTTTTTTCTTTTTTTTTTTTTTTGTACAGTGGGGGGGGGTAGGGGGGGGATAGGTGTGGGGGAAATGTGCGTTTTGTTTCATTTTGTTTATAAATGAGGATGATTGTTTAATAAAAGTACAATTAAACTTGAGCTTAAAATATGTTTTCCTCTTTCTGATTCTTCTTTCCTCCTGTTTATTATATTACTTCTTAATTTTTGACAGTTTTTTTTTTCCCTTTTTTTTTTTTTTTTTTTTTTTTTGAGAGAGAGAGAGGGGGATAAACCTGTCAGGCCGGACGGCGGGATAGACCTGTCCGCCCGGCAGGCGGGGTAGACCTGTCCTCCCCGCCGCCGGGGTAGACCTGTCCTCCCGCTTACTTCCCCCCTCTCGTCCACGGGGATTCAGGGTGCAGGGCGGAGCTGTTACGAGGGCGCCGCCGGGGCTACTTGCCGCGCTCGGCCACGTCTACCCGGCTCCGACCGGGACGAACATTCCGCTGAGGCGCCTATAGGGCGCTGCCGTGTCGGCTTACCGCGCTCGGCCAGGTCTACCCGGCTCCAACAGACTTGGAGCGCAGGGCGGAGCTGCCCAGAGGGCGCCGCCGGGACGTCTTGCCGCGTCCGGCCACGTCTACCCGGATCCGACCGGGACGAACGGTCCGCTGAGGCGCCTAGAGGGCGCCGTCTGGTCGGCTTGCCGCGCTCGGCCTCGTCTACCCGGATCCAACAGAGCCGAACAGTCCGATGAGGCGCCTAGAGGGCGCCGCCTGGGCGGCTTGCCGCGTCCGGCCACGTCTACCCGGCTCCGACCGGGACGAATGGTCCGATGAGGCGCCTAGAGGGCGCCGTCTGGTCGGCTTGCCGCGATCGGCCACGTCTACCCTGCTCCGACGGACTTCAGTGCAGGGCGGAGCTGCCCAGAGGGGCAAGCTAGTGAAAGAGAAAAGGATTTAAATACTTCTAGCTCCTTTATTAGAAAAACGGCATAGTCATGCGTTTCTATTTTAGGCATAGTAAACTTGAAACCAGACCGATATTGGCTGTTGCCATAATTAATGGTCCCACTAAAACGAGTTGTTGTTGTTACAGATCTTTGGGACAGTATGCCTAATGGAAATCGCTATCAGAAATGTGTGTTTAAGAAATGATTTGCTGAAATTTGACCTCTGATGCTTTACTGCACAAAATGGTATACACTAATAATCCTCTGTAGTTCCTATGGCTGTTTTGGGAGCTTTGCCTCCTTCCCATCTATGCTCTAGTATGAGGTTTACATGGCCAGCATGTCAGAGCAGAGCCAGTTCCAGCTGCTCCAGAAGGGACCCACTGCTGCCAGAACTAAGCCATGGATAATACTGGACGTGCTCCAGGAGAGCAGATTTAGGAGTTGGAAAATTCCTGCACCACAGCATCTGCGGGAGAAGGGTGAGAAGAGGCCCTACGGGCACCGAGGTCAGTGCGGGAATAGGGTGTGGCGATGAGATCTTTGGTTAGACTTCAGTCCACACTGACTTACTCTCTTATTAATTGGCAACTAACTAAACTCATCATCCCCATTGCCCATGATGGTAATTAGTGAGTGTTCTGTTTGTTCTCACCACGAGTTTTTGCTCCATATTTTCTCCCCGTCCTTTGAAGAGTCCAAGTGGGCAGGTGGCAGGTGGGCACCTGGTGGCCTTCCAAGGTAAACCCGTCACAATTATTCCTTGGACAATGTGCTGAGCATTTCTTCTTCATCTGGCTTTTCCATTGCCCTTATCCCCTGTTTGAATTAATTAATTAATTAATTAAGGGGGAAAGTGTGTCCATCAGTTAAACCAGTGTCCCGTCAATCTGTGTGTAGATAAATATTTATTTCTACCTATCTGCTTCCAGTCTCTCCTCAAAAATGTTTGAAACTCTTTGTGAGTTTACATGAAAACTGAAGGAGGGGGTGTCACGGTGTTCTCCGTGACAGGGGACACGAGGAAAAAAAAAGAAGGCAGAGGTGGAGGAAAAAACTGCACTGTCGGTGGCCACGGCTGCCCAATGGTCTGCAGCTCCAACCCTCTGCCACTTCCCAGCACAGTATTAACTCTGTAACTGCTTGCATGGTGTTCTGATGTGGAATGCCACCACCACAAAACCACAACAGGGGGTAAAAGTCTGAGATGCCAAATTCCACAAAGTTTAATGAAAACAGGCATCAGAGTAGGAGGTAGAAATCCTATTAGTATTCAGCTGAATAGGAAGGCTGCATCTTGAACTCGGTCCTTATAGATAAAGAAGAGACATAAAAAGCATAGATCAAGGAGAAATTTAAATCAAAATGTGCATCAGTAGACTCTAAAAAATGCAACTCATCATGGACTTCTCTAAGAAATCCATGGAAACAACGTTGTGATTCACTGCCACTCTTCTACAAGTTACTATATATTTTTTTTATTCTGCTCTCATTCACTGCCAAAACATGTTGTCACAAGTGGCTTCAGGACAAGGACTGCAGGAGACTTCAGAGGCAGGGTGATACCATCTGCTGACATTCACGTTAATTGGCTATAATGTAAATAATGTGACAAGCCTTTGCAATCTTTGTTGTTGAAGATGCTTGCTAGCCTGACTACAGCAACTGTTTATAGCAATAGTTGTGCTCTTTGTTCTTACAGTGATAACTTTTATATGTGTGCAGTGTCGAAGGAACCTAGATGATTATGCCACCTGGAAAAGAAATTGCATAAACCACCAAGCAGAACCTGGGAAATATTTCAGGAAGGCAATAATGGACAGTAGTATGCTATGGGCAACAGAATTTGCCAATTATATTGAAAAGGGGGGACTGAATCATGAGAACAGCTTCTCTACAGTAAAGACAACTGCTACTCCCTGCTGATTTATCTGTTGGGCCAGATGTGTTGGATGGGCTTAAATCAAAATAATAAGCTTGTTGATAAGAAAGCAGGATGGACATCTTGTTGTCCCAACAAGATAACCCAACAGGTCCCTTTCTTCAGGAATAATGAGGAGCTCTCCCCCTTCAAGATTTGAAAACTTAATCCCCTTGATAACCAGAGTTTGGGATATGATGAATATGCATGTGCTATACCTTTAAATATGTATTCATTTCTCTCTTTGGTGTGCACGTTTGGTGGAGGGACCCCCCATGCACCCAGCGCTGTAATAAAGGGAATACCTGCTTGACATATTGCATTGCTGTGTCAAGTCACTACATCGGATTTCCCGGCATCACGATCATCAACTTGATGAATGATGACATGCAAAACTAGACACACACCAAAAGCACACACTGAAGAAAACAACAAACAACCCATTCATACTAAAATGAGCAGGAAAGTTTAAAGCAAAAGTCATTTATTTCAACAGGATCATTTCACTAATTCAGATTTAATTAAGCTTACTCATTATCTTATCATCTGGATCATTAATTGTTAACAGTACTGGTATGCCCTAGCCCATCCTTCCAATTCCAATCTGATACAATCTTCTGTGCGTAAAACACACTATTGGCACCTGATGACTCTGGATATGTTGGGAGAGTCATAAAACACCAAAAGCTTTAATAGATATAAGATAGAACGCATCCGCTGTTGAATGCCTTCTATTGAAGGATACTCTAGCATCCTTTCACTATTAACTGTTCCTACCAGTTTTTTATAAAGCTCAGATGGCTTCTGAACAGATCTACACTCAGCCGCTTACAGTCTGGATTCAGACCGATCCCTATCTCAACATAATTTTAAAGAAAAAAGTATATTTTATCTTTCCCCAGTTTCTGTTCCTTTTACCTTTTGGAAGATCTCAGGAAAGAAAATACACACAAAATAATTCTGAGACTGTATTTAAGAACCTTACATCACATTTCTCAGGTAAAACTAATTGAAACATGAAATCAAGTACTCTCCTGTTTATTTCCCCGTCACAGAATGAACTGCAGGACCCACTGAAGGTCACCTAGTCCAACTCCCCCGCAGTGAACAGGGACACCTACATCTCAGCCAGGTGCTCAGAGTCCCATCCAGCCAGACCTTGGATGTCTGCAGAGAAGGGGCATACACCACCTCTGTGGGCAACCTGAGAAACGCAGAAAGGACACGCACTGTCCAGAGCAGGGCACCACAGACAGATAATATCTTGTCAGCATGCTGAAATTATTGCTGTTCCAGTAACTTTTGTCAGCTATAAAACACTTTGCTGATTTCTTCTGTGAGCCTGGCAGACGGCTGCTCCACTGGAAAATCCCCATCCTTGTCTCCTCACCGTGCTGACCACAGCACCAAGCACTTCTTCAGTATCTTTTATTACTAGATCTCAAACCAATTCTGCAGATGACACCTTACAAGGTGTCAAGTACCAGGCCTATCTGCAGGATGTGGTGAAGAAAATCCCTTAGTAAGCAATTCCTCGGCCTTACTTTAGGAGCAGCCCTCATACTACTTATGTTGACTGTTATTCAGAAAAGACTTCTAACATCTGCCACATCCTCGTGCTGGAAAAAGGACACTGTAAGTAATATATCCAGCTAATAGAGACTCTGGAATTCTTCTGTGGTTGCACTAAATTGCAGATCAAGACAAAATTTTTCTTGAGATTACACTCTAATGTTTTGGGGACGACAATACCAGGAACTGCACAGAATATGTTGAAAATGACCTGTTTGTAACATGACCAGCAGCTCAGCACAAGCACAAAAACCGAGTAGCAGCTTGTACGTGGGCACAGAAATACACCTAAAATGTCTTATTCCTCACTTTGATTGACAAAGCTGAAGTAAGCAGCAACGCTCACCATTTTTACATTTCACGGGTCAGTCCCTGGGCCCATCCCAGGGACTCAGGGTCAGGGAAGGCCCAGGACACATGGCATCCCAGAGCAGGTTGAGGGAACGGCCTTTGCTCAGCTTTGAGAAGGCTCAGGGAGGACCATTCACATGTATTAAAGGCATTTACGTTTCTGAAGATGTTACCTAGTTCAGTAACTGTAAAAACCTGGATTTTCATTTGGTTTCACTTTCCTTACTGACAACCACAGAAGCAACAGTATTAATCTTAAAGACAAAGCAAAAAATATTATTATTTTTTAAAGGCAGCACATATTTCAATCTGTATCTCCCCCAAAGCATTAAACCTCTGAAGCTGAATACAGTTTCAATCACAGCATCAGATTCTGAAGCTTCTCAAACAAAATAAAAGCTTAACAAATGAATACAATTAGAGATTTGTTTCTTTGCTTGTTTTTATTTAGTTAGTTAGTTTTTCTTTTTTCCATTTAACAGCTTTTTGTTAACAACACCACAATCCAGCTATGGCTGCAAACAAAGTTTTGCTCGGATCACTTTAAGGCTGCTTTCTGCTCCCATTGAGGCTGATCCAACTAATATTGAGTGTTCAAAATCCCATCTTAATCACAAACTCCTTTGCGTATATTTTTATTTTTAAAGTTAGCTCTTGTTGAAGTATCAAAAAGACTCCAAGCACTTGAATGATGTTAAAAAAAATTAATTACTATTTGTCCCATAAAGACAAAAATAACTACAAACTAGTAAGTTAGAACTGCTGTGTTTTCCCAATACTTTGTTGTACAGGATGCTGCAAAACTTCAATCTGCACGCATCAAAAGCAGCGCATGGAGACTGACAGAGGCACTTCATACCCAGTCATTCAGATTTTTCTTTGTTATAACTATCAACAGAATGCACTTAAAGAAGTACACACTCATATCACCCTAACCATTTGGAAGAAAAATAACCAGTATGTTAGGTGAGAGCTGGAAAATGAGAGTCACAGGACATGGTCCTCCTCTGATGCACAATAAAGCACTGACACAGCTCAGACACCATACAACTTCATTAAGCAAAAAGAGCAGACAGCTCTTTTCCTCATGCAATATGAACTAAGTAAACACAGGTACAAAATGTCTGCCTTTGGTTCAAGAAGAAAAATCTCTGCCCTTACAATTCAGAAATAGGAAAGAAAAATATCTTGAAACAAACTACTACATGGGAATGACTTCAAAAGCTTCAGCCCTGTAAGAAAAACTGAAGGGATACCTGATTTAAAAGATACGACAACTTACAGCAAGTGACAGCTAAAAAACTACAAATTTAAACCCTCCTGTACTGAAAATTAAGTTCTGAAGAGGCTGAAACAAGTAAGAGGCTATAGATCAGCTGCACTCTTCGACAAAGCAGACCATTTTACAGCGTTTTTCATCTACTTCAACAGATGCCCAGGCATTTACTGCCACGTTTAACCTGCTGTAAAAGGCATGTCGTGTATGCAGAAGTCAACCTACTACTTGAACCGGGGCTTCAAAGAAAGCAACAAAGATACTGCTGCCCTCCAAGACTAAAAACACCAGGACTTCTGCCAGTAAAAGACAGCCCACGGAAGAAGGGTGTATGGGAACTGTTGAATCACGGCCTGAACCACTGATTGAAAACCTGAGGCAAGCCCTGAGTCAGCTGCAGGGGCACAAGCGAGTGTGATTGGAAGGGGTGGAGTTTGACTCCACCTCTCCCAGGACCCCATTTAAGGGCTGACCACCAGCAGGGAAGGATCTCTTGTTGGAGATCCCTCCCTGGTGGAGTTATTGGTGAGCCTCAACCATCATCAAGGTGAGCCAATCTCTTTTGCTATTTGTTTGTATACCATCTACTTAAAGCCTACCAAAAATATACCACCTTTTGCACTATTTCCTTGAGTGCTTTCCTTGGGGTTATGTGCCCTACAATTGGCAAGGCAGGCAGGCTTAAAAAAAAAAAAAAAAATATATATATATATATATATATATACACACACACACATACACACAATATATAAAATATATATATATACACTATATATATATACACACACACAATTATTTATATAATAATATGTACAATAACTATAATACCTATATACACATGTATTTACATATATAATAACTATATATACAATAAATATAATAATATATAAAATAACTAACCATGTCTTTCATTTGGAACTTTTTCAAATGGGGCCAGGGGGAGAATTTTACTCCCTTAGGCCAAACAATTCCTGGTCAAATTCCAGGATTTATGGGGTCATCCTATTATGGTCTTGTCACCGTTATTGAAAAATGGGGACCCCTGCGGGTTACAGGGAGTGTTTCTTCTTCTCCAGCCTGGCTGACGGATTATTTTCAAGGTCTAGATAAGGACATACTAGTTACAAAAGAACGTCGGCTAGCTGCTTCTGCTGTGGCTTGGCCTCTAATACTGGCTTTACATAAAATGGAAGCAACAAATACACAGAATCTGAAAATCAATTGTTAAGAGATCGAATTGAGAAATTGGAACAGCAGTTGGGCACATTAGTAGCAAAACAAACCTGGACTAGATGTGCCAACAAGACAAATACGTACCGTATCAGTGGAGGACACCTAGGTCCCTGAAGTAGCAAACCAGGATGTTTCAGAAGTCAAGATTTCTAAATCGGATCTCGAAGCTCCATCTATGGAGGATCCGTTTGAGATCCGACCAATCATAACTCAAAAAACAAAAAAAGTGCAAGACAGACCAGCAGGAGTGCCTCCTGAGCAATGGCCCCCTGCTGAAACATGCTTGCATGTGACAGCTCGCCCGTATACGGCAAATGAGTTGATGGACCTAGTACAACGGTTCCATCAAAAACCAAGGGAAAGCGTACCATCATGGCTCCTGAGGTTATGGGATGCAGGAGCTGAAAGCGTATTAGTCAGTGGGACAGAGATGTCAAAACTAGCATCTATAATTGTACACCCACCCCTGAGGCAAAGATTATATGCCGCCATCCATTATACTAATGAGAATCATTCTATTATAGATTGGTTGATGGCAGCATGCTGCCTAGCATGGCCTAACAAATCTGACATTCCACTCAATACCGGTTTATGGTCCTCTATGGAGGACCTCCAAACATACATCCAGGAACTGTGTATGAGAGAGGCTATGTATTCAGAAACCTTTGAAAGCCTGGATACATAAAAATTTAAAGCAGGTATGCGAGACCTAATACTACAGCAAGCCCCCTCTCACCTTTATGGGACTTTGGTCTCCATACTAAACCCCTCAGTGGCTTCGGAGGCTATCGTCCAACAGGCAGCCCAGTTGGTGGCAGACCTTGGGGAAACGGAGCGCATAAGAACTAGGCGCAATGTCCGTATGGTAGAAGAAGCTGAGGCATTCTCGATTAAAACTAGGAAGCCTGTCCCACAGATACCCCGATTGGGCCCCATACGGGTATGCTGGAAGACCATGTTTATGATCTTATACTGTCCGGGGTTGCCTTTGCTTAAATCGATGGGCAACCCAACCATGTGTTGTTACAGCTCTGGAAACAACTGAGAAATGATCAAAAATTTCAGAGTACTCCCAGAAAATCGGGAGTACGAATAATACAGGCAGCACCAACAACAACCTGGAATCTGGCCAACTTTATAGTCCCAAATAGAAGGAAGAAACATCCACAGGTGTCACGGGCTACAGTGCCTGAACCACCTGCGATAAAAGACTTAGACCTAGCAAACTTCATGGAGTAACGAAGGACTTTGGTCCCCTTAGGGCCTCCAGATGTGACCGGAGGCCCTATGTAGAATTAGAGGTATTTTGGTTGGAGAAGAATGTTCAAAAGGTGATGGCTCTAGTAGACACTGGTGCGGAAACATCAATTATATATGGAGACCCAACAAAATTTAAGGGCAATGATGATTGGTGGATCTGGGGACAGACCATTCCGGTCACCCAAACGTGGTTGAAAAATTGGGGGTTGGGCGTCTCCCACCCCAGGAGTATAAAGTGTCAATTGCCCCAATCCCAGAATACATCTTGGGCATAGACATTTTATGGGGTCTGGCTCTCCAGACAACTGTGGGAGAGTTCAGACTTTGACAGAGGTACATTAGTATCCGGGCGATACAGACAGTATTGAGGGGCCATGCAAAACATGAGCCAATTTGTTTGCTGAAACCACGCCGGATTACTAATGTAAGACAGTATAGACTCCCGGGGGTGCAGGAAGAAATATCAAAAACGGTGCAGGAACTAGAAAGAGTAGGTATTATAAGACTTGCACGTTGTCCATATAATTCCCCCATATGGCCAGTGCGGAAGACGGATGGAACATGGAGAATGACGGTAGATTATAGGGAATTACACCACCCATCCATGCGGCCGTACCCAATATTGCTTCCCTAATGGACACACTTAGTAGGGAAATCAAGACCTACCATTGTGTCCTGGATTTGGCAAATGCATTTTTTAGTATTCCGATTGCCAAAGAATTGCAAGATCAATTTGCATTTACATGGGGAGGCAGGCAGTGGACCTTTCAGGTCCTGCCACAGGGGTACGTGCATTCACCAACATACTGTCATAACTTGGTGGCGCGTGACCTAGCTAATTGGAGGAAACCTAATAATAACGTCAACCTATACCACTACATGGATGATCTCCTGTTAACATCTGACTCACTGGAAGCAGTAGGAGAGGCGGCAGATTCATTAACTGCCTACCTAGGTGAAAGAGGATGGGCTATCAATCCTCAAAAGGTGCAAGGTCCAGGCCTGTCCATAAAATTTCTGGGGGTAGTCTGGTCAGGAAAGACCAAAGTGCTACCCAGTGCCATTGTAGATAATGTTCAGGCATTTCCAGTCCCTACAACACCAAAGCAGCTGCAGGAATTTCTAGGTATATTGGGATACTGGCGTTCCTTTCTACCTCATTTGGCGCAGCTGCTGAGACCTTTGTATAGACTCACAAAAAAGGGCCAATCATGGGATTGGGGGAGAACAGAACAGGATGCTTTCCAGCAGGCAAAACAGGCGGTGAAACAAGCCCAGGCATTGGGTATATTCGATCCTACCCTCCCAGCTGAATTAGATGTTCATGTTACTCAGGATGGCTTTGGCTGGGGCCTGTGGCAACGTCAGAGTTCTGTTCAGACTCCCATTGGATTTTGGTCTCAGGTCTGGCATGGGGCAGAAGAAAGACATAGTATGATTGAAAAACAGCTATTGGCTGCCTATACTGCATTACAAGTGGTAGAGACAATAACCCAGATGGCTGAAGTCATAGTTAAGACCACTCTTTCAATTCAGGGGTGGGTAAGAGATCTGATCCACCTCCCTAAGACAGGGGTGGCCCAGGCACAGACAGTGGCACGATAGGTCGCCTATCTCAGCCAGAGGAGTAGTCTGTCTTCCTCACCGTTGAAAGAAGAACTCCAAAAGATTCTAGGCCCAGTGACGTATCACAGTGATGCACCAAAACAAACCTTGGTTGCTCCGCCAGAGAGGAGTCCTGTCCAGGAAGGAAAATATCCCATTCCTGAAGATGCCTGGTACACAGATGGGTCCAGCATGGCAACCCAAGTAAGTGGAGAGCAGTAGCATACCATCCTGCTACAGACACGACCTGGTTTGAAGAGGGGGATGGTCAAAGCAGCCAGTGGGCAGAGCTGTGGGCCGTGTGGATTGTTACAACCAAAGAACCTGGTGATGGTATCCTGAATATCTGCACAGATAGTTGGGCTATGTACAGGGGGCTCACTCTTTGGATAGCACAGTGGGTTACCCAGGACTGGACTATCCACTCCCAACCAATCTGGGGCAAAGTTATGTGGCTAGACATATGGAATACAGTCAAACACAAAACTGTACCTGTCTACCATGTTTCTGGTCACCGACCCCTACAGTCACCAGGAAATGATGAAGCCGACACACTGGCCCGAGTTAGTGAGTTCTCAACCCATCTATCTGAGAACATTGCCTACTGGTTACATCAAAAGCTGTGGCATGCTGGACAGAAGACCATGCGAGCAGCTGCCAAAGTATGGGGACTGCCCATACAATTATCGGACGTAGCTCAAGCATGCCGAGACTGTGATGCCTGCTTCAGAATGACACCGAGGTCATTGCCTGAAACAACAGCCCATCTTGCTAGAGGACACAATCCTCTACAGCGATGGCAGGTTGATTATACTGGCCCGCTCCCTCAATCTGAGGGGGCGAGATATGCCCTAACCTGTGTTGACACCGCGAGTGAGCTAATGCAGGCCTATCCAGTACCAAAAGCCAACCAGGCATATATCATCAAGGCGCTCACGAGATTGATGGCTGCCTACGGGACACCACAAGTCATTGAGAGCGACCACGGGACTCATTTCACGGGTGTACTGATACAACGCTGGGCAGAAGAGAACAACATCGAGTGACGATTCCACCTGCCATACAACCCAACGGGGGCAGGCCTTATTGAGTGTTATAATGGCATTCTCAAGGCTGCCCTGAAGACAGACTCTCAGTCTCTGCAGGGGTGGATGAAGAGACTCCACGAAACCCTTCGAGATCTGAATGAAAGACCTAGAGATGGCAGACCCAGTGCCTTGAAAATGTTGCAAAGAACATGGGCCTCCCCACTTAGGATCCAAATTACAGGTACAGATAATGAGGTAAGACCTCAGACTGGCCGTGAGAACAATCTTCTGCTCCCTGCCCCTGAGAACCTAAGACCAGGCACCAATAAAATAAGGTGGCCTTGGAAGGTGCTGGTAGGACCATGATGGCGTGGCCTACTTGCACATTGGAGGAGGTTGTTGGAGGTGGGAGATTCGGTAGTCCCTCCGGTAATTGGTACATGGCCTACTGATATTGTGGTCAACACTCCAGTCTTTATTCCTAAAGGAACCCTATCATGTCTCTGTGGCAGACCAGGACACCCCCTTTGGTGCCTGATCTAATTGTGCAGCCACAGACATCGGGCCAAAAAGTTTGGTACAGGCAGCCAGGGCATGCCCCTGTATAAGCTGAAGATAGGAATACGGCCTGTATCTTACCCTGGAGGGCAGACCTCCCCCTCTTGGTACCTTTGAAACACCTATATTACTCTCCGTGAGTCTATGACTCTCTGGAGGGAACCAAATGATGCTGCCGGGTTCCAGAGTTGCTATAAGATCATGTGCAACATCCGGTGATGGTCTACCCGGGACTGATGAAGAGTAGGACGGACCTGCACAACGTGACCGCATGCTTCCAGTAGACACCACCGAGCACTGGCCCAAGGAAGAACACGAGCCATATGATGATCATCACTCATCCCAGATTACATCGATACACATCGTGACGGGTTATTATGTAAAGCGTCGCGATATATTGGGTCTCTGTATTAAGGAGGGCTCAACCTATAGTTACTTAATCAGTGGCCCATGTCATGAAGGGGTGGAGTGTATGGGAACGATTGAATCATGGCCTGAACCACTGATTGATCACCTGAGGCAAGCCCTGAGTCGGCTGCAGGGGCACAAGTGAGTGTGATTGGAAGGGGTGGAGTTTGACTCCACCTCTCCCAAGACCCCATTTAAGGGCTGACCACCAGCAGGGAAGGATCTCTTGTTGGAGATCCCTCCCTGGTGGAGTTATTAGCAAGCCTTGACCATCATCAAGATGAGCCACTCTCTTTTACTATTTGTTTGTATACCATCTACTTAAGCCTACCAAAAATATAACACCTTTCGCACTATTTCCTTGAGTGCAGTTTGTAGGGCAAATAACCCCAAGAAAAGCAATAACTAGAGGCACACACTGAGAAGGGACTTACATAGAAACTCTTCAAATAGCACAGTGCTGCGAGTTCACACGCATCTCTCCACCGCATCTCATTGTTCTGGGCCATTTTCAGCAGGAAAGTTCCAGCGTGCATGTACAAGTGCCCTTTCATTTCCAGGAAAGCACGAGACAACTCATCAGCTCCATTCACATATGGCTTCACAGAGCGAAGAGTGCCATCAAAACTAGAACGTAGAAAAGATTCAGTTTAACCTGCTGTAAAAGGCATGTCGTGTATGCAGAAGTCAATCTCCTACTTGAACTGGGGCTTCAAGGAAAGCAACAAAGATACTGCTGCCCTCCAAGACTGAAAACACCAGGCCTTCCACCAGTAAAAGACAGCCCACGGAAGAAGGGCATTAAGTGCAATGCAAAAATAAGTTTAATTAACTTTCATTCAGTACATTTTAAAAAGTTGCAATTACCAAACACTAAGACTGCAAACAACGACAAAAACTGTACTCTGTGTTCACAGAGATATGCTGTGCTAATGAACCAGAAGGAACCTTCTGCAGGACTGTGGTGGGACATACTACAAATATACCCTCAAAACCATTGAGCAAGTCTGCTTGCACATACCCACTGTCACAGATCACAAGAGAAGCAGACAGACTGAATAAAGCAAGGAGCATGGCACGTTGATTCTGGCTAAGGAAGCCCAGAAGAGCAGGTGACTTTCACTTGCATAGGGACAGTGACTTGTTCAACATTCACTCACTGCTTTCTCTGAAACACGGAAATTTAAGGGCAGACAGTAATGTACGACACAGTGTCCTGGTCACAGCGACACCAATTTTGCATCGATGGCACTAATCCCTTATGAAGCAAGATGCTAGTAAGTCTCACCAACAGACCTACTACATCCAGAAGGGCTTTCTACTGTTCTGGGCTTATTTCTGTTTGCTACTGAAATTAGTGTTCCTCCTCAGATGTGCCCCAGAATTCTCAGCGCTCTCAACAGTGCAGCTCAACCAACACTCAGAAACGTTTACTCTGAAATACACATCATACTAACTTGGAAGAAAAGTTAGAAAACGTTAAGAAAAGTTCAACAGAAATCTGAGTGGTTTGTATCACAGAAGCATCTCTCAACTGTCCATATGAAGCACAACAACAAAGCTCTCACAGTAAGTGCTATAAAAGACAAATATACAAAACTCAAAATAGAGTTTACATGAAAGAAAAGCATCAAATTGCAGATGAGAGAGCATGAGAGAAGGCAGCTCGGGCTTGAATACACAAAGTTCTCAGACATCAGAACAATTTCCATGAGGACAGTAAACAAATGTAAAGAGAAGTGATCTTAATATAGTGGTTGGAAGGCATACATTTTCTTTGTTTACATTTCAGAGCCACAACTGTCAAAATAATTACTAGTTCAGAGGAAAAAAAAAAAAAAAAAAAGAAAAAAAAAAAAAAAGAGCATTTGGGAGCTGTTTAGGTAAAAGATATCATGACCCCTAGGTTTTACTTCTACAGTAACTGCCAGCTGTTAGAGATTTTCAGCAACTTTCTGGTTCCAAAGAGATGACAGAGGGGACTGAAGTTTACTTCACCTTTCTGTAGGGTCACACTCTCAGGTTTCACGTTAGATGACAAACTCAAAACTTCCCTCACTCTGGCTCAGCTCTCTGTAGCTGCTCAGTCACTGCATCTAGCACAGGATTCAGTGTGAAAATGCAAGTTACCATCACCTCTTACAGCTCTTACAGTTGGAAACCCCAATGTTTTTGAAATCACTGAGCAAGAGACCTCAATGGGACCTTCTAGTACTTGAAGGCAGCTTATAAACAGGTAGGGGAGCGCTTTTTTACAGTCGTGCAGTGACAGAGCAAGGGTGGGAGTTGGGGGGAGGGGGGGAAGGGGAACAGCTTTAAACTGAATGAGTGAAGATTTACCTTAGATGTTAGGAGGAAACTGTTTACTCGGAGGGTGGTGCAGTGAAGCACAGGCTGCCCAAAGAAACTGCAGATGCCCCATCCCTGGAGGTGCCCAAGGCCAGGCTGGATGAGGCCGTGGGCAGCCCGATTCGGTGGGTGTCTGGAATTCGGGCTCCTTCCAATACACGCCATTCTGTGACTCTACGGGATAGCAGAGGACTAGTTGCAGAAGCATCCTTACCGAGTGCCCAACACTGATCAACACACGCTGCCAATAATCCCAGACATCTGAGCATTTCACTGCGGCTTACACCCAGCCACCTACCGAAACCGTGCAAACTCAGCACAGCTGCTGCTGTGTCGCTCCCGCAGCCCCGAGCAGGGCAGCTCCCAGGCACGGCCGAGCCCACGGCCACGCGGGGACGACGGAGGAGCTTGCCCACCGCCCTCGGGAGGCAGCGAGCTGCTGACAGGGAGCAGGGGCCGGTCTGCGTCCGCCGCCTCTCACCGCTCCACTCTGCAAAGCTGCGAGAAGTTGAGGCGGCACTTCGCGAGGGCGGCTGTCCACCGCTACCTGCTCATGAAGCCGTCCCTGTCGCCGTCCGTTGCACGTCTGGAAAAGGCGCCTCATCCTCTCCTCCTCGCCAGTGCCGGAGGTATCGCCGCTGCTGCTCCCGGCGCCGCTCACCTCTGCCGCGGCGGCTGCCGCCGTCACGCGCACGGCTCCGGAGAAGGAGGAGGCGCGGCCATCTCGAGAGCCCGACATTCCCGGCCCTGCCGACGCCCGCAAAGCGAGGGCAGCGGCACAAAGCCAGCGCTGGGGGGGAGGAGGGGAGGCAGGGAGCCCTGGGGCGTGGGAGGGCTCGACCCTGCGCGCTCCTTCCACGCTCCCACGGAACACGGGCGCGTGCCCGCGG
>JALIRH010000172.1:12500-430000 GCA_023055505.1 Callipepla californica brunnescens
TCTAAGTGAAGCCTGAAATCAATTTGGAAGAGGCAGAAATCACTGCGTGAGCAGAAATCAGCATCTATCTGTGGCCGCAAACCGGCACGAGTCTCAGAGTGGCCGCAAACCGGCACGAGTCTCAGAGTGGCCGGGAAGAGGCAAAAGGCCTCCAACCAACGGCCGTGCGTTGGTTACGGGGTTGGGTTAGCCTACTCTACAAGGAAAAACTGAGCAAGCTAACCCAACCCCGTAAGCAAGGCCTAACTAAACTCAATTTGGGAGAGGCAAAAGCCTCTGCTGTGCTGAAATCAGCACTGGTAGCCAATTGGCCGCAATCAAATCAAATCAAACCAAATCAGAGAGGAGTGCAAGAGGACTCTGTGTGAGATAGGGGTGTTGGTTGTGGGGTTGGGTTAGCCTGCTCAACAAGAAAATTCAAAGCAAAGCTAACTCAACCCCGTAAGTGAGACAAAGTAGTGGACGTGATGACCCACGGGATTCTCCAGGAGAAGAGTGCAGGTGGGGCAGTGAGATGGGGACAATATTGGCTGGATAAAGAACAAGTGCCATGGCCGGGGCCATAGGGTGGAGCTAAAAACCGTTACACGCAGCTGGTGGGTGCTCTGTCCCGAGTGCAAGTGGGGTCTGTCCCATACCTTTATTAGTGACCGCAGTGAGGGCAAGGAGCACACCTGCAGAAGTTGGAAGAGGACATCGCGGCAGAAGAAAGCGTCGGTCGGTCCGGGAGGAGGAAGGCCCCGTGGAAGGATGTGGATGTGCTGGATCACCACGATGAGGGCAATGGAAAGAAGTACAAGTGCGCTGAGAAACAGTCACCTGTAAACAACAAGGAACATAGTTACAAGGGAAACACTGGTAATTCTACAAGTGCTGAGGGTTAGAGCTACATCGTTGTGTGAATACAATCATCTTTAGAGCTCCCATTAAGCTGCAGAGTCAGGTGAAGATGAACAGCAAAGCTGCCTCCCAGCTGATCCCAGAGAACCAAAAGCAAAGCAAAATCCCCCCAAAAAACCAAAGCGATGAAAGTGCGCAAGAAAGCCCAGGCAAAGGGTATGGAGAACAGCACAGAAAAATCCACAGTAAAACTAAGGGAGAACACAAGAAAAACACTGCAGAGAACACCAAGAGCAAACACAAGGAGAACACGCAAGTGAACAACAAAAGAACGGGAACGGGAATGGCACAAAGAATGCTCTGACGGCATCGAGAGTATGGCGCCAAGAGATGAGCACGAGATGGGCCAAGGATATGGCACAAAGAGACAAGCCCGGGCTGGGCCAAGAGTACAACATCAAGGGATGAGCCCGGGATGGGCTATAAGTACGATTCCAGAAGAAGAGCCCAAGTTGGGCTAAGAGTACGACGCCAAAAGAACCCGAGCTGGGCCAAGAGAAGAGCCCAAATTGGGCAAAGGATATGGCTCAAAGAGACGAACCCGAGCTGGGCCAAGAGCACGGTGCCAAGGGATGAGACCGAGCCGGGCCAAGAGTATGGCACCAAGAGATGAGTCTGAGTTGGGCCAACAGAAGAGCCCCAGTTGGGCTAAGAGTACGATGCCAAAAGAAAGTTCAACAAAAGAAGAACACTGCAGGGTAAGGGCAAAGGCAAAAGGGAAGGAGATGAAATAGGGAAAGCTGAAGGAAGGAAGGGGAACAGAGCAGAGAAAGCCAAGGGGAAATGCAAAGAAAACACTACAGAGAAATGCCAGAAGCAAGGACAGCACCCAGGAGAAAAAGGAAAAGCACAGGCAGCTTTTGGGAGCCCTAAAGCTCTGGGAGAACCACACTGTGCACAATGGACAAACACCGGTGAGTGCGCGCCGTCCTTACCTGTGTGGGCGACCAGTTACCATCAGCACAGTGCCGTTCTGAGCCATTCCAGGAGATGCAGCTTCCCGTTCCTCACCACTTCCATGGAGCACCCCACATTCCTCAGTGCAGCCGTTATATCCCCGGGAGTGCTGCGGATCTCCACGGCCACCTGTTGGACACAGAACAGCAATGAGGGCGCTGCCCCACACTTGTAGGGCAGCAGCTCTTACACAAACGCGCTCCTCTGAGAAAGAAGCGCTCGTAACCCCCATTTCATCTCTTACCGCGGCCAGCAGAAAACCTGCCTGCGTACAAGCGATGCGCAAACGAGGGGCTCGTGATGCTCCATCTCCTGCTCTGCAGATCCCACAATACTTACACCATCCATCGGAGCGGTCCCAGCAAGCCTTAAACACCGCTGAGCTGCAAAAAGAGATCAAGGAAACACAGAACTTAATTCATGATGGGATAACGAGTCACAAAATGCCTTCAAACAATACTCCACCTGAGCTGATGTAGAGCACCATTTACCACCGCTGTGAAACGGGCTGGGATGATGCGGGAGCAGACAAAGTTCAGGACCCCAGGGTGGAGACGATGGTGTAAAAACTGTGGAAAAAGAAACAAAGGCTGAACCAGGAAAAAAAAAAACAAATAACAAATAGGAAACAGACAATTAGTATTAGGTTTGGGGTTACACTGCACATGAATACCATCACCTTCAAAGCTCCCATTAAGATTATGGTTCAGGTGACTGTTAAAATCAAAGTTGTCTCCAACCCATCACAGAGAGGCAAAGGCAAGCACAACACCCAGGCAAGGCAAAGACAAAGTGAAATCCCAGGGAAAGACAAAGCGAAGGAAAGGTGAGGAGAACTGTGCAGAAAAGGCAAGGGGAAGAACAAAGGAGAGCAGCACAGGGAATGCCCTGGGGATGGAACGAGAACGGCGCAAGGAGTACGCTACAGGAACGAGAGAGTGATGCCAAAAGGATCAGAGCTGGGACAAGAGAATGGCGCTAAAATGCCCAGGAAAGGGCAAAGAACAAAGAGGAGAAACAGGGAAAGCGCAGGGAATGCGCTATGGGGCAAAGAGAGCGACGCCAAAAACATCAGAGCTGGGAGAAGAGAACGGCGCTAAAATGCCTAGAGAAAGGGCAAAGAACAAAGAGGAGAAACACGGGAAGCCTGGGGGATGGAAGGGGAACAGTGCAAGGAATGCACTACGGGGACAAGAGCGCAATGCCAAAAGGATCAGAGCTGGGATAAGAGAATGGCACTAAAATGCCCAGGGAAAGGGCAAAGACAAAGAGGAGAAACACGGGAAAGCGCAGGGAATGCGCTATGGGGCAAAGAGAGCGACGCCAAAAGGATGAGAGCTGGGACAAGAGATCGGTGCTAAAATGCCCAGGGAAAGGGCAAAGAACAAAGACGAGAAACACGGAATGCACTATGGGACATGGGAGGGGAACAGCGCAAGGAAAAAGCGCAGGAACGGAAGGGGAACGGTGCAGGGAATGCACTATGAGGCCAAGAGAACGATGCCAGGGAAAAGACCAGGCAAAAGTAAGGAAACAGCACAAAGAGAAGGAGAATAAGGCAAGGAAAGACCAGGGGAAGGGCAAGGACAGCACCCAAGTGTGAAAGGAAAAGGACAGGCAACTTTTGGGAGCCCTAAAGCACTGGGAGAACCACACTGTGCACAATGGACAAACACCGGTGAGTGCGCGCTGTCCTTACCTGTGTGGGCGACCAGTTACCATCAGCACAGTGCCATTCTGAGCCGTCCCAGGAGATGCAGCTTCCCGTTCCTCACCGCTTCCACGGAGCACCCCACGGTCCTCAGTGCAGCCGTTATATCCCCGGGAGTGCTGCGGATCTCCACGGCCACCTGTTGGACACAGAACAGCAATGAGGGCGCTGCCCCACACTTGTAGGGCAGCAGCTCTTACACAAACGCGCTCCTCTGAGAAAGAAGCGCTCGTAACCCCCATTTCATCTCTTACCGCGGCCAGCAGAAAACCTGCCTGCGTACAAGCGATGCGCAAACGAGGGGCTCGTGATGCTCCATCTCCTGCTCTGCAGATCCCACAATACTTACACCATCCATCGGAGCAGTCCCAGCAAGCCTTAAACACCGCTGAGCTGCAAAAAGAGATCAAAGAAACACAGAACTTAATTCGTGATGGGATAACGAGTCACAAAATGCCTTCAAACAATACTCCACCTGAGCTGATGTAGAGCACCATTTACCACCACTTTGAAACAGGCTGGGATGATGTGGGAGCAGACAAAGTTCAGGACCCCAGGGTGGAGACGATGGTGTAAAACTGTGGAAAAAGAAACAAAGGCTGAACCAGGAAGAAAACAGAAAACAAACAGGGAAAAGAAAATTAGCATCAGGTTTGGTGTAAAAACTGTGAAAAAGAAACAGAGGCTGAACCAGGAAAAAACAAGCACAAAAAAGATTGTGAGAACACTGAACCCCTTTATAGAGAAGGATAAAAGCTGCAGCGCTCCATCAGCTGAGCAGCATTACCCTGGGGCTGAGTGAAGCACTCCAGAAGTGAGGCGGTGCTGAAAGAAAGGGGTAAACAGCAGCTCCTCCATCACCAGTTCAGAGAAAAAGAAACAGCCCCACCATCTCCCTTACAGAGAAAAGGAAGAGCAGAGAGGACACACAGAGCAGACACAGCACCAAAAAAACAGAATCGGTGCTCAAAGAAACAGAAATCATAACCCAAAGCAGAGAGAGAACGCACAGAGCAGACACAGCACCAATAAACCAGAGCCCAAAAAGACAGAGAGCATAACCCAGAATCCAAAGAGAACACACAAAACAAACACAGCACCAATAAACCAGAACCCCAAAACAACAGAGAGCATACCCCCAAAGCAAAAAAGAGCTCACTGACCTCACTCCAAGCCGCAGAACTTACCCCAGAACTCCATAGGAAGCAGCTCCAGGCTGAGATGCTGCCCCTGCGGAAGCCGGCCCTTAAATGAGGGCAAGGGGGGGTGGAGCCAGGTATCCCCTCCAATCCCCTCCCACGGCCTAACTGCTCCCACCTGTGCTCCCAGGGCTGGCCACGCCCCCTCCCCAGGTGCGCCATCACCGCTCTGTGACTGACAGTTCCCATACAGGTGGGAATTAATTAACGAACAAACCGGGTCTGCCTGCCCAGCAGAGATCGATGGATGAGCTGCTTCACTGCTGTCCCCACGTCCCCCAGTGCTCCGAGATGTCCCCCCAACGTCCACAGCGTCCCCACGTCCCCCTGGATCCCCACGATGTCACTCTCCGTGTCCCCATGCCCCAATGTCACCACAACACCAACACACCCACAATGTCCCCTCATGATCTCCCCACTGTCCTCAATGTCCACACGTCCCCAGTGTCACCCCCAGTGTCCCCACATCCCCCCCAGGGGCACGTCCCCGGTGCCTGTCAGTTGTGGGGCGGTGGCGGTCACAGCGCTGGTGACAGCAGGGACAGAGGTGGGGACACTGCTGTGCCACGTGGGGCACCCCGTGCTGTGTGAGGTCATTGGGGGGCACGAGGGCACAGAGGGGACACGGGGACATGGGGGGACGGGGGGAGATACAGCAGGGGATGGGGGCTGGGGAGGGATGGAGGGACAGAGGGACAGCGTGGGGATTGAGGACGGGGGACGGTGTGGGTGACAGCAGCAGTGATGTGTGGTGATGCTGGGGAGTGACACCAGGGAGTGACGGGGGGGGGATTTGGGGTGACAACGGGAAGTGGCGCTGAGATGACATCTGGGTGATGTTGAGGAGTGATTTTGGGGTTACACTGTAGTGGTAATGTTGGGGTGAAGCTGTTGGGGTGACACTGGGCAGTGTATTGGAAGTGCTGAGGGAGGACTTGGAGCAGTGATGGAGCACCTGGTGGGGGGCGGGGCCAAGCCAGGGGGCACAGGTGAGATTGGGGGGCGGGGCCAAGCCAGGGGGGCTCAGGTGAGATTGGGGGGCGGGGCCAAGCTCAGGTGTATGCAATTGTGCTGATTACAGGAAGGGGAGGAGCCGGGACCGCCCCTCCCCAGCCCTCATTTAAGGGCCGGCAGCGGAGCTGGGCAGTTCTTCCTGGAGCTCTGTGTGGACCGGAGATCTTCCAAGGTAAGGCTGATTTTTTTCTTTGGTGTTTTTGTTCACGTTTGCTGTATTCGGGCATGTTTTCACTCGGTGGGAGTTGGTTGTTATGTTGTTATGCTGTGTTTTCATCCTGTTATGGGGAGATGCTGCCGCTTTGTTGGGGGGAGATGCTGCCGCTTTGCTGGGGGGAGATGCTGCCGCTTTGCTGGGGGGAGATGCTGCCGCTTTGCTGGGGGGAGATGCTGCCGCTTTGCTGGGGGGAGATGCTGTTGTTGTGGGGAGATGCTGCCGCTTTGATGTGGGGAGATGCTGCCGTGGGAAGATGCTGTTGTTGTGGGGCAATGTTGGGCTGCTGCTGAAGGACTGCCACCAGGAAGGGATGTGGGGGGAGGATGCTGGGGGCTGACAGTGTTAGGGTCCTGCAGGGCAGTGACACTTTGGGCTGATGTTGTTGGGGTGATGTGGGGCACGGATGGTGGGGGGGACTTTAGGGCATCACTGGGGGGAGCACATCAGGGAGTAATGTTGGGGTGACACCTTGGGCTGAACCTTGAGACAGGAAGCACAACTTGTGCACGCAGGAGTTCCACTTGGGCTCCGTGTCATGCGCTGGCCACGCAGATGCGGTGCAGCAATGGAACAAAGCCTGCAGACCCCGGGGAGAAGCACAGCTGGAGAGAGGCAGCGGTGGGGGAGGGGCACAGTGCTCTTTGGTGCAGGGGACGCCCTGCTGGCACTGCCTGTCCCGTCCCCCACTGCCAGGTTCCTACTCTCTGTTGGCGGTGTTTTGCCGCCTCCTGGGGTCACAAAATAACGGGGCACTGTGGGGCAGTTATGGGTCACAGTGAGGAGAGATGCTGGGGGAGAGGTGGGGTGACACTGGGGTGATGTAGGGCAGTGACATTGGGGGTTCCATTGGAGAATCAGTGGGGGCTGAAGGCAAGGAGTGACCCTGGGATGATGCTGCGGGACAGGCGTTGTTAGGGGGACACTGGGGGATGATATCAGGGAGTCACACTGAGAGAAGACGTGGAGGAGGGGGGTGACGGGGGTGGGAGACCAAGGGGGTGGGGGGAGATGTCGTTGTGGTTGGTGTTGGTTGGGGGGAGATGTCGTTGTTGGTGGTGTTGGTTGGGGGGAGATGTTGTTGCCGGTGGTGTTGGTTGGAAGCAGATGTCGCTGCTCATGGTTGGGGGGAGATGCTGTTGTTGCTCATAGTTGGAAGCAGATGTTGGTGCTCATGGTTGGGGGGAGACGCCATTGCTCATGGTTGTGGAGAGATGCCAATGTCGTTGCTCTTGATTGGGGGGAGATGCTGTTACTCCAGGTTGGGGGAAGATGTCGCTGTCGTTGCTCTTGGTTGGGGGGGAGATGTTGGTGCCGTTGCTCACGGTTGGGAGGGAGACTTTGGAGCCATTGCTCATGGTTGGGAGGGAGACGTTGGTGCCGATGCTCTTGGTTGGGAGGGAGATGTTG
Organism: Callipepla californica brunnescens; assembly: GCA_023055505.1. Lineage (NCBI taxonomy): Eukaryota > Metazoa > Chordata > Aves > Galliformes > Odontophoridae > Callipepla > Callipepla californica. The sequence goes on from JALIRH010000172.1 coordinate 19,906, forward strand.
GTGCCGTTGCTCTTGGTTGAGGGGAGATGCTGTTACTCCAGGTTGGGTGAAGATGTCGCAGCCATTGCTCTTGGTTGGGGGGAGACGTCGTTGCTCTTCGTTGGGGGTGAGATGTCGCTGTCGTTGCTCATGGTTGGGGCGAGATACCGTTCTTCTTGGTTGGGGAATAAGTGCCGTTCCTTCTGTTTGGGAGGAGATGTTGGTGCTGTTGCTCATGGTTGGGGGGGAGACGTTGTTGCTCTTGGTTGGGGGGGAGATGTCGGTGCCGTTGCTCTTTGCTGGGGGGGGGGGGAGATGTCACAGACGTTGCTCATGGTTGGGGGGAGATGTTGTTGCTCTTGGTTGGGGAATAAGTGCTGTTCTTCTTGGCTGGGGGGAGATGTCACAGCCATTGCTCTTGGTTGGGGGGAGATGCCGTTGTTGTTGCTCCTGGTTGGGAGGAGATGTCATTCCCCTTGGCTGGGGGGAGATGTCGGTGCTGTTGCTCATGGCTGGGGGGGAGATGCCATTGGGAGTAATGTTGGGGTGACACCTTGGGCTGAACCTTGAGACAGGAAGCACAACTTGTGCACGCAGGAGTTCCACTTGGGCTCCGTGTCATGCGCTGGCCACGCAGATGCAGTGCAGCAATGGAACAAAGCCTGCAGACCCCGGGGAGAAGCACAGCTGGAGAGAGGCAGCGGTGGGGGAGGGGCACAGTGCTCTTTGGTGCGGGGGACGCCCTGCTGGCACTGCCTGTCCCGTCCCCCACTGCCAGGTTCCTACTCTCTGTTGGCGGTGTTTTGCCGCCTCCTGGGGTCACAAAATAACGGGGCACTGTGGGGCAGTTATGGGTCACAGTGAGGAGAGATGCTGGGGGAGAGGTGGGGTGACACTGGGGTGATGTAGGGCAGTGACATTGGGGGTTCCGTTGGAGAATCAGTGGGGGCTGAAGGCAAGGAGTGACCCTGGGATGATGCTGCGGGACAGGCGTTGTTAGGGGGACACTGGGGGATGATATCAGGGAGTCACACTGAGAGAAGACGTGGAGGAGGGGGTGACGGGGGTGGGAGACCAAGGGGGTGGGGGGAGATGTCGTTGTGGTTGGTGTTGGTTGGAAGCAGATGTCGCTGCTCATGGTTGGGGGGAGATGCTGTTGTTGCTCATAGTTGGAAGCAGATGTTGGTGCTCATGGTTGGGGGGAGACGCCATTGCTCATGGTTGTGGAGAGATGCCAATGTCGTTGCTCTTGGTTGGGGGGAGATGCTGTTACTCCAGGTTGGGGGAAGATGTCGCTGTCGTTGCTCTTGGTTGGGGGGGAGATGTTGGTGCCGTTGCTCTTGGTTGGGGGGGAGATGTTGGTGCCGTTGCTCTTGACTGGGGGGGGAGATGTCATTGCTCATGGTTGGGGGGAGATGTTGTTGCTCTTAGTTGGGGGGAGTTGTTGCTATCGTTGCTCTTGGCTGGGGGGAGATGCTGTTCCTATTGGTTGGGGAATAAGTGCCGTTCTTCTTGGTTGGGGGGAGATGTTGGTGCCGTTGCTCTTGGTTGGGGGGAGATGTTGGTGCCGTTGCTCATGGTTGGGGGGGAGATGTCGGTGCCGTTGCTCATGGTTGGGGGGGAGATGTCGGTGCCGTTGCTCTTGGTTGGGGGGAGATGTTGGTGCCGTTGCTTTTGGCTTGGGGGGAGATGTCGGTGCCGTTGCTCTTGGCTGGGGGGGAGATGTCGGTGCCGTTGCTTTTGGCTTGGGGTGAGATGTCAGTGCCGTTGCTCTTGGTTGGGAGGAGATGTCGGTGCCGTTGCTTTTGGCTGGGGGGGAGGTGTCATTGTTGGTGCTCTGGGTTGGGAGGAGATGCCGTTGCTCGTGGTTTGGGAGGAAGTGCCGTTGCTCGTGGCTGGGGGGAGATATCACTCTTCTGCTCCTTTATTGCTTGCTCAATAAATTCCTTACTACTGACAACGGTGTGTATTGTTCTTCACACCTATAACAATTTGGTGCCGTGACTCTGCTGCGGAGTTCCCACCCCAGGAGGGGCACCCCATCTCCGGACGGCCCCTGGGCTGGGTGATTCCTGCGCCGAGACCTGCAACTCCGAGCTCTAAATTCGGTAAACGAGCGAAAGAAACCGCAGTACCCCGTAATTCTTGTGCACGAAGAACAAAGACTCAGCATTGAGTAAGTAGTTGCGTGGATCTGTTCGGTCGGGGTGGGTATCCCGGAGCACACCTGACTGAGACGTCCCGTAGGGGCGAAGCGAGTGCGGACCCTCTAGTAGTGCAGTTCCCATTGCCCGCGAGGGCGTGGGTCACGACCGAGGGGCGCGAGTGTGTGTGAGTGTGAGAGTGCTCCGGAAGATGGGACAGAGGCCGAGTGAGCCCTCTGACCCCATGGGTGGCTCTCAGGTAAAGCTAGCAGACATACCACTAGAAAGCCCCCTTGGTTGGGGGGAGATGTTGCTCTTGGCTGGGGGCGAGGTGCCGGTGCCGTCGCTCTGTGTAGGGGGGAGATGCTGTTCGTATTGGTTGGGGAATAAGTGCCGTTCTTCTTGGTTGGGGGGGAGACGTCGTTGCTCTTAGTTGGGGGGGAGATGTTGGTGCCGTTGCTCTTGGTTGGGGGGGAGATGTTGGTGCCGTTGCTCTTGGTTGGGGGGGAGATGTCATTGATCATGGTTGGGGGGGAGATGTTGGTGCCGTTGCTCTTGGTTGGGGGGAGATGTTGGTGCCGTTTGTCTTGGTTGGGGGGGAGATGCTGTTGTCGTTGCTCATGGTTTGGGGGAGATGTTGTTGCTCTTAGTTGGGGGGAGTTGTTGCTGTCGTTGCTCTTGGTTGGGGGGGAGAAGCTGTTCCTATTGGTTGGGGAATAAGTGCCGTTCTTCTTGGTTGGGGGGGAGATGTCGGTGCCGTTGCTCTTGTTTGGGGGGGAGATGTTGGTGCCGTTGCTCATGGTTGGGGGGGAGATGTTGGTGCCGTTGCTCTTGGTTGGGGGGAGATGTCGGTGCCGTTGCTCTTGGTTGGGGGGAGACGTCGGTGCCGTTGCTCATGGTTGGGAGGGAGATGTTGGTGCCGTTGCTCTTGGTTGGGGGGAGATGTCGGTGCCGTTGCTCTTGGCTGGGGGGGGTGATGTCATTGATCATGGTTGGGGGGGAGATGCTGTTGTCGTTGCTCATGGTTGGGGGGAGATGTTGTTGCTCTTAGTTGGGGGGAGTTGTTGCTGTCATTGCTCTTGGTTGGGGGGGAGATGTCGCTGTGGCTGATCCAGGATGGGTGGGGATGCCGTTGCTCTTGGGTGGGGGGAGATGCTGTTCCTATTGGTTGGGGAATAAGTGCCGTTCTCCTTGGTTGGGGGGAGATGTCGGTGCCGTTGCTCTTGGTTGGGGGGAGATGTCGGTGCCGTTGCTCTTGGTTGGGGGGAGATGTCGGTGCCGTTGCTCTTGGTTGGGGGGAGATGTCGGTGCCGTTGCTCTTGGCTGGGGGGGGTGATGTCATTGATCATGGTTGGGGGGGAGATGCTGTTGTCGTTGCTCATGGTTGGGGGGAGATGTTGTTGCTCTTAGTTGGGGGGAGTTGTTGCTGTCATTGCTCTTGGTTGGGGGGGAGATGTCGCTGTGGCTGATCCAGGATGGGTGGGGATGCCGTTGCTCTTGGGTGGGGGGAGATGCTGTTCCTATTGGTTGGGGAATAAGTGCCGTTCTTCTTGGTTGGGGGGAGATGTCGGTGCCGTTGCTCTTGGTTGGGGGGAGATGTCGGTGCCGTTGCTCTTGGTTGGGGGGGAGATGTCGGTGCCGTTGCTCTTGGTTGGGGGGGAGATGTCGGTGCCGTTGCTCTTGGTTGGGGGGGAGATGTCGGTGCCGTTGCTCATGGTTGGGGGGGAGATGTTGGTGCCGTTGCTCATGGTTGGGGGTAGACGTCGTTGCTCTTGGTTGGGGGGGAGATGTCAGTGCCGTTGCTCTTGGTTGGGGGGGAGATGTTGGTGCCGTTGCTCTTGGTTGGGGGGAGATGTCGGTGCCGTTGCTCTTGGCTGGGGGGGAGATGTCGGTGCCGTTGCTTTTGGCTGGGGGGGAGGTGTCGTTGTTGGTGCTCTGGGTTGGGAGGAGATGCCGTTGCTCGTGGTTGGGGAGGAAGTGCCGTTGCTCGTGGCTGGGGGGAGATATCACTGTTCCGCTCCTTTATTGCTTGCTCAATAAATTCCTTACTACTGACAACGGTGTGTATTGTTCTTCACACCTATAACAATTTGGTGCCGTGACTCTGCTGCGGAGTTCCCACCCCAGGAGGGGCACCCCATCTCCGGACGGCCCCTGGGCTGGGTGATTCCTGCGCAGAGACCTGCAACTCCGAGCTCTAAATTCGGTAAACGAGCGAAAGAAACCGCAGTACCCCGTAATTCTTGTGCACGAAGAACAAAGACTCAGCATTGAGTAAGTAGTTGCGTGGATCTGTTCGGTCGGGGTGGGTATCCCGGAGCACACCTGACTGAGACGTCCCGTAGGGGCGAAGCGAGTGCGGACCCTCTAGTAGTGCAGTTCCCATTGCCCGCGAGGGCGTGGGTCACGACCGAGGGGCGCGAGTGTGTGTGAGTGTGAGAGTGCTCCGGAAGATGGGACAGAGGCCGAGTGAGCCCTCTGACCCCATGGGTGGCTCGCAGGTGAAGCTAGCAGACATACCACTAGAAAGCCCCCTTGGTTGGGGGGAGATGTTGCTCTTGGCTGGGGGCGAGGTGCCTGTGCCATTGCTCTGTGTAGGGGGGAGATGCTGTTCGTATTGGTTGGGGAATAAGTGCCGTTCTTCTTGGTTGGGGGGGGAGACGTCGTTGCTCTTAGTTGGGGGGGAGATGTTGGTGCCGTTGCTCATGGTTGGGGGGGAGATGTCATTGATCATGGTTGGGGGGGAGATGTTGGTGCCGTTGCTCTTGGTTGGGGGAAGATGTTGGTGCCGTTGCTCTTGGTTGGGGGGGAGATGTTGGTGCCGTTGCTCTTGGTTGGGGGGGAGACGTTGGTGCCGTTGCTCTTGGTTGGGGGGAGACGTTGGTGCCGTTGCTCTTGGTTGGGGGGGAGACGTCGGTGCCGTTGCTCTTGGTTGGGGGGGAGATGTCGGTGCCGTTGCTCTTGGTTGGGGGGGAGACGTCGGTGCCGTTGCTCTTGGTTGGGGGGGAGACGTCGGTGCCGTTGCTCTTGGTTGGGGGGAGACGTCGGTGCCGTTGCTCTTGGCTGGGGGGGAGACGTCGGTGCCGTTGCTCTTGGCTGGGGGGGAGACGTCGGTGCCGTTGCTCTTGGTTGGGGGGGAGACGTCGGTGCCGTTGCTCTTGGCTGGGGGGGAGACGTCAGTGCCGTTGCTCTTGGTTGGGGGGAGATGTCGGTGCCGTTGCTCTTGGTTGGGGGGGAGATGTCGGTGCCGTTCTTGGTTGGGGGGAGATGCCGTTGTTGTTGCTCGTGGTTGGGGCGGAGATGTCAGTGCCGTTGATCCAGGATGGGAAGGGATGCCCTTGCTCTTGGTTGGGGTGGTGATGCTCCTGTCGTTGCTCATGGTTAGGGGGAGATGCTGTTCCTATTGTTTGGGGAATAAGTGCCGTTCTCATGGTTGGGGGGAGATGTCGCAGCCGTTGCTCTTCGCAGTGGGGAGGTGTTGGTGCCGTTGCTCTTCGTTGGGGGGGCGATGTCGCTGCCATTGCTCTTGGTTGGGGGGCAGGTTCCATTGTCGTTGCTCATGGTTGGGGGGTGATGCCGTTCCTCATGGCTGGGGAATAAGTGCCGTTCCTCTTGGTTGGGGGGAGATGTTGGTGTCGTTGCTCATGGTTGGGGGGGGAGATGTCACAGCCATTGCTCCTGTTTGAGGGGAGATGCAGTTCTTCTTGGTTGGGGAATAAGTGCCGTTCTTCTTGATTTTGGGACGTGTCCGCGTTGATGCTCGTGGCTGGGGGGGGACGTGTCCGTGTCCATACTTGTGGCTGGGGGGCGGGGGGAACGTGTCCGTGTCGATGCTCGTGCCTGGGGGGGGGAACGTGTCCATGTCGATGCTCGTGCCTGGGGGGGGACGTGTCCGTGTCGATGCTCTCGGCTGGGGGGTACATGTTCGCATTGATGCTCATGGCTGAGAAGGGACGTGTCCGTGTCCATACTTGTGGCTGGGGGGGGGGGAACTTGTCCGTTTCGATGCTCATGCCTGGGGGGGGACATGTCCGTGTCGATGCTCATGCCTCGGGGGGGGACGTGTCCGTGTCGATGCTCATGCATCGGGGGGGGGGGACGTGTCCGTGTCGATGCTCGTGCCTCGGGGGGGACGTGTCCGTGTCGATGCTCGTGCCTCGGGGGGAACGTGTCCGTGTCGATGCTCGTGCCTCGGGGGGTACGTGTCCATGCGGTTGTGGGGCAGATGTAGCTGATCACTGTTGGGGAGCGGTGCCCCACGCTGTCCCCATGGCTGTCCCACGGTGACGTTAACATCAGCGCAGTGCGGTTCTGAGCAGGACCAGGAGATGCAGCTTCACTCGAGGTGCGGAATTTAGGGGGGAACACAAAGAGGAGGAGTGTGGGATATCGACGCGCGGGAAAAGGAGGGGTGCTGGTTTTAGGGCGAACCTGAAAAAGAGAGGCGTGGATTCTAGGGGGGACACAGAGAAAAAGGGTGCGGGTTTTAGGGCGCGCGCGAAGAGGAGGGGTGCGGGACTTAGGCTGAGCGTGAAGAGGAGGGGTGCGGGCTTTAGGATGAGCATGAAGAGGAGAGGTGCAGGTTTTACGCTGAAGACGAAGAGGAAGGGTGCGGGTTTTAGGCTGAAGATGAAGAGGAGGAGTGCGGGTTTTAGGCTGAGCGTGAAGAGGAGGGGTGCGGGTTTTAGGCTGAGCGTGAAGAGGAGGGGTGCGGGTTTTAGGCTGAAGACGAAGAGGAAGGGTGCGGCTTTTAGGCTGAAGACGAAGAGGAGGAGTGCGGGTTTTAGGCTGAGCGTGAAGAGGAGGGGTGCGGGTTTTAGGCTGAGCGTGAAGAGGAGGGGTGCGGGTTTTAGGCTGAAGTCGAAGAGGAGGGGTGCGGGTTTTAGGCTGAGCACGAAGAGCAGGGGTGCGGGTTTTAGGCTGAGCACGAAGAGCAGGGGTGCGGGTTTTAGGCTGAGCACGAAGAGCAGGGGTGCGGGTTTTAGGCTGAGCACGAAGAGCAGGGGTGCGGGTTTTAGGCTGAGCACGAAGAGCAGGGGTGCGGGTTTTAGGCTGAGCACGAAGAGCAGGGGTGCGGGTTTTAGGCTGAGCACGAAGAGCAGGGGTGCGGGTTTTAGGCTGAGCACGAAGAGCAGGGGTGCGGGTTTTAGGCTGAGCACGAAGAGCAGGGGTGCGGGTTTTAGGCTGAGCACGAAGAGCAGGGGTGCGGGTTTTAGGCTGAGCACGAAGAGCAGGGGTGCGGGTTTTAGGCTGAGCACGAAGAGCAGGGGTGCGGGTTTTAGGCTGAGCACGAAGAGCAGGGGTGCGGGTTTTAGGCTGAGCACGAAGAGCAGGGGTGCGGGTTTTAGGCTGAAGTCGAAGAGGAGGGGTGCGGGTTTTAGGCTGAGCACGAAGAGCAGGGGTGCGGGTTTTAGGCTGAGCACGAAGAGCAGGGGTGCGGGTTTTAGGCTGAGCACGAAGAGCAGGGGTGCGGGTTTTAGGCTGAGCACGAAGAGCAGGGGTGCGGGTTTTAGGCTGAGCACGAAGAGCAGGGGTGCGGGTTTTAGGCTGAGCACGAAGAGCAGGGGTGCGGGTTTTAGGCTGAGCACGAAGAGCAGGGGTGCGGGTTTTAGGCTGAGCACGAAGAGCAGGGGTGCGGGTTTTAGGCTGAGCACGAAGAGCAGGGGTGCGGGTTTTAGGCTGAGCACGAAGAGCAGGGGTGCGGGTTTTAGGCTGAGCACGAAGAGCAGGGGTGCGGGTTTTAGGCTGAGCACGAAGAGCAGGGGTGCGGGTTTTAGGCTGAGCACGAAGAGCAGGGGTGCGGGTTTTAGGCTGAGCACGAAGAGCAGGGGTGCGGGTTTTAGGCTGAGCACGAAGAGCAGGGGTGCGGGTTTTAGGCTGAGCACGAAGAGCAGGGGTGCGGGTTTTAGGCTGAGCACGAAGAGCAGGGGTGCGGGTTTTAGGCTGAGCACGAAGAGCAGGGGTGCGGGTTTTAGGCTGAGCACGAAGAGCAGGGGTGCGGGTTTTAGGCTGAGCACGAAGAGCAGGGGTGCGGGTTTTAGGCTGAGCACGAAGAGCAGGGGTGCGGGTTTTAGGCTGAGCACGAAGAGCAGGGGTGCGGGTTTTAGGGTGAGCACGAAGAGCAGGGGTGCGGGTTTTAGGCTGAGCACGAAGAGCAGGGGTGCGGGTTTTAGGCTGAGCACGAAGAGCAGGGGTGCGGGTTTTAGGCTGAGCACGAAGAGCAGGGGTGCGGGTTTTAGGCTGAGCACGAAGAGCAGGGGTGCGGGTTTTAGGCTGAAGACGAAGAGGATGGGTGCGGGTTTTAGGCTGAGTGTGAAGAGGAGGGTTGCGGGTTTTAGGCCGAAGTAGAAGAGGAGGGGTGCGGGTTTTAGGCTGAAGTCGAAGAGGAGGGGTGCAGGTTTTAGGCTGAAGTCGAAGAGGAGAGATGTGAGTTTTAGGCTGAGTGTGAAGAGGAGGGGTGCGGGTTTTAGGCTGAAGTCGAAGAGGAGGGGTGCGGGTTTTAGGCTGAAGTCGAAGAGGAGGGGTGCGGGTTTTAGGCTGAAGTCGAAGAGGAGAGATGTGAGTTTTAGGCTGAGTGTGAAGTGGAGGGGTGCGGGTTTTAGGCTGAAGTCGAAGAGGAAAGGTGCGGGTTTTAGGCTGAGCACGAAGAGCAGGGGTGCGGGTTTTAGGCAGAGCACGAAGAGCAGGGGTGCGGGTTTTAGGCTGAGCACGAAGAGCAGGGGTGCGGGTTTTAGGCTGAGCACGAAGAGCAGGGGTGCGGGTTTTAGGCTGAAGTCGAAGAGGAGGGGTGCGGGTTTTAGGCTGAGCACGAAGAGCAGGGGTGCGGGTTTTAGGCTGAGCACGAAGAGGAGGGGTGCGGGTTTTAGGCTGAGCACGAAGAGCAGGGGTGCGGGTTTTAGGCTGAGCACGAAGAGCAGGGGTGCGGGTTTTAGGCTGAGCACGAAGAGCAGGGGTGCGGGTTTTAGGCTGAAGACGAAGAGGAGGGGTGCGGGTTTTAGTCTAAGCACGAAGAGGAGGGGTGCGGGTTTTAGGCTAAGCACGAAGAGGAGGGGTGCGGGTTTTATGCGGAGAGTGAAGAGGATGGGTGCGGGTTTTAGGCTGAGTGTGAAGAGGAGGGGTGCGGGTTTTAGGCCAAAGTCGAAGAGGAGGGGTGCGGGTTTTAGGCCGAAGTCGAAGAGGAGAGATGTGAGTTTTTGGCTGAGTGTGAAGTGGAGGGGTGCGGGTTTTAGGCTGAAGTCGAAGAGGAGGGGTGCGGGTTTTAGGCTGAAGACGAAGAGGAGAGGTGCGGGTTTTAGGTTGAGCACGAAGAGCAGGGGTGCGGGTTTTAGGCTGAGCACGAAGAGCAGGGGTGCGGGTTTTAGGCTGAGCACGAAGAGCAGGGGTGCGGGTTTTAGGCTGAGCACGAAGAGGAGGGGTGCGGGTTTTAGGCTGAGCACGAAGAGCAGGGGTGCGGGTTTTAGGCTGAGCACGAAGAGGAGGGGGGCGGGTTTTAGGCTGAGCACGAAGAGCAGGGGTGCGGGTTTTAGGCTGAGCACGAAGAGCAGGGGTGCGGGTTTTAGGCTGAGCACGAAGAGCAGGGGTGCGGGTTTTAGGCTGAGCACGAAGAGCAGGGGTGCGGGTTTTAGGCTGAGCACGAAGAGCAGGGGTGCGGGTTTTAGGCTGAGCACGAAGAGCAGGGGTGCGGGTTTTAGGCTGAAGTCGAAGATGAAGACTGCGGGCTTTAGGCCGAAGTCGAAGAGGAGGGGTGCGGGTTTTAGGCTGAAGCCGAAGAGGAGAGATGTGAGTTTTAGGCTGAGTGTGAAGAGGAGGGGTGCGGGTTTTAGGCCGAAGTCGAAGAGGAGGGGTGCGGGTTTTAGGCTGAAGTCGAAGAGGAGGGGTGCGGGTTTTAGGCTGAAGCCGAAGAGGAGAGATGTGAGTTTTAGGCTGAGCGTGAAGAGGAGGGGTGCGGGTTTTAGGCCGAAGTCGAAGAGGAGGGGTGCGGGTTTTAGGCTGAAGTCGAAGAGGAGGGGTGCGGGTTTTAGGCTGAAGTCGAAGAGGAGAGATGTGAGTTTTAGAATGAGTGTGAAGTGGAGGGGTGCGGGTTTTAGGCTGAAGTCGAAGAGGAGGGGTGCGGGTTTTAGGCTGAGCACGAAGAGCAGGGGTGCGGGTTTTAGGCTGAGCGCGAAGAGCAGGGGTGCGGGTTTTAGGCTGAGCACGAAGAGCAGGGGTGCGGGTTTTAGGCTGAGCACGAAGAGCAGGGGTGCGGGTTTTAGGCTGAGCACGAAGAGCAGGTGTGCGGGTTTTAGGCTGAAGTCGAAGAGGAGGGGTGCGGGTTTTAGGCTGAGCACGAAGAGCAGGGGTGCGGGTTTTAGGCTGAGCACGAAGAGGAGGGGTGCGGGTTTTAGGCTGAGCACGAAGAGCAGGGGTGCGGGTTTTAGGCTGAGCACGAAGAGCAGGGGTGCGGGTTTTAGGCTGAGCACGAAGAGCAGGGGTGCGGGTTTTAGGCTGAAGACGAAGAGGAGGGGTGCGGGTTTTAGTCTAAGCACGAAGAGGAGGGGTGCGGGTTTTAGGCTAAGCACGAAGAGGAGGGGTGCGGGTTTTATGCGGAGAGTGAAGAGGATGGGTGCGGGTTTTAGGCTGAGTGTGAAGAGGAGGGGTGCGGGTTTTAGGCCAAAGTCGAAGAGGAGGGGTGCGGGTTTTAGGCCGAAGTCGAAGAGGAGAGATGTGAGTTTTTGGCTGAGTGTGAAGTGGAGGGGTGCGGGTTTTAGGCTGAAGTCGAAGAGGAGGGGTGCGGGTTTTAGGCTGAAGACGAAGAGGAGAGGTGCGGGTTTTAGGTTGAGCACGAAGAGCAGGGGTGCGGGTTTTAGGCTGAGCACGAAGAGCAGGGGTGCGGGTTTTAGGCTGAGCACGAAGAGCAGGGGTGCGGGTTTTAGGCTGAGCACGAAGAGGAGGGGTGCGGGTTTTAGGCTGAGCACGAAGAGCAGGGGTGCGGGTTTTAGGCTGAGCACGAAGAGGAGGGGTGCGGGTTTTAGGCTGAGCACGAAGAGCAGGGGTGCGGGTTTTAGGCTGAGCACGAAGAGCAGGGGTGCGGGTTTTAAGCTGAGCACGAAGAGCAGGGGTGCGGGTTTTAGGCTGAGCACGAAGAGCAGGGGTGCGGGTTTTAGGCTGAGCACGAAGAGCAGGGGTGCGGGTTTTAGGCTGAAGTCGAAGATGAAGACTGCGGGTTTTAGGCCGAAGTCGAAGAGGAGGGGTGCGGGTTTTAGGCTGAAGCCGAAGAGGAGAGATGTGAGTTTTAGGCTGAGTGTGAAGAGGAGGGGTGCGGGTTTTAGGCCGAAGTCGAAGAGGAGGGGTGCGGGTTTTAGGCTGAAGTCGAAGAGGAGGGGTGCGGGTTTTAGGTTGAAGCCGAAGAGGAGAGATGTGAGTTTTAGGCTGAGCGTGAAGAGGAGGGGTGCGGGTTTTAGGCCGAAGTCGAAGAGGAGGGGTGCGGGTTTTAGGCTGAAGTCGAAGAGGAGGGGTGCGGGTTTTAGGCTGAAGTCGAAGAGGAGAGATGTGAGTTTTAGGATGAGTGTGAAGTGGAGGGGTGCGGGTTTTAGGCTGAAGACGAAGAGGAGGGGTGCGGGTTTTAGGCTGAGCACGAAGAGCAGGGGTGCGGGTTTTAGGCTGAGCACGAAGAGCAGGGGTGCGGGTTTTAGGCTGAGCACGAAGAGGAGGGGTGCGGGTTTTAGGCTGAGCACGAAGAGCAGGGGTGCGGGTTTTAGGCTGAGCACGAAGAGCAGGGGTGCGGGTTTTAGGCTGAGCACGAAGAGCAGGGGTGCGGGTTTTAGGCTGAGCACGAAGAGCAGGGGTGCGGGTTTTAGGCTGAGCACGAAGAGCAGGGGTGCGGGTTTTAGGCTGAGCACGAAGAGCAGGGGTGCGGGTTTTGAGGCTGAGCACGAAGAGCAGGGGTGCGGGTTTTAGGCTGAAGTCGAAGATGAAGACTGCGGGTTTTAGGCTGAAGACGAAGAGGAGGGGTGCGGGTTTTAGGCTAAGCACGAAGAGGAGGGGTGCGGGTTTTATGCGGAGAGTGAAGAGGATGGGTGCGGGTTTTAGGCTGAGTGTGAAGAGGAAAGGTGCGGGTTTTAGGCCGAAGTCGAAGAGGAGAGATGTGAGTTTTAGGCTGAGTGTGAAGTGGAGGGGTGCAGGTTTTAGGCTGAAGTCGAAGAGGAGGGGTGCGGGTTTTAGGCTGAAGTCGAAGAGGAGGGGTGCGGGTTTTAGGATGAAGTCGAAGAGGAGGGGTGCGGGTTTTAGGCTGAAGACGAAGAGGAGGGGTGCGGGTTTTAGGCCGAAGTCGAAGAGGAGGGGTGCGGGTTTTAGGCTGAGCACGAAGAGCAGGGGTGCGGGTTTTAGGCTGAGCACGAAGAGCAGGGGTGCGGGTTTTAGGCTGAGCACGAAGAGCAGGGGTGCGGGTTTTAGGCTGAGCACGAAGAGCAGGGGTGCGGATTTTAGGCTGAGCACGAAGAGCAGGGGTGCGGGTTTTAGGCTGAGCACGAAGAGCAGGGGTGCGGGTTTTAGGCTGAGCACGAAGAGCAGGGGTGCGGGTTTTAGGCTGAGCACGAAGAGCAGGGGTGCGGGTTTTAGGCTGAGCACGAAGAGCAGGGGTGCGGGTTTTAGGCTGAGCACGAAGAGCAGGGGTGCGGGTTTTAGGCTGAGCACGAAGAGCAGGGGTGCGGGTTTTAGGCTGAGCACGAAGAGCAGGGGTGCGGGTTTTAGGCTGAGCACGAAGAGCAGGGGTGCGGGTTTTAGGCTGAGCACGAAGAGCAGGGGTGCGGGTTTTAGGCTGAGCACGAAGAGCAGGGGTGCGGGTTTTAGGCTGAAGACGAAGAGGAGGGGTGCGGGTTTTAGGCAAAGCACGAAGAGGAGGGGTGCGGGTTTTATGCGGAGAGTGAAGAGGATGGGTGCGGGTTTTAGGCTGAGCACGAAAAGGAGGGTTGCGGGTTTTAGGCTGAGTGTGAAGTGGAGGGGTGCGGGTTTTAGGCTGAAGTCGAAGAGGAGGGGTGCGGGTTTTAGGCTGAAGACGAAGAGGAGGGGTGCGGGTTTTAGGCTGAGCACGAAGAGCAGGGGTGCGGGTTTTAGGCTGAAGTCGAAGAGCAGGGCTGTGGGTTTTAGGCTGAGCACGAAGAGCAGGGGTGCGGGTTTTAGGCTGAGCACGAAGAGCAGGGGTGCGGGTTTTAGGCTGAGCACGAAGAGTAGGGGTGCGGGTTTTAGGCTGAGCACGAAGAGGAGGGGTGCGGGTTTTAGGCTGAGCACGAAGAGGAGGGGTGCGGGTTTTAGGCTGAGCACGAAGAGCAGGGGTGCGGGTTTTAGGCTGAGCACGAAGAGCGGGGGTGCGGGTTTTAGGCTGAGCACGAAGAGCGGGGGTGCGGGTTTTAGGCTGAAGTCGAAGAGCAGGGGTGCGGGTTTTAGGCTGAGCACGAAGAGCAGGGGTGCGGGTTTTAGGCTGAGCACGAAGAGCAGGGGTGCGGGTTTTAGGCTGAAGACGAAGAGGAGGGGTGCGGGTTTTAGGCTAAGCACGAAGAGGAGGGGTGCGGGTTTTATGCGGAGAGTGAAGAGGATGGGTGCGGGTTTTAGGCTGAGTGTGAAGAGGAGGGGTGCGGGTTTTAGGCTGAAGACGAAGAGGAGGGGTGCGGGTTTTAGGCTGAAGTCGAAGAGGAGGGGTGCGGGTTTTAGGCTGAAGACGAAGAGGAGGGGTGCGGGTTTTAGGCTGACCACGAAGAGCAGGGGTGCGGGTTTTAGGCTGAAGTCGAAGAGCAGGGGTGTGGGATTTAGGCTGAGCACGAAGAGCAGGGGTGCGGGTTTTAGGCTGAGCACGAAGAGCAGGGGTGCGGGTTTTAGGCTGAGCACGAAGAGGAGGGGTGCGGGTTTTAGGCTGAGCACGAAGAGGAGGGGTGCGGGTTTTAGGCTGAGCACGAAGAGCAGGGGTGAGGGTTTTAGGCTGAGGACGAAGAGCAGGGGTGCGGGTTTTAGGCTGAGCACGAAGAGCAGGGGTGCGGGTTTTAGGCTGAGCACGAAGAGGAGGGGTGCGGGTTCTAGGCTGAGCACGAAGAGCAGGGGTGCGGGTTTTAGGCTGAAGTCGAAGATGAAGACTGCGGGTTTTACGCTGAAGACGAAGAGGAGGGGTGCGGGTTTTAGGCTAAGCACGAAGAGGAGGGGTGCGGGTTTTATGCGGAGAGTGAAGAGGAGGTGTGCGGGTTTTAAGCTGAAGTCGAAGAGGAGGGGTGCGGGTTTTAGGCTGAGTGTGAAGTGGAGGGGTGCGCGTTTTAGGCTGAAGACGAATAGGAGGGGTGCGGGTTTTAGGCTGAGCGTGAAGAGCAGGGGTGCGGGTTTTAGGCTGAGCACGAAGAGCAGGGGTGCGGGTTTTAGGCTGAGCACGAAGAGCAGGGGTGCCGCTTTTAGGCTTAGCACGAAGAGCAGGGTTGCGGGTTTTAGGCTGAGCACGAAGAGCAGGGGTGCGGGTTTTAGGATGAGCACGAAGAGCAGGGGTGCGGGTTTTAGGCGGAGCACGAAGAGCAGGGGTGTGGGTTTTAGGCTGAGCACGAAGAGCAGGGGTGCGGGTTTTAGTCTGAGCACGAAGAGCAGGGGTGCGGGTTTTAGGCTGAGCACGAAGAGCAGGGGTGCGGGTTTTAGGCTGAGCACGAAGAGCAGGGGTGCGGGTTTTCGGCTGAGCACGAAGAGCAGGGGTGCGGGTTTTAGGCTGAGCACGAAGAGCAGGGGTGCGGGTTTTAGGCTGAACACGAAGAGCAGGGGTGCGGGTTTTAGGCTGAAGACGAAGAGGTGGGGTGCGGGTTTTAGTCTAAGCACGAAGAGGAGGGGTGCGGGTTTTAGGCTAAGCACGAAGAGGAGGGGTGCGGGTTTTATGCGGAGAGTGAAGAGGATGGGTGCGGGTTTTAGGCTGAGTGTGAAGAGGAGGGGTGCGGGTTTTAGGCCGAAGTCGAAGAGGAGGGGTGCGGGTTTTAGGCCGAAGTCGAAGAGGAGGGGTGCGGGTTTTAGGCTGAAGTCGAAGAGGAGAGATGTGAGTTTTTGGCTGAGTGTGAAGTGGAGGGGTGCGGGTTTTAGGCTGAAGTCGAAGAGGAGGGGTGCGGGTTTTAGGCTGAAGACCAAGAGGAGAGGTGCGGGTTTTAGGCTGAGCACGAAGAGCAGGGGTGCGGGTTTTAGGCTGAGCACAAAGAGCAGGGGTGCGGGTTTTAGGCTGAGCACGAAGAGCAGGGGTGCGGGTTTTAGGCTGAGCACGAAGAGGAGGGGTGCGGGTTTTAGGCTGAGCACGAAGAGCAGGGGTGCGGGTTTTAGGCTGAGCAGGAAGAGCAGGGGTGCGGGTTTTAGGCTGAGCACGAAGAGCAGGGGTGCGGGTTTTAGGCTGAGCACGAAGAGCAGGGGTGCGGGTTTTAGGCTGAGCACGAAGAGCAGGGGTGCGGGTTTTAGGCTGAGCACGAAGAGCAGGGGTGCGGGTTTTAGGCTGAGCACGAAGAGCAGGGGTGCGGGTTTTAGGCTGAAGACGAAGAGCAGGGGTGCGGGTTTTAGTCTAAGCACGAAGAGGAGGGGTGCGGGTTTTAGGCTAAGCACGAAGAGGAGTGGTGCGGGTTTTATGCGGAGAGTGAAGAGGATGGGTGCGGGTTTTAGGCTGAGTTTGAAGAGGAGGGGTGCGGGTTTTAGGCCGAAGTCGAAGAGGAGGGGTGCGGGTTTTAGGCCGAAGTCGAAGAGGAGGGGTGCGGGTTTTAGGCTGAAGTCGAAGAGGAGAGATGTGAGTTTTTGGCTGAGTGTGAAGTGGAAGGGTGCGGGTTTTAGGCTGAAGTCGAAGAGGAGGGGTGCGGGTTTTAGGCTGAAGACGAAGAGGAGAGGTGCGGGTTTTAGGCTGAGCACGAAGAGCAGGGGTGCGGGTTTTAGGCTGAGCACAAAGAGCAGGGGTGCGGGTTTTAGGCTGAGCACGAAGAGCAGGGGTGCGGGTTTTAGGCTGAGCACGAAGAGGAGGGGTGCGGGTTTTATGCGGAGAGTGAAGAGCAGGGGTGCGGGTTTTAGGCTGAGCACGAAGAGCATGGGTGCGGGTTTTAGGCTGAGCACGAAGAGCAGGGGTGCGGGTTTTAGGCTGAGCACGAAGAGCAGGGGTGCGGGTTTTAGGCTGAGCACGAAGAGCAAGGGTGCGGGTTTTAGGCTGAGCACGAAGTGCAGGGGTGCGGGTTTTAGGCTGAGCACGAAGAGCAGGGGTGCGGGTTTTAGGCTGAAGTCGAAGATGAAGACTGCGGGTTTTAGGCCGAAGTCGAAGAGGAGGGGTGCGGGTTTTAGACTGAAGTCGAAGAGTAGGGGTGCGGGTTTTAGGCTGAGCACGAAGAGGAGAGATGTGAGTTTTAGGCTGAGTGTGAAGAGGAGGGGTGCGGGTTTTAGGCTGAAGTCGAATAGGAGGGGTGCGGGTTTTAGGCTGAAGTCGAAGAGCAGGGGTGCGGGTTTTAGGCTGAAGTCGAAGAGGAGAGATGTGAGTTTTAGGCTGAGTGTGAAGTGGAGGGGTGCGGGTTTTAGGCTGAAGTCGAAGAGGAGGGGTGCGGGTTTTAGGCTGAGTGTGAAGTGGAGGGGTGCGGGTTTTAGGCTGAAGTCGAAGAGGAGGGGTGCGGGTTTTAGGCTGAGCACGAAGAGCAGGGGTGCGGGTTTTAGGCTGAGCACGAAGAGCAGGGGTGCGGGTTTTAGGCTGAGCACGAAGAGGAGGGGTGCGGGTTTTAGGCTGAGCACGAAGAGGAGGGGTGCGGGTTTTAGGCTGAGCACGAAGAGGAGGGGTTCGGGTTTTAGGCTGAGCACGAAACGCAGGGGTGCGGGTTTTAGGCTGAGCACGAAGAGCAGGGGTGCGGGTTTTAGGCTGAGCACGAAGAGCGGGGGTGCGGGTTTTAGGCTGAGCACGAAGAGCGGGGGTGCGGGTTTTAGGCTGAGCACGAAGAGCGGGGGTGCGGGTTTTAGGCTGAGCACGAAGAGCGGGGGTGCGGGTTTTAGGCTGAGCACGAAGAGCGGGGGTGCGGGTTTTAGGCTGAGCACGAAGAGCAGGGGTGCGGGTTTTAGGCTGAAGTCGAAGAGCAGGGGTGCGGGTTTTAGGCTGAAGACGAAGAGCAGGGGTGCGGGTTTTAGGCGGAAGACGAAGAGGAGGGGTGCGGGTTTTAGGCTGAGCACGAAGAGCAGGGGTGCGGGTTTTAGGCTGAGCACGAAGAGCAGGGGTGCGGGTTTTAGGCTGAGCACGAAGAGCAGGGGTGCGGGTTTTAGGCTGAGCACGAAGAGCAGGGGTGCGGGTTTTAGGCTGAGCACGAAGAGCAGGGGTGCGGGTTTTAGGCTGAGCACGAAGAGCAGGGGTGCGGGTTTTAGGCTGAGCACGAAGAGCAGGGGTGCGGGTTTTAGGCTGAGCACGAAGAGCAGGGGTGCGGGTTTTAGGCTGAGCACGAAGAGCAGGGGTGCGGGTTTTAGGCTGAGCACGAAGAGCGGGGGTGCGGGTTTTAGGCTGAGCACGAAGAGCGGGGGTGCGGGTTTTAGGCTGAGCACGAAGAGCGGGGGTGCGGGTTTTAGGCTGAGCACGAAGAGCGGGGGTGCGGGTTTTAGGCTGAGCACGAAGAGCGGGGGTGCGGGTTTTAGGCTGAGCACGAAGAGCGGGGGTGCGGGTTTTAGGCTGAGCACGAAGAGCGGGGGTGCGGGTTTTAGGCTGAGCACGAAGAGGAGGGGTGCGGGTTTTAGGCTGAAGACGAAGAGGAGGGGTGCGGGTTTTAGGCTGAGCACGAAGAGCAGGGGTGCGGGTTTTAGGCTGAGCACGAAGAGCAGGGGTGCGGGTTTTAGGCTGAGCACGAAGAGCAGGGGTGCGGGTTTTAGGCTGAGCACGAAGAGCAGGGGTGCGGGTTTTAGGCTGAGCACGAAGAGCAGGGGTGCGGGTTTTAGGCTGAGCACGAAGAGCGGGGGTGCGGGTTTTAGGCTGAGCACGAAGAGCGGGGGTGCGGGTTTTAGGCTGAGCACGAAGAGCGGGGGTGCGGGTTTTAGGCTGAGCACGAAGAGCGGGGGTGCGGGTTTTAGGCTGAGCACGAAGAGCGGGGGTGCGGGTTTTAGGCTGAGCACGAAGAGCAGGGGTGCGGGTTTTAGGCTGAGCACGAAGAGCAGGGGTGCGGGTTTTAGGCTGAGCACGAAGAGCAGGGGTGCGGGTTTTAGGCTGAAGTCGAAGATGAAGACTGCGGGTTTTAGGCTGAAGACGAAGAGGAGGGGTGCGGGTTTTAGGCTAAGCACGAAGAGGAGGGGTGCGGGTTTTATGCGGAGAGTGAAGAGGAGGGGTGCGGGTTTTAGGCTGAGTGTGAAGAGGAGGGGTGCGGGTTTTAGGCTGAAGTCGAAGAGGAGGGGTGCAGGTTTTAGGCTGAAGTCGAAGAGGAGAGGTGCGGGTTTTAGGCTGAAGTCGAAGAGGAGGGGTTCGGGTTTTAGGCTGAGTGTGAAGTGGAGGGGTGCGGGTTTTAGGCTGAAGACGAATAGGAGGGGTGCGGGTTTTAGGCTGAAGACGAAGAGGAGGGGTGCGGGTTTTAGGCTGAGCACGAAGAGCAGGGGTGCGGGTTTTAGGCTGAGCACGAAGAGCAGGGGTGCGGGTTTTAGGCTGAGCACGAAGAGCAGGGGTGCGGGTTTTAGGCTGAGCACGAAGAGCAGGGGTGCGGGTTTTAGGCTGAGCACGAAGAGCAGGGGTGCGGGTTTTAGGCTGAGCACGAAGAGCAGGGGTGCGGGTTTTAGGCTGAGCACGAAGAGCAGGGGTGCGGGTTTTAGGCTGAGCACGAAGAGCAGGGGTGCGGGTTTTAGGCTGAGCACGAAGAGCAGGGGTGCGGGTTTTAGGCTGAGCACGAAGAGCGGGGGTGCGGGTTTTAGGCTGAAGTCGAAGAGGAAGGGTGCGGGTTTTAGGCTGAAGTCTAAGAGGAGGGGTGCGGGTTTTAGGCTGAAGTCGAAGAGGAGGGGTGCGGGTTTTAGGCTGAGCACGAAGAGCAGGGGTGCGGGTTTTAGGCTGAGCACGAAGAGCAGGGGTGCGGGTTTTATGCGGAGAGTGAAGAGCAGGGGTGCGGGTTTTAGGCTGAGCACGAAGAGCAGGGGTGCGGGTTTTAGGCTGAGCACGAAGAGCAGGGGTGCGGGTTTTAGGCTGAGCACGAAGAGCAGGGGTGCGGGTTTTATGCTGAAGTCGAAGATGAAGACTGCGGATTTTAGGCTGAAGACGAAGAGGAGGGGTGCGGGTTTTAGGCAAAGCACGAAGAGGAGGGGTGCGGGTTAAATGCGGAGAGTGAAGAGGAGGGGTGCGGGTTTTAGGCTGAGTGTGAAGAGGAGGGGTGCGGGTTTTAGGCCGAAGTCGAAGAGGAGGGGTGCGGGTTTTAGGCTGAAGTCGAAGAGCAGGGGTGCGGGTTTTAGGCTGAGCACGAAGAGCAGGGGTGCGGGTTTTAGGCTGAGCACGAAGAGCAGGGGTGCGGGTTTTAGGCTGAGCACAAAGAGCAGGGGTGCGGGTTTTAGGCTGAAGTCGAAGATGAAGACTGCGGGTTTTAGGCTGAAGACGAAGAGGAGGGGTGCGGGTTTTAGGCTAAGCACGAAGAGGAGGGGTGCGGGTTATATGCGGAGAGTGAAGAGGAGGGGTGCGGGTTTTAGGCTGAGTGTGAAGAGGAGGGGTGCGGGTTTTAAGCCGAAGTCAAAGAGGAGGGGTGCGGGTTTTAGGCTGAAGTCGAAGAGGAGGGGTGCGGGTTTTAGGCTGATGTCGAAGAGGAGAGATGTGAGTTTTAGGCTGAGTGTGAAGTGGAGGGGTGCGGGTTTTAGGCTGAAGTCGAAGAGGAGGGGTGTGGGTTTTAGGCTGAGCACGAAGAGCAGGGGTGCGGGTTTTAGGCTGAGCACGAAGAGCAGGGGTGCGGGTTTTAGGCTGAACACGAAGAGCAGGGGTGCGGGTTTTAGGCTGAGCACGAAGAGCAGGGGTGCGGGTTTTAGGCTGAAGACGAATAGGATGGGTGCGGGTTTTAGGCTGAGCACGAAGAGCAGGGGTGCGGGTTTTAGGCTGAGCACGAAGAGCAGGGGTGCGGGTTTTAGGCTGAGCACGAAGAGCAGGGGTGCGGGTTTTAGGCTGAACACGAAGAGCAGGGGTGCGGGTTTTAGGCTGAGCACGAAGAGCAGGGGTGCGGGTCTTAGGCTGAACACGAAGAGCAGGGGTGCGGGTTTTAGGCTGAGCACGAAGAGCAGGGGTGCGGGTTTTAGGCTGAACACGAAGAGCAGGGGTGCGGGTTTTAGGCTGAGCACGAAGAGCAGGGGTGCGGGTTTTAGGCTGAAGTCAAAGAGGAGGGGTGCGGGTTTTAGGCTGAGCACGAAGAGCAGGGGTGCGGGTTTTAGGCTGAGCACGAAGAGCAGGGGTGCGGGTTTTAGGCTGAGCACGAAGAGCAGGGGTGCGGGTTTTAGGCTGAAGACGAAGAGGAGGGGTGCGGGTTTTAGGCTAAGCACGAAGAGGAGGGTGCGGGATTTATGCGGAGAGTGAAGAGGATGGGTGCGGGTTTTAGGCTGAGTGTGAAGAGGAGGGGTGCGGGTTTTAGGCTGAGTGTGAAGTGGAGGGGTGCGGGTTTTAGGCTGAAGTCGAAGAGGAGGGGTGCGGGTTTTAGGCTGAAGACGAAGAGGAGGGGTGCGGGTTTTAGGCTGAGCACGAAGAGCAGGGGTGCGGGTTTTAGGCTGAGCACGAAGAGCAGGGGTGCGGGTTTTAGGCTGAGCACGAAGAGGAGGGGTGCGGGTTTTAGGCTGAGCACGAAGAGGAGGGGTGCGGGTTTTAGGCTGAGCACGAAGAGGAGGGGTGCGGGTTTTAGGCTGAGTGTGAAGAGGAGGGGTGCGGGTTTTAGGCTGAAGACGAAGAGGAGAGGTGCGGGTTTTAGGCTGAGCACGAAGAGCACGGGTGCGGGTTTTAGGCTGAGCACAAAGAGCAGGGGTGCGGGTTTTAGGCTGAGCACGAAGAGCAGGGGTGCGGGTTTTAGGCTGAGCACGAAGAGGAGGGGTGCGGGTTTTAGGCTGAAGTCGAAGATGAAGACTGCGGGTTTTAGGCTGAAGACGAAGAGGAGGGGTGCGGGTTTTAGGCTAAGCACGAAGAGGAGGGGTGCGGGTTATATGCGGAGAGTGAAGAGGAGGGGTGCGGGTTTTAGGCTGAGTGTGAAGAGGAGGGGTGCGGGTTTTAAGCCGAAGTCAAAGAGGAGGGGTGCGGGTTTTAGGCTGAAGTCGAAGAGGAGGGGTGCGGGTTTTAGGCTGATGTCGAAGAGGAGAGATGTGAGTTTTAGGCTGAGTGTGAAGTGGAGGGGTGCGGGTTTTAGGCTGAAGTCGAAGAGGAGGGGTGCGGGTTTTAGGCTGAGCACGAAGAGCAGGGGTGCGGGTTTTAGGCTGAGCACGAAGAGCAGGGGTGCGGGTTTTAGGCTGAACACGAAGAGCAGGGGTGCGGGTTTTAGGCTGAGCACGAAGAGCAGGGGTGCGGGTTTTAGGCTGAAGACGAATAGGATGGGTGCGGGTTTTAGGCTGAGCACGAAGAGCAGGGGTGCGGGTTTTAGGCTGAGCACGAAGAGCAGGGGTGCGGGTTTTAGGCTGAAGTCGAAGAGGAGGGGTGCGGGTTTTAGGCTGAGCACGAAGAGCAGGGGTGCGGGTTTTAGGCTGAGCACGAAGAGCATGGGTGCGGGTTTTAGGCTGAGCACGAAGAGCAGGGGTGCGGGTTTTAGGCTGAAGACGAAGAGGAGGGGTGCGGGTTTTAGGCTAAGCACGAAGAGGAGGGCGCGGGATTTATGCGGAGAGTGAAGAGGATGGGTGCGGGTTTTAGGCTGAGTGTGAAGAGGAGGGGTGCGGGTTTTAGGCTGAGTGTGAAGTGGAGGGGTGCGGGTTTTAGGCTGAAGTCGAAGAGGAGGGGTGCGGGTTTTAGGCTGAGCACGAAGAGCAGGGGTGCGGGTTTTAGGCTGAGCACGAAGAGCAGGGGTGCGGGTTTTAGGCTGAGCACGAAGAGGAGGGGTGCGGGTTTTAGGCTGAGCACGAAGAGGAGGGGTTCGGGTTTTAGGCTGAGCACGAAGAGGAGGGGTTCGGGTTTTAGGCTGAGCACGAAGAGCAGGGGTGCGGGTTTTAGGCTGAGCAC
Source organism: Callipepla californica brunnescens (assembly GCA_023055505.1). Taxonomy (NCBI): domain Eukaryota; kingdom Metazoa; phylum Chordata; class Aves; order Galliformes; family Odontophoridae; genus Callipepla; species Callipepla californica. The sequence continues at coordinate 42,136 of JALIRH010000172.1, forward strand.
GAAGAGCAGGGGTGCGGGTTTTAGGCTGAGCACGAAGAGCAGGGGTGCGGGTTTTAGGCTGAGCACGAAGAGCAGGGGTGCGGGTTTTAGGCTGAGCACGAAGAGCAGGGGTGCGGGTTTTAGGCTGAGCACGAAGAGCGGGGGTGCGGGTTTTAGGCTGAGCACGAAGAGCGGGGGTGCGGGTTTTAGGCTGAGCACGAAGAGCGGGGGTGCGGGTTTTAGGCTGAGCACGAAGAGCGGGGGTGCGGGTTTTAGGCTGAAGTCGAAGAGCAGGGGTGCGGGTTTTAGGCTGAAGACGAAGAGGAGTGGAGCGGGTTTTAGGCTGAGCACGAAGAGCAGGGGTGCGGGTTTTAGGCTGAGCACGAAGAGCAGGGGTGCGGGTTTTAGGCTGAGCACGAAGAGCAGGGGTGCGGGTTTTAGGCTGAGCACGAAGAGCAGGGGTGCGGGTTTTAGGCTGAGCACGAAGAGCAGGGGTGCGGGTTTTAGGCTGAGCACGAAGAGCAGGGGTGCGGGTTTTAGGCTGAGCACGAAGAGCAGGGGTGCGGGTTTTAGGCTGAGCACGAAGAGCAGGGGTGCGGGTTTTAGGCTGAGCACGAAGAGCGGGGGTGCGGGTTTTAGGCTGAGCACGAAGAGCGGGGGTGCGGGTTTTAGGCTGAGCACGAAGAGCGGGGGTGCGGGTTTTAGGCTGAGCACGAAGAGCGGGGGTGCGGGTTTTAGGCTGAGCACGAAGAGCGGGGGTGCGGGTTTTAGGCTGAGCACGAAGAGCGGGGGTGCGGGTTTTAGGCTGAGCACGAAGAGCGGGGGTGCGGGTTTTAGGCTGAGCACGAAGAGCGGGGGTGCGGGTTTTAGGCTGAGCACGAAGAGTAGGGGTGCGGGTTTTAGGATGAAGACGAAGAGGAGGGGTGCGGGTTTTAGGCTGAGCACGAAGAGCAGGGGTGCGGGTTTTAGGCTGAGCACGAAGAGCAGGGGTGCGGGTTTTAGGCTGAGCACGAAGAGCAGGGGTGCGGGTTTTAGGCTGAGCACGAAGAGCAGGGGTGCGGGTTTTAGGCTGAGCACGAAGAGCAGGGGTGCGGGTTTTAGGCTGAGCACGAAGAGCGGGGGTGCGGGTTTTAGGCTGAGCACGAAGAGCGGGGGTGCGGGTTTTAGGCTGAGCACGAAGAGCGGGGGTGCGGGTTTTAGGCTGAGCACGAAGAGCAGGGGTGCGGGTTTTAGGCTGAGCACGAAGAGCAGGGGTGCGGGTTTTAGGCTGAGCACGAAGAGCAGGGGTGCGGGTTTTAGGCTGAGCACGAAGTGCAGGGGTGCGGGTTTTAGCCTGAAGTCGAAGATGAAGACTGCGGGTTTTAGGCTGAAGACGAAGAGGAGGGGTGCGGGTTTTAGGCTAAGCACGAAGAGGAGGGGTGCGGGTTTTATGCGGAGAGTGAAGAGGAGGGGTGCGGGTTTTAGGCTGAGTGTGAAGAGGAGGGGTGCGGGTTTTAGGCTGAAGTCGAAGAGGAGGGGTGCAGGTTTTAGGCTGAAGTCGAAGAGGAGAGGTGCGGGTTTTAGGCTGAAGTCGAAGAGGAGGGGTGCGGGTTTTAGGCTGAGTGTGAAGTGGAGGGGTGCGGGTTTTAGGCTGAAGACGAATAGGAGGGGTGCGGGTTTTAGGCTGAAGACGAAGAGGAGGGGTGCGGGTTTTAGGCTGAGCACGAAGAGCAGGGGTGCGGGTTTTAGGCTGAGCACGAAGAGCAGGGGTGCGGGTTTTAGGCTGAGCACGAAGAGCAGGGGTGCGGGTTTTAGGCTGAGCACGAAGAGCAGGGGTGCGGGTTTTAGGCTGAGCGCGAAGAGCAGGGGTGCGGGTTTTAGGCTGAGCACGAAGAGCAGGGGTGCGGGTTTTAGGCTGAGCACGAAGAGCAGGGGTGCGGGTTTTAGGCTGAGCACGAAGAGCAGGGGTGCGGGTTTTAGGCTGAGCACGAAGAGCGGGGGTGCGGGTTTTAGGCTGAAGTCGAAGAGGAGGGGTGCGGGTTTTAGGCTGAAGTCTAAGAGGAGGGGTGCGGGTTTTAGGCTGAAGTCGAAGAGGAGGGGTGCGGGTTTTAGGCTGAGCACGAAGAGCAGGGGTGCGGGTTTTAGGCTGAGCACGAAGAGCAGGGGTGCGGGTTTTATGCGGAGAGTGAAGAGCAGGGGTGCGGGTTTTAGGCTGAGCACGAAGAGCAGGGGTGCGGGTTTTAGGCTGAGCACGAAGAGCAGGGGTGCGGGTTTTAGGCTGAGCACGAAGAGCAGGGGTGCGGGTTTTAGGCTGAGCACGAAGAGCAGGGGTGCGGGCTTTAGGCTGAGCACGAAGAGCAGGGCTGCGGGTTTTAGGCTGAAGTCGAAGATGAAGACTGCGGGTTTTAGGCTGAAGACGAAGAGGAGGGGTGCGGGTTTTAGGCTAAGCACGAAGAGGAGGGGTGCGGGTTATATGCGGAGAGTGAAGAGGAGGGGTGCGGGTTTTAGGCTGAGTGTGAAGAGGAGGGGTGCGGGTTTTAAGCCGAAGTCAAAGAGGAGGGGTGCGGGTTTTAGGCTGAAGTCGAAGAGGAGGGGTGCGGGTTTTAGGCTGATGTCGAAGAGGAGAGATGTGAGTTTTAGGCTGAGTGTGAAGTGGAGGGGTGCGGGTTTTAGGCTGAAGTCGAAGAGGAGGGGTGCGGGTTTTAGGCTGAGCACGAAGAGCAGGGGTGCGGGTTTTAGGCTGAGCACGAAGAGCAGGGGTGCGGGTTTTAGTCTGAACACGAAGAGCAGGGGTGCGGGTTTTAGGCTGAGCACGAAGAGCAGGGGTGCGGGTTTTAGGCTGAAGACGAATAGGATGGGTGCGGGTTTTAGGCTGAGCACGAAGAGCAGGGGTGCGGGTTTTAGGCTGAGCACGAAGAGCAGGGGTGCGGGTTTTAGGCTGAGCACGAAGAGGAGGGGTGCGGGTTTTAGGCTGAGCACGAAGAGCAGGGGTGCGGGTTTTAGGCTGAGCACGAAGAGCAGGGGTGCGGGTTTTAGGCTGAGCACGAAGAGCAGGGGTGCGGGTTTTAGGCTAAGCACGAAGAGGAGGGTGCGGGATTTATGCGGAGAGTGAAGAGGATGGGTGCGGGTTTTAGGCTGAGTGTGAAGAGGAGGGGTGCGGGTTTTAGGCTGAGTGTGAAGTGGAGGGGTGCGGGTTTTAGGCTGAAGTCGAAGAGGAGGGGTGCGGGTTTTAGGCTGAAGACGAAGAGGAGGGGTGCGGGTTTTAGGCTGAGCACGAAGAGCAGGGGTGCGGGTTTTAGGCTGAAGTCGAAGAGCAGGGGTGTGGGTTTTAGGCTGAGCACGAAGAGCAGGGGTGCGGGTTTTAGGCTGAGCACGAAGAGCAGGGGTGCGGGTTTTAGGCTGAGCACGAAGAGCAGGGGTGCGGGTTTTAGGCTGAGCACGAAGAGCATGGGTGCTGGTTTTAGGCTGAGCACGAAGAGCAGGGGTGCGGGTTTTAGGCTGAGCACGAAGAGGAGGGGTGCGGGTTTTAGGCTGAGCACGAAGAGGAGGGGTGCGGGTTTTAGGCTGAGCACGAAGAGGAGGGGTGCGGGTTTTAGGCTGAGCACGAAGAGGAGGGGTGCGGGTTTTAGGCTGAGCACGAAGAGCAGGGGTGCGGGTTTTAGGCTGAGCACGAAGAGCAGGGGTGCGGGTTTTAGGCTGAGCACGAAGAGGAGGGGTGCGGGTTTTAGGCTGAGCACGAAGTGCAGGGGTGCGGGTTTTAGGCTGAGCACGAAGAGCGAGGGTGCGGGTTTTAGGCTGAGCACGAAGAGCGGGGGTGCGGGTTTTAGGCTGAGCACGAAGAGCGGGGGTGCGGGTTTTAGGCTGAGCACGAAGAGCAGGGGTGCGGGTTTTAGGCTGAAGTCGAAGAGCAGGGGTGCGGTTTTTAGGCTGAAGTCGAAGAGGAGGGGTGCGGGTTTTAGGCTGAAGACGAAGAGGAGGGGTGCGGGTTTTAGGCTGAGCACGAAGAGCAGGGGTGCGGGTTTTAGGCTGAGCACGAAGAGCAGGGGTGCGGGTTTTAGGCTGAGCACGAAGAGCAGGGGTGCGGGTTTTAGGCTGAGCACGAAGAGCAGGGGTGCGGGTTTTAGGCTGAGCACGAAGAGCAGGGGTGCGGGTTTTAGGCTGAGCACGAAGAGCAGGGGTGCGGGTTTTAGGCTGAGCACGAAGAGCAGGGGTGCGGGTTTTAGGCTGAGCACGAAGAGGAGGGGTGCGGGTTTTAGGCTGAGCACGAAGAGCAGGGGTGCGGGTTTTAGGCTGAGCACGAAGAGCAGGGGTGCGGGTTTTAGGCTGAGCACGAAGAGCAGGGGTGCGGGTTTTAGGCTGAGCACGAAGAGCAGGGGTGCGGGTTTTAGGCTGAGCACGAAGAGCAGGGGTGCGGGTTTTAGGCTGAGCACGAAGAGCGGGGGTGCGGGTTTTAGGCTGAGCACGAAGAGCGGGGGTGCGGGTTTTAGGCTGAGCACGAAGAGCAAGGGTGCGGGTTTTAGGCTGAGCACGAAGAGCGGGGGTGCGGGTTTTAGGCTGAGCACGAAGAGCGGGGGTGCGGGTTTTAGGCTGAAGACGAAGAGGAGGGGTGCGGGTTTTAGGCTCAAGACGAAGAGGAGGGGTGCGGGTTTTAGGCTGAGCACGAAGAGCAGGGGTGCGGGTTTTAGGCTGAGCACGAAGAGCAGGGGTGCGGGTTTTAGGCTGAGCACGAAGAGCAGGGGTGCGGGTTTTAGGCTGAGCACGAAGAGCAGGGGTGCGGGTTTTAGGCTGAGCACGAAGAGCAGGGGTGCGGGTTTTAGGCTGAGCACGAAGAGCAGGGGTGCGGGTTTTAGGCTGAGCACGAAGAGCAGGGGTGCGGGTTTTAGGCTGAGCACGAAGAGCAGGGGTGCGGGTTTTAGGCTGAGCACGAAGAGCAGGGGTGCGGGTTTTAGGCTGAGCACGAAGAGCAGGGGTGCGGGTTTTAGGCTGAGCACGAAGAGCAGGGGTGCGGGTTTTAGGCTGAGCACGAAGAGCAGGGGTGCGGGTTTTAGGCTGAGCACGAAGAGCAGGGGTGCGGGTTTTAGGCTGAAGTCGAAGATGAAGACTGCGGGTTTTAGGCTGAAGACGAAGAGGAGGGGTGCGGGTTTTAGGCTAAGCACGAAAAGGAGGGGTGCGGGTTTTATGCGGAGAGTGAAGAGGAGTGGTGCGGGTTTTAGGCTGAGTGTGAAGAGGAGGGGTGCGGGTTTTAGGCTGAAGTCGAAATGGAGGGGTGCAGGTTTTAGGCTGAAGTCGAAGAGGAGGGGTGCGGGTTTTAGGCTGAGTGTGAAGTGGAGGGGTGCGGGTTTTAGGCTGAAGACGAATAGGAGGGGTGCGGGTTTTAGGCTGAAGACGAAGAGGAGGGGTGCGGGTTTTAGGCTGAGCACGAAGAGCAGGGGTGCGGGTTTTAGGCTGAGCACGAAGAGCAGGGGTGCGGGTTTTAGGCTGAGCACGAAGAGCAGGGGTGCGGGTTTTAGGCTGAGCACGAAGAGCAGGGGTGCGGGTTTTAGGCTGAGCACGAAGAGCAGGGGTGCGGGTTTTAGGCTGAGCACGAAGAGCAGGGGTGCGGGTTTTAGGCTGAGCACGAAGAGCAGGGGTGCGGGTTTTAGGCTGAGCACGAAGAGCAGGGGTGCGGGTTTTAGGCTGAGCACGAAGAGCGGGGGTGCGGGTTTTAGGCTGAAGTCGAAGAGGAGGGGTGCGGGTTTTTGGCTGAAGTCTAAGAGGAGGGGTGCGGGTTTTAGGCTGAAGTCGAAGAGGAGGGGTGCGGGTTTTAGGCTGAGCACGAAGAGCAGGGGTGCGGGTTTTAGGCTGAGCACGAAGAGCAGGGGTGCGGGTTTTATGCGGAGAGTGAAGAGCAGGGGTGCGGGTTTTAGGCTGAGCACGAAGAGCAGGGGTGCGGGTTTTAGGCTGAGCACGAAGAGCAGGGGTGCGGGTTTTAGGCTGAGCACGAAGAGCAGGGGTGCGGGTTTTAGGCTGAGCACGAAGAGCAGGGGTGCGGGCTTTAGGCTGAGCACGAAGAGCAGGGCTGCGGGTTTTAGGCTGAACTCGAAGATGAAGACTGCGGGTTTTAGGCTGAAAACGAAGAGGAGGGGTGCGGGTTTTAGGCTGAGCACGAAGAGCAGGTGTGCGGGTTTTATGCGGAGAGTGAAGAGGAGGGGTGCGGGTTTTAGGCTGAGTGTGAAGAGGAGGGGTGCGGGTTTTAGGCTGAAGTCGAAGAGGAGGGGTGCAGGTTTTAGGCTGAAGTGGAAGAGCAGGGGTGTGGGTTTTAGGCTGAAGTCGAAGAGGAGGGGTGCGGGTTTTAGGCTGATGTCGAAGAGGAGAGATGTGAGTTTTAGGCTGAGTGTGAAGTGGAGGGGTGCGGGTTTTAGGCTGAAGTCGAAGAGGAGGGGTGCGGGTTTTAGGCTGAGCACGAAGAGCAGGGGTGCGGGTTTTAGGCTGAGCACGAAGAGCAGGGGTGCGGGTTTTAGGCTGAGCACGAAGAGCAGGGGTGCGGGTTTTAGGCTGAGCACGAAGAGAAGGGGTGCGGGTTTTAGGCTGAGCACGAAGAGCAGGGGTGCAGGTTTTAGGCTGAAGTCAAAGAGGAGGGGTGCGGGTTTTAGGCTGAGCACGAAGAGCAGGGGTGCGGGTTTTAGGCTGAGCACGAAGAGCAGGGGTGCGGGTTTTAGGCTGAGCACGAAGAGCAGGGGTGCGGGTTTTAGGCTGAGCACGAAGAGCAGGGGTGCGGGTTTTAGGCTGAAGACGAAGAGGAGGGGTGCGGGTTTTAGGCTAAGCACGAAGAGCAGGGGTGCGGGTTTTATGCGGAGAGTGAAGAGGATGGGTGCGTGTTTTAGGCTGAGCACGAAGAGCAGGGGTGCGGGTTTTAGGCTGAGTGTGAAGTGGAGGGGTGCGGGTTTTAGGCTGAAGTCGAAGAGAAGGGGTGCGGGTTTTAGGCTGAAGACGAAGAGGAGGGGTGCGGGTTTTAGGCTGAGCACGAAGAGCAGGGGTGCGGGTTTTAGGCTGAAGTCGAAGAGCAGGGGTGCGGGTTTTAGGCTGAGCACGAAGAGCAGGGGTGCGGGTTTTAGGCTGAGCACGAAGAGCAGGGGTGCGGGTTTTAGGCTGAGCACGAAGAGGAGGGGTGCGGGTTTTAGGCTGAGCACGAAGAGGAGGGGTGCGGGTTTTAGGCTGAGCACGAAGAGCAGGGGTGCGGGTTTTAGGCTGAGCACGAAGAGCAGGGGTGCGGGTTTTAGGCTGAGCACGAAGAGCAGGGGTGCGGGTTTTAGGCTGAGCACGAAGAGCAGGGGTGCGGGTTTTAGGCTGAGTGTGAAGTGGAGGGGTGCGGGTTTTAGGCTGAAGTCGAAGAGGAGGGGTGCGGGTTTTAGGCTGAGCACGAAGAGCAGGGGTGCGGGTTTTAGGCTGAGCACGAAGAGCGGGGGTGCGGGTTTTAGGCTGAAGTCGAAGAGCAGGGGTGCGGGTTTTAGGCTGAGCACGAAGAGCAGGGGTGCGGGTTTTAGGCTGAGCACGAAGAGCAGGGGTGCGGGTTTTAGGCTGAGCACGAAGAGGAGGGGTGCGGGTTTTAGGCTGAGCACGAAGAGGAGGGGTGCGGGTTTTAGGCTGAGCACGAAGAGGAGGGGTGCGGGTTTTAGGCTGAGCACGAAGAGCAGGGGTGCGGGTTTTAGGCTGAGCACGAAGAGCAGGGGTGCGGGTTTTAGGCTGAGCACGAAGAGCAGGGGTGCGGGTTTTAGGCTGAGCACGAAGAGCAGGGGTGCGGGTTTTAGGCTGAGCACGAAGAGCGGGGGTGCGGGTTTTAGGCTGAGCACGAAGAGCAGGTGTGCGGGTTTTAGGCTGAAGTCGAAGAGGAGGGGTGCGGGTTTTAGGCTGAAGACGAAGAGGAGGGGTGCGGGTTTTAGGCTGAGCACGAAGAGCAGGGGTGCGGGTTTTAGGCTGAGCACGAAGAGCAGGGGTGCGGGTTTTAGGCTGAGCACGAAGAGCAGGGGTGCGGGTTTTAGGCTGAGCACGAAGAGCAGGGGTGCGGGTTTTAGGCTGAGCACGAAGAGCAGGGGTGCGGGTTTTAGGCTGAGCACGAAGAGCAGGGGTGCGGGTTTTAGGCTGAGCACGAAGAGCAGGGGTGCGGGTTTTAGGCTGAGCACGAAGAGCAGGGGTGCGGGTTTTAGGCTGAGCACGAAGAGCAGGGGTGCGGGTTTTAGGCTGAGCACGAAGAGCAGGGGTGCGGGTTTTAGGCTGAGCACGAAGAGCAGGGGTGCGGGTTTTAGGCTGAGCACGAAGAGCAGGGGTGCGGGTTTTAGGCTGAGCACGAAGAGCAGGGCTGCGGGTTTTAGGCTGAACTCGAAGATGAAGACTGCGGGTTTTAGGCTGAAAACGAAGAGGAGGGGTGCGGGTTTTAGGCTGAGCACGAAGAGCAGGGGTGCGGGTTTTAGGCTGAGCACGAAGAGCAGGGGTGCGGGTTTTAGGCTGAGCACGAAGAGCAGGGGTGCGGGTTTTAGGCTGAGCACGAAGAGCAGGTGTGCGGGTTTTAGGCTGAGCACGAAGAGCAGGGGTGCGGGTTTTAGGCTGAGCACGAAGAGCAGGGGTGCGGGTTTTAGGCTGAGCACGAAGAGCAGGGGTGCGGGTTTTAGGCTGAGCACGAAGAGCAGGGGTGCGGGTTTTAGGCTGAGCACGAAGAGCAGGGGTGCGGGTTTTAGGCTGAGCACGAAGAGCAGGGGTGCGGGTTTTAGGCTGAGCACGAAGAGCAGGGGTGCGGGTTTTAGGCTGAGCACGAAGAGGATGGGTGCGGGTTTTAGGCTGAGCACGAAGAGCAGGGGTGCGGGTTTTAGGCTGAGCACGAAGAGCAGGGGTGCGGGTTTTAGGCTGAAGTCGAAGAGCAGGGGTGCGGGTTTTAGGCTGAGCACGAAGAGCAGGGGTGCGGGTTTTAGGCTGAGCACGAAGAGCAGGGGTGCGGGTTTTAGGCTGAGCAAGAAGAGGAGGGGTGCGGGTTTTAGGCTGAGCACGAAGAGCAGGGGTGCGGGTTTTAGGCTGAGCACGAAGAGCAGGGGTGCGGGTTTTAGGATGAGCACGAAGAGCAGGGGTGCGGGTTTTAGGCTGAAGACGAATAGGAGGGGTGCGGATTTTAGGCTGAAGGTGAAGAGCAGGGGTGCGGGTTTTAGGCTGAGCACGAAGAGCAAGGGTGCGGGTTTTAGGCTGAGAACGAAGAGCAGGGGTGCCGGTTTTAGGCTGAGCACGAAGAGCAGGGGTGCGGGTTTTAGGCTGAGCACGAAGAGCAGGGGTGCGGGTTTTAGGCTGAAGACGAAGAGGAGGGGTGCGGGTTTTAGGCTAAGCACGAAGAGGAGGGGTGCGGGTTTTATGCGGAGAGTGAAGAGCAGGGGTGCGGGTTTTAGGCTGAGCACGAAGAGCAGGGGTGCGGGTTTTAGGCTGAGCACGAATAGCAGGGGTGCGGGTTTTAGGCTGAGCACGAAGAGCAGGGGTGCGGGTTTTAGGCTGAGCACGAAGAGCATGGGTGCGGGTTTTAGGCTGAAGTCGAAGAGGAGGGGTGCAGGTTTTAGGCTGAAGTCGAAGATGAAGACTGCGGGTTTTAGGCTGAAGACGAAGAGGAAGGGTGCGGGTTTTAGGCTAAGCACGAAGAGGAGGGGTGCGGGTTTTATGCGGAGAGTGAAGTGGAGGGGTGCGGGTTTTAGGCTGAGTGTGAAGTGGAGTGGTGCGGGTTTTAGGCTGAAGACGAATAGGAGGGGTGCGGGTTTTAGGCTGAGCACGAAGAGCAGGGTTGCGGGTTTTAGGCAGAACACGAAGAGCAGGGGTGCAGGTTTTAGGCTGAGCACGAAGAGCAGGGGTGCAGGTTTTAGGCTGAAGTCGAAGATGAAGACTGCGGGTTTTACGCTGAAGACGAAGAGGAGGGGTGCGGGTTTTAGGCTAAGCACGAAGAGGAGGGGTGCGGGTTTTATGCGGAGAGTGAAGAGGAGGTGTGCGGGTTTTAAGCTGAAGTCGAAGAGGAGGGGTGCGGGTTTTAGGCTGAAGTCGAAGAGGAGAGATTTGAGTTTTTGGCTGAGTGTGAAGTGGAGGGGTGCGGGTTTTAGGCTGAAGTCGAAGAGGAGGGGTGCGGGTTTTAGGCTGAAGACGAAGAGGAGAGGTGCGGGTTTTAGGCTGAGCACGAAGAGCAGGGGTGCGGGTTTTAGGCTGAGCACGAAGAGCAGGGGTGCGGGTTTTAGGCTGAGCACGAAGAGCAGGGGTGCGGGTTTTAGGCTGAGCACGAAGAGCAGGGGTGCGGGTTTTATGCGGAGAGTGAAGAGCAGGGGTGCGGGTTTTAGGCTGAGCACGAAGAGCAGGGGTGCGGGTTTTAGGCTGAGCACGAAGAGCAGGGGTGCGGGTTTTAGGCTGAGCACGAAGAGCAGGGGTGCGGGTTTTAGGCTGAGCACGAAGAGCAGGGGTGCGGGTTTTAGGCTGAGCACGAAGAGCAGGGGTGCGGGTTTTATGCGGAGAGTGAAGAGCAGGGGTGCGGGTTTTAGGCTGAGCACGAAGAGCAGGGGTGCGGGTTTTAGGCTGAGCACGAAGAGCAGGGGTGCGGGTTTTAGGCTGAGCACGAAGAGCAGGGGTGCGGGTTTTAGGCTGAGCACGAAGAGCAAGGGTGCGGGTTTTAGGCTGAGCACGAAGAGCAGGGGTGCGGGTTTTAGGCTGAGCACGAAGAGCAGGGGTGCGGGTTTTAGGCTGAAGTCGAAGATGAAGACTGCGGGTTTTAGGCCAAAGTCGAAGAGGAGGGGTGCGGGTTTTAGGCTGAAGTCGAAGAGGAGGGGTGCGGGTTTTAGGCTGAGCACGAAGAGCAGGGGTGCGGGTTTTAGGCTGAGCACGAAGAGCAGGGGTGCGGGTTTTAGGCTGGGCACGAAGAGCAGGGGTGCGGGTTTTAGGCTGAGCACGAAGAGCAGGGGTGCGGGTTTTAGGCTGAGCACGAAGAGGAGGGGTGCGGGTTTTAGGCTGAGCACGAAGAGCAGGGGTGCGGGTTTTAGGCTGAGCACGAAGAGCAGGGGTGCGGGTTTTAGGCTGAGCACGAAGAGCAGGGGTGCGGGTTTTAGGCTGAGCACGAAGAGCAGGGGTGCGGGTTTTAGGCTGAGCACGAAGAGGAGGGGTGCGGCTTTTAGGCTGAGCACGAAGAGCAGGGGTGCGGGTTTTAGGCTGAGCACGAAGAGCAGGGGTGCGGGTTTTAGGCTGAGCACGAAGAGCAGGGGTGCGGGTTTTAGGCTGAGCACGAAGAGCATGGGTGCGGGTTTTAGGCTGAAGTCGAAGAGGATGGGTGCAGGTTTTAGGCTGAAGTCGAAGATGAAGACTGCGGGTTTTAGGCTGAAGACGAAGAGGAAGGGTGCGGGTTTTAGGTTAAGCACGAAGAGGAGGGGTGCGGGTTTTATGCGGAGAGTGAAGAGGAGGGGTGCGGGTTTTAGGCTGAGTGTGAAGTGGAGTGGTGCGGGTTTTAGGCTGAAGACGAATAGGAGGGGTGCGGGTTTTAGGCTGAGCACGAAGAGCACGGTTGCGGGTTTTAGGCAGAACACGAAGAGCAGGGGTGCAGGTTTTAGGCTGAGCACGAAGAGCAGGGGTGCAGGTTTTAGGCTGAAGTCGAAGATGAAGACTGCGGGTTTTACGCTGAAGACGAAGAGGAGGGGTGCGGGTTTTAGGCTAAGCACGAAGAGGAGGGGTGCGGGTTTTATGCGGAGAGTGAAGAGGAGGTGTGCGGGTTTTAAGCTGAAGTCGAAGAGGAGGGGTGCGGGTTTTAGGCTGAGTGTGAAGTGGAGGGGTGCGGGTTTTAGGCTGAAGACGAATAGGAGGGGTGCGGACTTTAGGCTGAAGGTGAAGAGCAGGGGTGCGGGTTTTACGCTGAGCACGAAGAGCAGGGGTGCGGGTTTTAGGCTGAGAACGAAGAGCAGGGGTGCCGGTTTTAGGCTGAGCACGAAGAGCAGGGGTGCGGGTTTTAGGCTGAGCACGAAGAGCAGGGGTGCGGGTTTTAGGATGAGCACGAAGAGCAGGGGTGCGGGTTTTAGGCTGAGCACGAAGAGCAGGGGTGCGGGTTTTAGGCTGAGCACGAAGAGCAGGGGTGCGGGTTTCAGGCTGAGCACGAAGAGCAGGGGTGCGGGTTTTAGGCTGAGCACGAAGAGCAGGGGTGCGGGTTTTAGGCTGAGCACGAAGAGCAGGGGTGCGGGTTTTAGGCTGAGCACGAAGAGCAGGGGTGCGGGTTTTAGGCTGAAGACGAAGAGCAGGGGTGCGGGTTTTAGTCTAAGCACGAAGAGGAGGGGTGCGGGTTTTAGGCTAAGCACGAAGAGGAGGGGTGCGGGTTTTATGCGGAGAGTGAAGAGGATGGGTGCGGGTTTTAGGCTGAGTGTGAAGAGGAGGGGTGCGTGTTTTAGGCCGAAGTCGAAGAGGAGGGGTGTGGGTTTTAGGCCGAAGTCGAAGAGGAGGGGTGCGGGTTTTAGGCTGAAGTCGAAGAGGAGAGATGTGAGTTTTTGGCTGAGTGTGAAGTGGAGGGGTGCGGGTTTTAGGCTGAAGTCGAAGAGGAGGGGTGCGGGTTTTAGGCTGAAGACGAAGAGGAGAGGTGCGGGTTTTAGGCTGAGCACGAAGAGCAGGGGTGCGGGTTTTAGGCTGAGCACGAAGAGCAGGGGTGCGGGTTTTAGGCTGAGCACGAAGAGCAGGGGTGCGGGTTTTAGGCTGAGCACGAAGAGCAGGGGTGCGGGTTTTATGCGGAGAGTGAAGAGCAGGGGTGCGGGTTTTAGGCTGAGCACGAAGAGCAGGGGTGCGGGTTTTAGGCTGAGCACGAAGAGCAGGGGGTGCGGGTTTTAGGCTGAGCACGAAGAGCAGGGGTGCGGGTTTTAGGCTGAGCACGAAGAGCAAGGGTGCGGGTTTTAGGCTGAGCACGAAGAGCAGGGGTGCGGGTTTTAGGCTGAGCACGAAGAGCAGGGGTGCGGGTTTTAGGCTGAAGTCGAAGATGAAGACTGCGGGTTTTAGGCCAAAGTCGAAGAGGAGGGGTGCGGGTTTTAGGCTGAAGTCGAAGAGGAGGGGTGCGGGTTTTAGGCTGAGCACGAAGAGCAGGGGTGCGGGTTTTAGGCTGAGCACGAAGAGCAGGGGTGCGGGTTTTAGGCTGAGCACGAAGAGCAGGGGTGCGGGTTTTAGGCTGAGCACGAAGAGCAGGGGTGCGGGTTTTAGGCTGAGCACGAAGAGGAGGGGTGCGGGTTTTAGGCTGAGCACGAAGAGCAGGGGTGCGGGTTTTAGGCTGAGCACGAAGAGCAGGGGTGCGGGTTTTAGGCTGAGCACGAAGAGCAGGGGTGCGGGTTTTAGGCTGAGCACGAAGAGCATGGGTGCGGGTTTTAGGCTGAAGTCAAAGAGGAGGGGTGCAGGTTTTAGGCTGAAGTCGAAGATGAAGACTGCGGGTTTTAGGCTGAAGACGAAGAGGAAGGGTGCGGGTTTTAGGCTAAGCACGAAGAGGAGGGGTGCGGGTTTTATGCGGAGAGTGAAGAGGAGGGGTGCGGGTTTTAGGCTGAGTGTGAAGTGGAGTGGTGCGGGTTTTAGGCTGAAGACGAATAGGAGGGGTGCGGGTTTTAGGCTGAGCACGAAGAGCAGGGTTGCGGGTTTTAGGCAGAACACGAAGAGCAGGGGTGCAGGTTTTAGGCTGAGCACGAAGAGCAGGGGTGCAGGTTTTAGGCTGAAGTCGAAGATGAAGACTGCGGGTTTTACGCTGAAGACGAAGAGGAGGGGTGCGGGTTTTAGGCTAAGCACGAAGAGGAGGGGTGCGGGTTTTATGCGGAGAGTGAAGAGGAGGTGTGCGGGTTTTAAGCTGAAGTCGAAGAGGAGGGGTGCGGGTTTTAGGCTGAGTGTGAAGTGGAGGGGTGCGGGTTTTAGGCTGAAGACGAATAGGAGGGGTGCGGACTTTAGGCTGATGGTGAAGAGCAGGGGTGCGGGTTTTACGCTGAGCACGAAGAGCAGGGGTGCGGGTTTTAGGCTGAGAACGAAGAGCAGGGGTGCGGGTTTTAGGCTGAGCACGAAGAGCAGGGGTGCGGGTTTTAGGCTGAGCACGAAGAGCAGGGGTGCGGGTTTTAGGATGAGCACGAAGAGCAGGGGTGCGGGTTTTAGGCTGAGCACGAAGAGCAGGGGTGCGGGTTTTAGGCTGAGCACGAAGAGCAGGGGTGCGGGTTTTAGGCTGAGCACGAAGAGCAAGGGTGCGGGTTTTAGGCTGAGCACGAAGAGCAGGGGTGCGGGTTTTAGGCTGAGCACGAAGAGCAGGGGTGCGGGTTTTAGGCTGAAGACGAAGAGCAGGGGTGCGGGTTTTAGTCTAAGCACGAAGAGGAGGGGTGCGGGTTTTAGGCTAAGCACGAAGAGGAGGGGTGCGGGTTTTATGCGGAGAGTGAAGAGGATGGGTGCGGGTTTTAGGCTGAGTGTGAAGAGGAGGGGTGCGGGTTTTAGGCCGAAGTCGAAGAGGAGGGGTGTGGGTTTTAGGCCGAAGTCGAAGAGGAGGGGTGCGGGTTTTAGGCTGAAGTCGAAGAGGAGAGATGTGAGTTTTTGGCTGAGTGTGAAGTGGAGGGGTGCGGGTTTTAGGCTGAAGTCGAAGAGGAGGGGTGCGGGTTTTAGGCTGAAGACGAAGAGGAGAGGTGCGGGTTTTAGGCTGAGCACGAAGAGCAGGGGTGCGGGTTTTAGGCTGAGCACGAAGAGCAGGGGTGCGGGTTTTAGGCTGAGCATGAAGAGCAGGGGTGCGGGTTTTAGGCTGAGCACGAAGAGCAGGGGTGCGGGTTTTATGCGGAGAGTGAAGAGCAGGGGTGCGGGTTTTAGGCTGAGCACGAAGAGCAGGGGTGCGGGTTTTAGGCTGAGCACGAAGAGCAGGGGTGCGGGTTTTAGGCTGAGCACGAAGAGCAGGGGTGCGGGTTTTAGGCTGAGCACGAAGAGCAGGGGTGCGGGTTTTAGGCTGAGCACGAAGAGCAGGGGTGCGGGTTTTATGCGGAGAGTGAAGAGCAGGGGTGCGGGTTTTAGGCTGAGCACGAAGAGCAGGGGTGCGGGTTTTAGGCTGAGCACGAAGAGCAGGGGTGCGGGTTTTAGGCTGAGCACGAAGAGCAGGGGTGCGGGTTTTAGGCTGAGCACGAAGAGCAAGGGTGCGGGTTTTAGGCTGAGCACGAAGAGCAGGGGTGCGAGTTTTAGGCTGAGCACGAAGAGCAGGGGTGCGGGTTTTAGGCTGAAGTCGAAGATGAAGACTGCGGGTTTTAGGCCAAAGTCGAAGAGGAGGGGTGCGGGTTTTAGGCTGAAGTCGAAGAGGAGGGGTGCGGGTTTTAGGCTGAGCACGAAGAGCAGGGGTGCGGGTTTTAGGCTGAGCACGAAGAGCAGGGGTGCGGGTTTTAGGCTGGGCACGAAGAGCAGGGGTGCGGGTTTTAGGCTGAGCACGAAGAGCAGGGGTGCGGGTTTTAGGCTGAGCACGAAGAGGAGGGGTGCGGGTTTTAGGCTGAGCACGAAGAGCAGGGGTGCGGGTTTTAGGCTGAGCACGAAGAGCAGGGGTGCGGGTTTTAGGCTGAGCACGAAGAGCAGGGGTGCGGGTTTTAGGCTGAGCACGAAGAGCATGGGTGCGGGTTTTAGGCTGAAGTCGAAGATGAAGACTGCGGGTTTTAGGCTGAAGACGAAGAGGAGGGGTGCGGGTTTTAGGCTAAGCACGAAGAGGAGGGGTGCGGGTTTTAGGCTGAGTGTGAAGAGGAGGGGTGAGGGTTTTAGGCCAAAGTCGAAGAGGAGAGATGTGAGATTTAGGCTGAGTGTGAAGTGGAGGGGTGAAGGTTTTAGGCTGAAGTCGAAGAGGAGGGTTGCGGGTTTTAGGCTGAAGTCGAAGAGGAGGGGTGCGGGTTTTAGGCTGAAGTCGAAGAGGAGGGGTGCGGGTTTTAGGCTGAAGACGAAGAGGAGGGGTGCGGGTTTTAGGCTGAAGTCAAAGAGCAGGGGTGCGGGTTTTAGGCTGAGCACGAAGAGCAGGGGTGCGGGTTTTAGGCTGAGCACGAAGAGCAGGGGTGCGGGTTTTAGGCTGAGCACGAAGAGCAGGGGTGCGGGTTTTAGGCTGAGCACGAAGAGGAGGGGTGCGGGTTTTAGGCTGAGCACGAAGAGCAGGGGTGCGGGTTTTAGGCTGAGCACGAAGAGCAGGGGTGCGGGTTTTAGGCTGAGCACGAAGAGCAGGGGTGCGGGTTTTAGGCTGAGCACGAAGAGCAGGGGTGCGGGTTTTAGGCTGAGCACGAAGTGCAGGGGTGCGGGTTTTAGGCTGAGCACGAAGAGCAGGGGTGCGGGTTTTAGGCTAAGCACAAATAGGAGGGG
Organism: Callipepla californica brunnescens; assembly: GCA_023055505.1. Lineage (NCBI taxonomy): Eukaryota > Metazoa > Chordata > Aves > Galliformes > Odontophoridae > Callipepla > Callipepla californica. The sequence goes on from JALIRH010000172.1 coordinate 58,417, forward strand.
TGCGGGTTTTATGCGGAGAGTGAAGAGGAGGGGTGCGGGTTTTAGGCTGAAGTCAAAGAGGAGGGGTGCGGGTTTTAGGATGAAGTCGAAGAGGATGGGTGCAGGTTTTAGGCTGAAGTCGTAGATGAAGACTGCGGGTTTTAGGCTGAAGACGAAGAGGAAGGGTGCGGGTTTTAGGCTAAGCACGAAGAGGAGGGGTGCGGGTTTTATGCGGAGAGTGAAGAGGAGGGGTGCGGGTTTTAGGCTGAGTGTGAAGTGGAGTGGTGCGGGTTTTAGGCTGAAGACGAATAGGAGGGGTGCGGGTTTTAGGCTGAGCACGAAGAGCAGGGGTGCGGGTTTTAGGCTGAACACGAAGAGCAGGGGTGCAGGTTTTAGGCTGAGCACGAAGAGCAGGGGTGCGGGTTTTAGGCTGAAGTCGAAGATGAAGACTGCGGGTTTTACGCTGAAGACGAAGAGGAGGGGTGCGGGTTTTAGGCTAAGCACGAAGAGGAGGGGTGCGGGTTTTATGTGGAGAGTGAAGAGGAGGTGTGCGGGTTTTAAGCTGAAGTCGAAGAGGAGGGGTGCGGGTTTTAGGCTGAGTTGAAGTGGAGGGGTGCGGGTTTTAGGCTGAAGACGAATAGGAGGGGTGCGGATTTTAGGCTGAAGGTGAAGAGCAGGGGTGCGGGTTTTAGGCTGAGCACGAAGAGCAAGGGTGCGGGTTTTAGGCTGAGAACGAAGAGCAGGGGTGCCGGTTTTAGGCTGAGAACGAAGAGCAGGGGTGCGGGTTTTAGGCTGAGCACGAAGAGCAGGGGTGCGGGTTTTAGGATGAGCACGAAGAGCAGGGGTGCGGGTTTTAGGCTGAGCACGAAGAGCAGGGGTGCGGGTTTTAGGCTGAGCACGAAGAGCAGGTGTGCGGGTTTTAGGCTGAGCACGAAGAGCAGTGGTGCGGGTTTTAGGCTGAGCACGAAGAGCAGGGGTGCGGGTTTTAGGCTGAGCACGAAGAGCAGGGGTGCGGGTTTTAGGCTGAGCACGAAGAGCAGGGGTGCGGGTTTTAGGCTGAGCACGAAGAGCAGGGGTGCGGGTTTTAGGCTGAGCACGAAGAGCAGGGGTGCGGGTTTTAGGCTGAAGACGAAGAGCAGGGGTGCGGGTTTTAGTCTAAGCACGAAGAGGAGGGGTGCGGGTTTTAGGCTAAGCACGAAGAGGAGGGGTGCGGGTTTTATGCGGAGAGTGAAGAGGATGGGTGCGGGTTTTAGGCTGAGTGTGAAGAGGAGGGGTGCGGGTTTTAGGCCGAAGTCGAAGAGGAGGGGTGCGGGTTTTAGGCCGAAGTCGAAGAGGAGGGGTGCGGGTTTTAGGCTGAAGTCGAAGAGGAGAGATGTGAGTTTTTGGCTGAGTGTGAAGTGGAGGGGTGCGGGTTGTAGGCTGAAATCGAAGAGGATGGGTGCGGGTTTTAGGCTGAAGACGAAGAGGAGAGGTGCGGGTTTTAGGCTGAGCACGAAGAGCAGGGGTGCGGGTTTTAGGCTGAGCACGAAGAGCAGGGGTGCGGGTTTTAGGCTGAGCACGAAGAGCAGGGGTGCGGGTTTTAGGCTGAGCACGAAGAGGTGGGGTGCGGGTTTTATGCGGAGAGTGAAGAGCAGGGGTGTGGGTTTTAGGCTGAGCACGAAGAGCAGGGGTGCGGGTTTTAGGCTGAGCACGAAGAGCAGGGGTGCGGGTTTTAGGCTGAGCACGAAGAGCAGGGGTGCGGGTTTTAGGCTGAGCACGAAGAGCGGGGGTGCGGGTTTTAGGCTGAGCACGAAGAGCGGGGGTGCGGGTTTTAGGCTGAGCACGAAGAGCAGGGGTGCGGGTTTTAGGCTGAAGTCGAAGAGGAGGGGTGCGGGTTTTAGGCCGAAGTCGAAGAGGAGGGGTGCGGGTTTAAGGCTGAAGTCGAAGAGGAGGGGTGCGGGTTTTAGGCTGAAGCCGAAGAGGAGAGATGTGAGTTTTAGGCTGAGTGTGAAGAGGAGGGGTGCGGGTTTTAGGCCGAAGTCGAATAGGAGGGGTGCGGGTTTTAGGCTGAAGTCGAAGAGGAGGGGTGCGGGTTTTAGGCTGAGCACGAAGAGCAGGGGTGCGGGTTTTAGGCTGAGCACGAAGAGCAGGGGTGCGGGTTTTAGGCTGAGCACGAAGAGCAGGGGTGCGGGTTTTAGGCTGAGCACGAAGAGCAGGGGTGCGGGTTTTAGGCTGAGCACGAAGAGGAGGGGTGCGGGTTTTAGGCTGAGCACGAAGAGCAGGGGTGCGGGTTTTAGGCTGAGCACGAAGAGCAGGGGTGCGGGTTTTAGGCTGAGCACGAAGAGCAGGGGTGCGGGTTTTAGGCTGAGCACGAAGAGCATGGGTGCGGGTTTTAGGCTGAAGTCGAAGATGAAGACTGCGGGTTTTAGGCTGAAGACGAAGAGGAGGGGTGCGGGTTTTAGGCTAAGCACGAAGAGGAGGGGTGCGGGTTTTATGCGGAGAGTGAAGAGGATGGGTGCGGGTTTTAGGCTGAGTGTGAAGAGGAGGGGTGCGGGTTTTAGGCCAAAGTCGAAGAGGAGAGATGTGAGATTTAGGCTGAGTGTGAAGTGGAGGGGTGAAGGTTTTAGGCTGAAGTCGAAGAGGAGGGTTGCGGGTTTTAGGCTGAAGTCGAAGAGGAGGGGTGCGGGTTTTAGGCTGAAGTCGAAGAGGAGGGGTGCGGGTTTTAGGCTGAAGACGAAGAGGAGGGGTGCGGGTTTTAGGCTGAAGTCAAAGAGCAGGGGTGCGGGTTTTAGGCTGAGCACGAAGAGCAGGGCTGCGGGTTTTAGGCTGAGCACGAAGAGCAGGGGTGCGGGTTTTAGGCTGAGCACGAAGAGCAGGGGTGCGGGTTTTAGGCTGAGCACGAAGAGCAGGGGTGCGGGTTTTAGGCTGAGCACGAAGAGGAGGGGTGCGGGTTTTAGGCTGAGCACGAAGAGCAGGGGTGCGGGTTTTAGGCTGAGCACGAAGTGCAGGGGTGCGGGTTTTAGGCTGAGCACGAAGAGCGGGGGTGCGGGTTTTAGGCTGAGCACGAAGAGCGGGGGTGCGGGTTTTAGGCTGAAGTCGAAGAGCAGGGGTGCGGGTTTTAGCCTGAAGTCGAAGAGGAGGGGTGCGGGTTTTAGGCTGAAGACGAAGAGGAGGGGTGCGGGTTTTAGGCTGAGCACGAAGAGCAGGGGTGCGGGTTTTAGGCTGAGCATGAAGAGCAGGGTTGCGGGTTTTAGGCTGAGCACGAAGAGCAGGGGTGCGGGTTTTAGGCTGAGCACGAAGAGGAGGGGTGCGGGTTTTAGGCTGAGCACGAAGAGGAGGGGTGCGGGTTTTAGGCTGAGCACGAAGAGCAGGGGTGCGGGTTTTAGGCTGAGCACGAAGAGCAGGGGTGCGGGTTTTAGGCTGAGAACGAAGAGCAGGGGTGCGGGTTTTAGGCTGAGCACGAAGAGCAGGGGTGCGGGTTTTAGGCTGAAGTCGAAGATGAAGACTGCGGGTTTTAGGCTGAAAACGAAGAGGAGGGGTGCGGGTTTTAGGCTGAGCACGAAGAGCAGGGGTGCGGGTTTTATGCGGAGAGTGAAGAGGAGGGGTGCGGGTTTTAGGCTGAGTGTGAAGAGGAGGGGTGCGGGTTTTAGGCTGAGCACGAAGAGGAGGGGTGCGGGTTTTATGGGGAGAGTGAAGAGCAGGGGTGCGGGTTTTAGGCTGAGCACGAAGAGCAGGGGTGCGGGTTTTAGGCTGAGCACGAAGAGCAGGGGTGCGGGTTTTAGGCTGAGCACGAAGAGCAGGGGTGCGGGTTTTAGGCTGAGCACGAAGAGCGGGGGTGCGGGTTTTAGGCTGAGCACGAAGAGCGGGGGTGCGGGTTTTAGGCTGAGCACGAAGAGCGGGGGTGCTGGTTTTAGGCTGAAGTCGAAGAGGAGGGGTGCGGGTTTTAGGCTGAAGTCGAAGAGGAGGGGTGCGGGTTTTAGGCTGAAGTCGAAGAGGAGGGGTGCGGGTTTTAGGCTGAGCACGAAGAGCAGGGGTGCGGGTTTTACGCTGAGCACGAAGAGCAGGGGTGCGGGCTTTAGGCTGAGCACGAAGAGCAGGGCTGCGGGTTTTAGGCTGAGCACGAAGAGCAGGGGTGCGGGTTTTAGGCTGAGCACGAAGAGCAGGGGTGCGGGTTTTAGGCTGAGCACGAAGAGCAGGGGTGCGGGTTTTAGGCTGAGCACGAAGAGCAGGGGTGCGGGCTTTAGGCTGAGCACGAAGAGCAGGGTTGCGGGTTTTAGGCTGAAGTCGAAGATGAAGACTGCGGGTTTTAGGCTGAAAACGAAGAGGAGGGGTGCGGGTTTTAGGCTGATCACGAAGAGCAGGGGTGCGGGTTTTATGCGGAGAGTGAAGAGGAGGGGTGCGGGTTTTAGGCTGAGTGTGAAGAGGAGGGGTGCGGGTTTTAGGCTGAAGTCGAAGAGGAGGGGTGCAGGTTTTAGGCTCAAGTCGAAGAGCAGGGGTGCGGGTTTTAGGCTGAAGTCGAAGAGGAGGGGTGCGGGTTTTAGGCTGAGTGTGAAGTGGAGGGGTGCGGGTTTTAGGCTGAAGACGAATAGGAGGGGTGCGGGTTTTAGGCTGAGCACGAAGAGCAGGGGTGCGGGTTTTAGGCTGAAGACGAAGAGCAGGGGTGCGGGTTTTAGTCTAAGCACGAAGAGGAGGGGTGCGGGTTTTAGGCTAAGCACGAAGAGGAGGGGTGCGGGTTTTATGCGGAGAGTGAAGAGGATGGGTGCGGGTTTTAGGCTGAGTGTGAAGAGGAGGGGTGCGGGTTTTAGGCTGAGCACGAAGAGCAGGGGTGCGGGTTTTAGGCCGAAGTCGAAGAGGAGGGGTGCGGGTTTTAGGCTGAAGTCGAAGAGGAGAGATGTGAGTTTTTGGCTGAGTGTGAAGTGGAGGGGTGCGGGTTTTAGGCTGAAGTCGAAGAGGAGGGGTGCGGGTTTTAGGCTGAAGACGAAGAGGAGAGGTGCGGGTTTTAGGCTGAGCACGAAGAGCAGGGGTGCGGGTTTTAGGTTGAGCACGAAGAGCAGGGGTGCGGGTTTTAGGCTGAGCACGAAGAGCAGGGGTGCGGGTTTTAGGCTGAGCACGAAGAGCAGGGGTGCGGGTTTTATGCGGAGAGTGAAGAGCAGGGGTGCGGGTTCTAGGCTGAGCACGAAGAGCAGAAGTGCGGGTTTTAGGCTGAGCACGAAGAGCAGGGGTGCGGGTTTTAGGCTGAGCACGAAGAGCAGGGGTGCGGGTTTCAGGCTGAGCACGAAGAGCAAGGGTGCGGGTTTTAGGCTGAGCACGAAGAGCAGGGGTGCGGGTTTTAGGCTGAGCACGAAGAGCAGGGGTGCGGGTTTTAGGCTGAAGTCGAAGATGAAGACTGCGGGTTTTAGGCCGAAGTCGAAGAGGAGGGGTGCGGGTTTTTGGCTGAAGTCGAAGAGGAGGGGTGCGGGTTTTAGGCTGAAGCCGAAGAGGAGAGATGTGAGTTTTAGGCTGAAGTCGAAGAGGAGGGGTGCGGGTTTTAGGCTGAGCACGAAGAGCAGGGGTGCGGGTTTTAGGCTGAGCACGAAGAGCAGGGGTGCGGGTTTTAGGCTGAGCACGAAGAGCAGGGGTGCGGGTTTTAGGCTGAGCACGAAGAGCAGGGGTGCGGGTTTTAGGCTGAGCACGAAGAGGAGGGGTGCGGGTTTTAGGCTGAGCACGAAGAGCAGGGGTGCGGGTTTTAGGCTGAGCACGAAGAGCAGGGGTGCGGGTTTTAGGCTGAGCACGAAGAGCAGGGGTGCGGGTTTTAGGCTGAGCACGAAGAGCATGGGTGCGGGTTTTAGGCTGAAGTCGAAGAGGAGGGGTGCAGGTTTTAGGCTGAATTCGAAGATGAAGACTGCGGGTTTTAGGCTGAAGACGAAGAGGAAGGGTGCGGGTTTTAGGCTAAGCACGAAGAGGAGGGGTGCGGGTTTTATGCGGAGAGTGAAGAGGAGGGGTGCGGGTTTTAGGCTGAGTGTGAAGTGGAGTGGTGCGGGTTTTAGGCTGAAGACGAATAGGAGGGGTGCGGGTTTTAGGCTGAGCACGAAGAGCAGGGTTGCGGGTTTTAGGCAGAACACGAAGAGCAGGGGTGCAGGTTTTAGGCTGAGCAGGAAGAGCAGGGTTGCAGGTTTTAGGCTGAAGTCGAAGATGAAGACTGCGGGTATTACGCTGAAGACGAAGAGGAGGGGTGCGGGTTTTAGGCTAAGCACGAAGAGGAGGGGTGCGGGTTTTATGCGGAGAGTGAAGAGGAGGTGTGCGGGTTTTAAGCTGAAGTCGAAGAGGAGGGGTGCGGGTTTTAGGCTGAGTGTGAAGTGGAGGGGTGCGGGTTTTAGGCTGAAGACGAATAGGAGGGGTGCGGACTTTAGGCTGAAGGTGAAGAGCAGGGGTGCGGGTTTTACGCTGAGCACGAAGAGCAGGGGTGCGGGTTTTAGGCTGAGCACGAAGAGCAGGGGTGCGGGTTTTAGGCTGAGCACGAAGAGCAGGGGTGCGGGTTTTAGGCTGAGCACGAAGAGCAGGGGTGCGGGTTTTAGGCTGAGCACGAAGAGCAGGGGTGCGGGTTTTAGGCTGAGCACGAAGAGCAGGGGTGCGGGTTTTAGGCTGAGCACGAAGAGCAGGGGTGCGGGTTTTAGGCTGAAGACGAAGAGCAGGGGTGCGGGTTTTAGTCTAAGCACGAAGAGGAGGGGTGCGGGTTTTAGGCTAAGCACGAAGAGGAGGGGTGCGGGTTTTATGCGGAGAGTGAAGAGGATGTGTGCGGGTTTTAGGCTGAGTGTGAAGAGGAGGGGTGCGGGTTTTAGGCCGAAGTCGAAGAGGAGGGGTGTGGGTTTTAGGCCGAAGTCGAAGAGGAGGGGTGCGGGTTTTAGGCTGAAGTCGAAGAGGAGAGATGTGAGTTTTTGGCTGAGTGTGAAGTGGAGGGGTGCGGGTTTTAGGCTGAAGTCGAAGAGGAGGGGTGCGGGTTTTAGGCTGAAGACGAAGAGGAGAGGTGCGGGTTTTAGGCTGAGCACAAAGAGCAGGGGTGCGGGTTTTAGGCTGAGCACGAAGAGCAGGGGTGCGGGTTTTAGGCTGAGCACGAAGAGCAGGGGTGCGGGTTTTAGGCTGAGCACGAAGAGCAGGGGTGCGGGTTTTATGCGGAGAGTGAAGAGCAGGGGTGCGGGTTTTAGGCTGAGCACGAAGAGCAGGGGTGCGGGTTTTAGGCTGAGCACGAAGAGCAGGGGTGCGGGTTTTAGGCTGAGCACGAAGAGCAGGGGTGCGGGTTTTAGGCTGAGCACGAAGAGCAGGGGTGCGGGTTTTAGGCTGAGCACGAAGAGCAGGGGTGCGGGTTTTATGCGGAGAGTGAAGAGCAGGGGTGCGGGTTTTAGGCTGAGCACGAAGAGCAGGGGTGCGGGTTTTAGGCTGAGCACGAAGAGCAGGGGTGCGGGTTTTAGGCTGAGCACGAAGAGCAGGGGTGCGGGTTTTAGGCTGAGCACGAAGAGCAAGGGTGCGGGTTTTAGGCTGAGCACGAAGAGCAGGGGTGCGGGTTTTAGGCTGAGCACGAAGAGCAGGGGTGCGGGTTTTAGGCTGAAGTCGAAGATGAAGACTGCGGGTTTTAGGCCAAAGTCGAAGAGGAGGGGTGCGGGTTTTAGGCTGAAGTCGAAGAGGAGGGGTGCGGGTTTTAGGCTGAGCACGAAGAGCAGGGGTGCGGGTTTTAGGCTGAGCACGAAGAGCAGGGGTGCGGGTTTTAGGCTGAGCACGAAGAGCAGCGGTGCGGGTTTTAGGCTGAGCACGAAGAGCAGGGGTGCGGGTTTTAGTCTGAGCACGAAGAGGAGGGGTGCGGGTTTTAGGCTGAGCACGAAGAGCAGGGGTGCGGGTTTTAGGCTGAGCACGAAGAGCAGGGGTGCGGGTTTTAGGCTGAGCACGAAGAGCAGGGGTGCGGGTTTTAGGCTGAGCACGAAGAGCATGGGTGCGGGTTTTAGGCTGAACTCGAAGATGAAGACTGCGGGTTTTAGGCTGAAGACGAAGAGGAGGGGTGCGGGTTTTAGGCTAAGCACGAAGAGGAGGGGTGCGGGTTTTATGCGGAGAGTGAAGAGGATGGGTGCGGGTTTTAGGCTGAGTGTGAAGAGGAGGGGTGAGGGTTTTAGGCCAAAGTCGAAGAGGAGAGATGTGAGATTTAGGCTGAGTGTGAAGTGGAGGGGTGAAGGTTTTAGGCTGAAGTCGAAGAGGAGGGTTGCGGGTTTTAGGCTGAAGTCGAAGAGGAGGGTTGCGGGTTTTAGGCTGAAGTCGAAGAGGAGGGGTGCGGGTTTTAGGCTGAAGTCGAAGAGGAGGGGTGCGGGTTTTAGGCTGAAGTCAAAGAGCAGGGGTGCGGGTTTTAGGCTGAGCACGAAGAGCAGGGGTGCGGGTTTTAGGCTGAGCACGAAGAGCAGGGGTGCGGGTTTTAGGCTGAGCACGAAGAGCAGGGGTGCGGGTTTTAGGCTGAGCACGAAGAGGAGGGGTGCGGGTTTTAGGCTGAGCACGAAGAGCAGGGGTGCGGGTTTTAGGCTGAGCACGAAGAGCAGGGGTGCGGGTTTTAGGCTGAGCACGAAGAGCAGGGGTGCGGGTTTTAGGCTGAGCACGAAGTGCAGGGGTGCGGGTTTTAGGCTGAGCACGAAGAGCAGGGGTGCGGGTTTTAGGCTGAGCACGAAGAGCGGGGGTGCGGGTTTTAGGCTGAGCACGAAGAGCGGGGGTGCGGGTTTTAGGCTGAAGTCGAAGAGCAGGGGTGCGGGTTTTAGCCTGAAGTCGAAGAGGAGGGGTGCGGGTTTTAGGCTGAAGACGAAGAGGAGGGGTGCGGGTTTTAGGCTGAGCACGAAGAGCAGGGGTGCGGGTTTTAGGCTGAGCACGAAGAGCAGGGGTGCGGGTTTTAGGCTGAGCACGAAGAGCAGGGGTGCGGGTTTTAGGCTGAGCACGAAGAGCAGGGGTGCGGGTTTTAGGCTGAGCACGAAGAGCAGGGGTGCGGGTTTTAGGCTGAGAACGAAGAGCAGGGGTGCGGGTTTTAGGCTGAGCACGAAGAGCAGGGGTGCGGGTTTTAGGCTGAGCACGAAGGGCAGGGGTGCGGGTTTTAGGCTGAGAACGAAGAGCAGGGGTGCCGGTTTTAGGCTGAGCACGAAGAGCAGGGGTGCGGGTTTTAGGCTGAGCACGAAGAGCAGGGGTGCGGGCTTTAGGCTGAGCACGAAGAGCAGGGCTGCGGGTTTTAGGCTGAAGTCGAAGATGAAGACTGCGGGTTTTAGGCTGAAAACGAAGAGGAGGGGTGCGGGTTTTAGGCTGAGCACGAAGAGCAGGGGTGCGGGTTTTATGCGGAGAGTGAAGAGGAGGGGTGCGGGTTTTAGGCTGAGTGTGAAGAGGAGGGGTGCGGGTTTTAGGCTGAAGTCGAAGAGGAGGGGTGCAGGTTTTAGGCTGAAGTTGAAGAGCAGGGGTGCGGGTTTTAGGCTGAAGTCGAAGAGGAGGGGTGCGGGTTTTAGGCTGAGTGTGAAGTGGAGGGGTGCGGGTTTTAGGCTGAAGACGAATAGGAGGGGTGCGGGTTTTAGGCTGAGCACGAAGAGCAGGGGTGCGGGTTTTAGGCTGAGCACGAAGAGCAGGGGTGCGGGTTTTAGGCTGAACACGAAGAGCAGGGGTGCAGGTTTAAGGCTGAGCACGAAGAGCAGGGGTGCGGGTTTTAGGCTGAAGTCGAAGATGAAGACTGCGGGTTTTACGCTGAAGACGAAGAGGAGGGGTGCGGGTTTTAGGCTAAGCACGAAGAGGAGGGGTGCGGGTTTTATGCGGAGAGTGAAGAGGAGGTGTGCGGGTTTTAAGCTGAAGTCGAAAAGGAGGGGTGCGGGTTTTAGGCTGAGTGTGAAGTGGAGGGGTGCGGGTTTTAGGCTGAAGACGAATAGGAGGGGTGCGGATTTTAGGCTGAAGGTGAAGAGCAGGGGTGCGGGTTTTAGGCTGAGCACGAAGAGCAGGGGTGCGGGTTTTAGGCTGAGAACGAAGAGCAGGGGTGCCGATTTTAGGCTGAGCACGAAGAGCAGGGGTGCAGGTTTTAGGCTGAGCACGAAGAGCAGGGGTGCGGGTTTTAGGATGAGCACGAAGAGCAGGGGTGCGGGTTTTAGGCTGAGCACGAAGAGCAGGGGTGCGGGTTTTAGGCTGAGCACGAAGAGCAGGGGTGCGGGTTTTAGGCTGAGCACGAAGAGCAGGGGTGCGGGTTTTAGGCTGAGCACGAAGAGCAGGGGTGCGGGTTTTAGGCTGAGCACGAAGAGCAGGGGTGCGGGTTTTAGGCTGAGCACGAAGAGCAGGGCTGCGGGTTTTAGGCTGAGCACGAAGTGCAGGGGTGCGGGTTTTAGGCTGAAGACGAAGAGCAGGGGTGCGGGTTTTAGTCTAAGCACGAAGAGGAGGGGTGCGGGTTTTAGGCTAAGCACGAAGAGGAGGGGTGCGGGTTTTATGCGGAGAGTGAAGAGGATGGGTGCGGGTTTTAGGCTGAGTGTGAAGAGGAGGGGTGCGGGTTTTAGGCCGAAGTCGAAGAGGAGGGGTGCGGGTTTTAGGCCGAAGTCGAAGAGGAGTGGTGCGGGTTTTAGGCTGAAGTCGAAGAGGAGAGATGTGAGTTTTTGGCTGAGTGTGAAGTGGAGGGGTGCGGGTTTTAGGCTGAAGTCGAAGAGGAGGGGTGCGGGTTTTAGGCTGAAGACGAAGAGCAGGGGTGCGGGTTTTAGGCTGAGCACGAAGAGCAGGGGTGCGGGTTTTAGGCTGAGCACGAAGAGCAGGGGTGCGGGTTTTAGGCTGAGCACGAAGAGCAGGGGTGCGGGTTTTAGGCGGAGCACGAAGACGAGGGGTGCGGGTTTTAATGCGGAGAGTGAAGAGCAGGGGTGCGGGTTTTAGGCTGAGCACGAAGAGCAGGGGTGCGGGTTTTAGGCTGAGCACGAAGAGCAGGGGTGCGGGTTTTAGGCTGAGCACGAAGAGCAGGGGTGCGGGTTTCAGGCTGAGCACGAAGAGCAAGGGTGCGGGTTTTAGGCTGAGCACGAAGAGCAGGGGTGCGGGTTTTAGGCTGAGCACGAAGAGCAGGGGTGCGGGTTTTAGGCTGAAGTCGAAGATGAAGACTGCGGGTTTTAGGCCGAAGTCGAAGAGGAGGGGTGCGGGTTTTAGGCTGAAGTCGAAGAGGAGGGGTGCGGGTTTTAGGCTGAAGCCGAAGAGGAGAGATGTGAGTTTTAGGCTGAGCACGAAGAGCAGGGGTGCGGGTTTTAGGCTGAGCACGAAGAGCAGGGGTGCGGGTTTTAGGCTGAGCACGAAGAGCAGGGGTGCGGGTTTTAGGCTGAGCACGAAGAGCAGGGGTGCGGGTTTTAGGCTGAGCACGAAGAGGAGGGGTGCGGGTTTTAGGCTGAGCACGAAGAGCAGGGGTGCGGGTTTTAGGCTGAGCACGAAGAGCAGGGGTGCGGGTTTTAGGCTGAGCACGAAGAGCAGGGGTGCGGGTTTTAGGCTGAGCACGAAGAGCATGGGTGCGGGTTTTAGGCTGAAGTCAAAGATGAAGACTGCGGGTTTTAGGCTGAAGACGAAGAGGAGGGGTGCGGGTTTTAGGCTAAGCACGAAGAGGAGGGGTGCGGGTTTTATGCGGAGAGAGAAGAGGATGGGTGCGGGTTTTAGGCTGAGTGTGAAGAGGAGGGGTGCGGGTTTAGGCCAAAGTCGAAGAGGAGAGATGTGAGTTTTAGGCTGATTGTGAAGTGGAGGGGTGCAGGTTTTAGGCTGAAGTCGAAGAGGAGGGTTGCGGGTTTTAGGCTGAAGTCGAAGAGGAGGGGTGCGGGTTTTAGGCTGAAGTCGAAGAGGAGGGGTGCGGGTTTTAGGCTGAAGACGAAGAGGAGGGGTGCGGGTTATAGGCTGAAGTCAAAGAGCAGGGGTGCGGGTTTTAGGCTGAGCACGAAGAGCAGGGGTGCGGGTTTTAGGCTGAGCACGAAGAGCAGGGGTGCGGGTTTTAGGCTGAGCACGAAGAGCAGGGGTGCGGGTTTTCGGCTGAGCACGAAGAGCAGGGGTGCGGGTTTTAGGCTGAGCACGAAGAGCAGGGGTGCGGGCTTTAGGCTGAGCACGAAGAGCAGGGGTGCGGGTTTTAGGCTGAAGTCGAAGATGAAGACTGCGGGTTTTAGGCTGAAAACGAAGAGGAGGGGTGCGGGTTTTAGGCTGAGCACGAAGAGCAGGGGTGCGGGTTTTATGCGGAGAGTGAAGAGGAGGGGTGCGGGTTTTAGGCTGAGTGTGAAGAGGAGGGGTGCGGGTTTTAGGCTGAAGTCGAAGAGGAGGGGTGCAGGTTTTAGGCTGAAGTCGAAGAGCAGGGGTGCGGGTTTTAGGCTGAAGTCGAAGAGGAGGGGTGCGGGTTTTAGGCTGAGTGTGAAGTGGAGGGGTGCGGGTTTTAGGCTGAAGACGAATAGGAGGGGTGCGGGTTTTAGGCTGAGCACGAAGAGCAGGGGTGCGGGTCTTAGGCTGAGCACGAAGAGCAGGGGTGCGGGTTTTAGGCTGAGCACGAAGAGCAGGGGTGCGGGTTTTAGGCTGAGCACGAAGAGCAGGGGTGCGGGTTTTAGGCTGAGCACGAAGAGCAGGGGTGCGGGTTTTAGGCTGAGCACGAAGAGCAGGGGTGCGGGTTTTAGGCTGAGCACGAAGAGCAGGGGTGCGGGTTTTAGGCTGAGCACGAAGAGCAGGGGTGCGGGTTTTAGGCTGAGCACGAAGAGCAGGGGTGCGGGTTTTAGGCTGAAGTCGAAGATGAAGACTGCGGGTTTTAGGCTGAAGACGAAGAGGAGGGGTGCGGGTTTTAGGCTAAGCACGAAGAGGAGGGGTGCGGGTTATATGCGGAGAGTGAAGAGGAGGGGTGCGGGTTTTAGGCCGAAGGCGAAGAGGAGGGGTGAGGGTTTTAGGCTGAAGTCGAAGAGGAGAGATGTGAGTTTTAGGCTGAGTGTGAAGTGGAGGGGTGCGGGTTTTAGGCTGAAGTCGAAGAGGAGGGGTGCGGGTTTTAGGCTGAGCACGAAGAGCAGGGGTGCGGGTTTTAGGCTGAGCACGAAGAGGAGGGGTGCGGGTTTTAGGCTGAACACGAAGAGCAGGGGTGCGGGTTTTAGGCTGAGCACGAAGAGCAGGGGTGCGGGTTTTAGGCTGAAGACGAATAGGAGGGGTGCGGGTTTTAGGCTGAGCACGAAGAGCAGGGGTGCGGGTTTTAGGCTGAGCACGAAGAGCAGGGGTGCGGGTTTTAGGCTGAAGTCGAAGAGGAGGGGTGCGGGTTTTAGGCTGAGCACGAAGAGCAGGGGTGCGGGTTTTAGGCTGAGCACGAAGAGCAGGGGTGCGGGTTTTAGGCTGAGCACGAAGAGCAGGGGTGCGGGTTTTAGGCTGAAGACGAAGAGGAGGGGTGCGGGTTTTAGGCTAAGCACGAAGAGGAGGGTGCGGGTTTTAGGCTGAGCGTGAAGAGGATGGGTGCGGGTTTCAGGCTGAGCACGAAGAGCAGGGGTGCGGGTTTTAGGCTGAGCACGAAGAGCAGCGGTGCGGGTTTTAGGCTGAGCACGAAGAGCAGGGGTGCGGGTTTTAGGCTGAGCACGAAGAGCAGGGGTGCGGGTTTTAGGCTGAGCACAAAGAGCAGGGGTGCGGGTTTTAGGCTGAGCACGAAGAGCAGGGGTGCGGGTTTTAGGCTGAGCACGAAGAGCGGGGGTGCGGGTTTTAGGCTGAGCACGAAGAGCGGGGGTGCGGGTTTTAGGCTGAGCACGAAGAGCGGGGGTGCGGGTTTTAGGCTGAAGTCGAAGAGCAGGGGTGCGGGTTTTAGGCTGAAGTCGAAGAGGAGGGGTGCGGGTTTTAGGCTGAAGACAAAGAGGAGGGGTGCGGGTTTTAGGCTGAGCACGAAGAGGAGGGGTGCGGGTTTTAGGCTGAGCACGAAGAGCAGGTGTGCGGGTTTTAGGCTAAGCACGAAGAGGAGACGTGCGGGTTTTATGCGGAGAGTGAAGAGGAGGGGTGCGGGTTTTAGGCTGAAGTCGAAGAGGAGGGGTGCGGGTTTTAGGCTGAGCACGAAGAGCAGGGGTGCGGGTTTTAGGCTGAGCACGAACAGCAGGGGTGCGGGTTTTAGGCTGAGCACGAAGAGCAGGGGTGCGGGTTTTAGGCTGAGCACGAAGAGCAGGGGTGCGGGTTTTAGGCTGAGCACGAAGAGCAGGGGTGCGGGTTTTAGGCTGAGCACGAAGAGCAGGGGTGCGGGTTTTAGGCTGAGCACGAAGAGCAGGGGTGCGGGTTTTAGGCTGAGCACGAAGAGCAGGGCTGCGGGTTTTAGGCTGAGCACGAAGTGCAGGGGTGCGGGTTTTAGGCTGAAGACGAAGAGCAGGGGTGCGGGTTTTAGTCTAAGCACGAAGAGGAGGGGTGCGGGTTTTAGGCTAAGCACGAAGTGGAGGGGTGCGGGTTTTATGCGGAGAGTGAAGAGGATGGGTGCGGGTTTTAGGCTGAGTGTGAAGAGGAGGGGTGCGGGTTTTAGGCCGAAGTCGAAGAGGAGGGGTGCGGGTTTTAGGCCGAAGTCGAAGAGGAGGGGTGCGGGTTTTAGGCTGAAGTCGAAGAGGAGGGGTGCGGGTTTTAGGCTGAAGCCGAAGAGGAGAGATGTGAGTTTTAGGCTGAAGTCGAAGAGGAGGGGTGCGGGTTTTAGGCTGAGCACGAAGAGCAGGGGTGCGGGTTTTAGGCTGAGCACGAAGAGCAGGGGTGCGGGTTTTAGGCTGAGCACGAAGAGCAGGGGTGCGGGTTTTAGGCTGAGCACGAAGAGCAGGGGTGCGGGTTTTAGGCTGAGCACGAAGAGGAGGGGTGCGGGTTTTAGGCTGAGCACGAAGAGCAGGGGTGCGGGTTTTAGGCTGAGCACGAAGAGCAGGGGTGCGGGTTTTAGGCTGAGCACGAAGAGCAGGGGTGCGGGTTTTAGGCTGAGCACGAAGAGCATGGGTGCGGGTTTTAGGCTGAAGTCAAAGATGAAGACTGCGGGTTTTAGGCTGAAGACGAAGAGGAGGGGTGCGGGTTTTAGGCTAAGCACGAAGAGGAGGGGTGCGGGTTTTATGCGGAGAGTGAAGAGGATGGGTGCGGGTTTTAGGCTGAGTGTGAAGAGGAGGGGTGCGGGTTTAGGCCAAAGTCGAAGAGGAGAGATGTGAGTTTTAGGCTGATTGTGAAGTGGAGGGGTGCAGGTTTTAGGCTGAAGTCGAAGAGGAGGGTTGCCGGTTTTAGGCTGAAGTCAAAGAGGAGGGGTGCGGGTTTTAGGCTGAAGTCGAAGAGGAGGGGTGCGGGTTTTAGGCTGAAGACGAAGAGGAGGGGTGCGGGTTTTAGGCTGAAGTCAAAGAGCAGGGGTGCGGGTTTTAGGCTGAGCACGAAGAGCAGGGGTGCGGGTTTTAGGCTGAGCACGAAGAGCAGGGGTGCGGGTTTTAGGCTGAGCACGAAGAGCAGGGGTGCGGGTTTTCGGCTGAGCACGAAGAGCAGGGGTGCGGGTTTTAGGCTGAGCACGAAGAGCAGGGGTGCGGGCTTTAGGCTGAGCACGAAGAGCAGGGGTGCGGGTTTTAGGCTGAAGTCGAAGATGAAGACTGCGGGTTTTAGGCTGAAAACGAAGAGGAGGGGTGCGGGTTTTAGGCTGAGCACGAAGAGCAGGGGTGCGGGTTTTATGCGGAGAGTGAAGAGGAGGGGTGCGGGTTTTAGGCTGAGTGTGAAGAGGAGGGGTGCGGGTTTTAGGCTGAAGTCGAAGAGGAGGGGTGCAGGTTTTAGGCTGAAGTCGAAGAGCAGGGGTGCGGGTTTTAGGCTGAAGTCGAAGAGGAGGGGTGCGGGTTTTAGGCTGAGTGTGAAGTGGAGGGGTGCGGGTTTTAGGCTGAAGACGAATAGGAGGGGTGCGGGTTTTAGGCTGAGCACGAAGAGCAGGGGTGCGGGTCTTAGGCTGAGCACGAAGAGCAGGGGTGCGGGTTTTAGGCTGAGCACGAAGAGCAGGGGTGCGGGTTTTAGGCTGAGCACGAAGAGCAGGGGTGCGGGTTTTAGGCTGAGCACGAAGAGCAGGGGTGCGGGTTTTAGGCTGAGCACGAAGAGCAGGGGTGCGGGTTTTAGGCTGAGCACGAAGAGCAGGGGTGCGGGTTTTAGGCTGAGCACGAAGAGCAGGGGTGCGGGTTTTAGGCTGAAGTCGAAGATGAAGACTGCGGGTTTTAGGCTGAAGACGAAGAGGAGGGGTGCGGGTTTTAGGCTAAGCACGAAGTGGAGGGGTGCGGGTTATATGCGGAGAGTGAAGAGGAGGGGTGCGGGTTTTAGGCCGAAGTCGAAGAGGAGGGGTGCGGGTTTTAGGCTGAAGTCGAAGAGGAGAGATGTGAGTTTTAGGCTGAGTGTGAAGTGGAGGGGTGCGGGTTTTAGGCTGAAGTCGAAGAGGATGGGTGCGGGTTTTAGGCTGAGCACGAAGAGCAGGGGTGCGGGTTTTAGGCTGAGCACGAAGAGGAGGGGTGCGGGTTTTAGGCTGAACACGAGGAGCAGGGGTGCGGGTTTTAGGCTGAGCACGAAGAGCAGGGGTGCGGGTTTTAGGCTGAAGACGAATAGGAGGGGTGCGGGTTTTAGGCTGAGCACGAAGAGCAGGGGTGCGGGTTTTAGGCTGAGCACGAAGAGCAGGGGTGCGGGTTTTAGGCTGAAGTCGAAGAGGAGGGGTGCGGGTTTTAGGCTGAGCACGAAGAGCAGGGGTGCGGGTTTTAGGCTGAGCACGAAGAGCAGGGGTGCGGGTTTTAGGCTGAGCACGAAGAGCAGGGGTGCGGGTTTTAGGCTGAAGACGAAGAGGAGGGGTGCGGGTTTTAGGCTAAGCACGAAGAGGAGGGTGCGGGTTTTAGGCTGAGCGTGAAGAGGATGGGTGCGGGTTTCAGGCTGAGCACGAAGAGCAGGGGTGCGGGTTTTAGGCTGAGCACGAAGAGCAGCGGTGCGGGTTTTAGGCTGAGCACGAAGAGCAGGGGTGCGGGTTTTAGGCTGAGCACGAAGAGCAGGGGTGCGGGTTTTAGGCTGAGCACGAAGAGCAGGGGTGCGGGTTTTAGGCTGAGCACGAAGAGCAGGGGTGCGGGTTTTAGGCTGAGCACGAAGAGCGGGGGTGCGGGTTTTAGGCTGAGCACGAAGAGCGGGGGTGCGGGTTTTAGGCTGAGCACGAAGAGCGGGGGTGCGGGTTTTAGGCTGAAGTCGAAGAGCAGGGGTGCGGGTTTTAGGCTGAAGTCGAAGAGGAGGGGTGCGGGTTTTAGGCTGAAGACAAAGAGGAGGGGTGCGGGTTTTAGGCTGAGCACGAAGAGGAGGGGTGCGGGTTTTAGGCTGAGCACGAAGAGCAGGTGTGCGGGTTTTAGGCTAAGCACGAAGAGGAGACGTGCGGGTTTTATGCGGAGAGTGAAGAGGAGGGGTGCGGGTTTTAGGCTGAGTGTGAAGAGGAGGGGTGCGGGTATTCGGCTGAGTGTGAAGAGGAGGGGTGCGGGTTTTAGGCTGAAGTCGAAGAGGAGGGGTGCGGGTTTTAGGCTGAGCACGAAGAGCAGGGGTGCGGGTTTTAGGCTGAAGTCGAAGATGAAGACTGCGGGTTTTAGGCAGAAGACGAAGAGGTGGGGTGCGGGTTTTAGGCTAAGCACGAAGAGGAGGGGTGCGGGTTTTATGCAGAGAGTGAAGAGGAGGGGTGCGGGTTTTAGGCTGAGTGTGAAGAGGAGGGGTGAGTGTTTTAGGCTGAAGTCGAAGAGGAGGGGTGCGGGTTTTAGGCTGAGCACGAAGAGCAGGGGTGCGGGTTTTAGGCTGAGCACGAACAGCAGGGGTGCGGGTTTTAGGCTGAGCACGAAGAGCAGGGGTGCGGGTTTTAGGCTGAGCACGAAGAGGAGGGGTGCGGGTTTAAGGCTGAGCACGAAGAGCAGGGGTGCGGGTTTTAGGCTGAAGTCGAAGAGGGGGGGTGCGGGTTTTAGGCTGAGCACGAAGAGCAGGGGTGCGGGTTTTAGGCTGAAGTCCAAGAGGAGGGATGCGGGATTTAGGCTGAAGTCGAAGAGGAGGGGTGCGGGTTTTAGGCTGAGCACGAAGAGCAGGGGTGCGGGTTTTAGGCTGAGCACGAAGAGCAGGGGTGCGGGTTTTAGGCTGAGCAAGAAGAGCAGGGGTGCGGGTTTTAGGCTGAAGTCGAAGAGGAGGGGTGCGGGTTTTAGGCTGAGCACGAAGAGCAGGGGTGCGGGTTTTAGGCTGAAGACGAAGAGGAGGGGTTCGGGTTTTAGGCTGAGCACGAAGAGCAGGGGTGCGGGTTTTAGGCTGAGCACGAAGAGCAGGGGTGCGGGATTTAGGCTGAAGACGAAGAGGAGGGGTGCGGGTTTTAGGCTAAGCACGAAGAGGAGGGGTGCGGGTTTAAGGCTAAGCACAAAGAGGAGGGGTGCGGGTTTTATGCGGAGAGTGAAGAGGATGGGTGCGGGTTTTAGGCTGAGTGTGAAGAGGAGGGGTGCGGGTTTTAGGCTGAGTGTGAAGACGAGGGGTGCGGGTTTTAGGCTGAAGTCGAAGAGGATTGGTGCGGGTTTTATGCTGAAGTCGAAGAGGAGGGGTGCGGGTTTTAGGCTGAAGTCGAAGAGGAGGGGTGCGGGCTTTAGGCTGAGTGTGAAGTGGAGGGGTGCGGGTTTTAGGCTGAAGTCGAATAGGAGGGGTGCGGGTTTTAGGCTGAGCGTGAAGAGGAGGGGTGTGGGTTTTAGGCTGAGCACGAAGAGCAGGGGTGCGGGTTATAGGCTAAGCACGAAGAGCAGGGGTGCGGGTTTTAGGCTGAGCACGAAGAGCAGGGGTGCGGGTTTTAGGCTGAAGTCGAAGATGAAGACTGCGGGTTTTAGGCTGAAGACGAAGAGGAGGGGTGCGGGTTTTAGGCTAAGCACGAAGAGGAGGGGTGCGGGTTTTATGCGGAGAGTGAAGAGCAGGGGTGCGGGTTTTAGGCTGAGCACGAAGAGCAGGGGTGCGGGTTTTAGGCTGAGCACGAAGAGCAGGGGTGCGGGTTTTAGGCTGAGCACGAAGAGCAGGGGTGCGGGTTTTAGGCTGAGCACGAAGAGCAGGGGTGCGGGTTTTAGGCTGAGCACGAAGAGCAGGGGTGCGGGTTTTAGGCTGAGCACGAAGAGCAGGGGTGCGGGTTTTAGGCTGAGCACGAAGAGCAGGGGTGCGGGTTTTAGGCTGAGCACGAAGAGCAGGGGTGCGGGTTTTAGGCTGAGCACGAAGTGCAGGGGTGCGGGTTTTAGGCCGAGCACGAAGAGCGGGGGTGCGGGTTTTAGGCTGAAGGCGAAGAGCTGGGGTGCGGGTTTTAGGCTGAAGTCGAAGAGGAGGGGTGCGGGTTTTAGGCTGAAGACGAAGAGGAGGGGTGCGGGTTTTAGGCTGAGCACGAAGAGCAGGGGTGCGGGTTTTAGGCTGAGCACGAAGAGCAGGGGTGCGGGTTTTGGGCTGAGCACGAAGAGCAGGGGTGCGAGTTTTAGGCTGAGCACGAAGAGCAGGGGTGCGGGTTTTAGGCTGAGCACGAAGAGCAGGGGTGCGGGTTTTAGGCTGAGCACGAAGAGTAGGGGTGCGGGTTTTAGGCTAAGCACGAAGAGCAGGGGTGCGGGTTTTAGGCTGAGCACGAAGAGCAGGGGTGCGGGTTTTAGGCTGAAGTCGAAGATGAAGACTGCGGGTTTTAGGCTGAAAACGAAGAGGAGGGGTGCGGGTTTTAGGCTAAGCACGAAGAGGAGGGGTGCAGGTTTTATGCGGAAAGTGAAGAGGAGGGGTGCGGGGTTTAGGCTGAGTGTGAAGAGGAGGGGTGCGGGTTTTAGGCTGAAGTCGAAGAGGAGGGAAGCAGGATTTAGGCTGAAGTCGAAGAGGAGGGGTGCGGGTTTTAGGCAGAAGTCGAAGAGAAGGAGTGCGGGTTTTAGGCTGAGTGTGAAGTGGAGGGGTGCGGGTTTTAGGCTGAAGACGAATAGGAGGGGTGCGGGTTTTAGGCTGAAGACGAATAGGAGGGGTGCGGGTTTTAGGCTGAGCACGAAGAGCAGGGGTGCGGGTTTTAGGCTGAGCACGAAGAGCAGGGGTGCGGGTTTTAGGCTGAAGTCGAAGATGAAGACTGCGGGTTTTAGGCTGAAGACGAAGAGGAGGGGTGCGGGTTTTAGGCTAAGCACGAAGAGGAGGGGTGCGGGTTTTATGCGGAGAGTGAAGAGGAGGGGTGCGGGTTTTAGGCTGAAGACGAATAGGAGGGGTGCGGGTTTTAGGCTGAAGTCGATGAGGTGAGATGTGAGTTTTAGGCTGAGTGTGAAGTGGAGGGGTGCGGGTTTTAGGCTGAAGTCGAAGAGCAGGGGTGCGGGTTTTAGGCTGAACACGAAGAGCAGGGGTGCGGGTTTTAGGCTAAGCACGAAGAGCAGGGGTGCGGGTTTAAGGCTAAGCACGAAGAGGAGGGGTGCGGGTTTTATGCGGAGAGTAAAGAGGATGGGTGCGGGTTTTAGGCTGAGCACGAAGAGCAGGGGTGCGGGTTTTAGGCTGAGCACGAAGAGCAGGGGTGCGGGTTTTAGGCTGAGCATGAAGAGCAGGGGTGCGGGTTTTAGGCTGAAGTCGAAGATGAAGACTGCGGGTTTTAGTCTTAAGACGAAGAGGAGGGGTGCGGGTTTTAGGCTAAGCACGAAGAGGAGGGGTGCGGGTTTTATGCGGAGAGTGAAGAGGATGGGTGCGGGTTTTAGGCTGAGTGTGAAGAGGTGGGTGCGGGTTTTAGGCCGAAATCGAAGAGGAGGGGTGCGGGTTTTAGGCCGAAGTCGAAGAGGAGGGGTGCGGGCTTTAGGCTGAAGTCGAAGAGGAGGGGTGCGGGTTTTAGGCTGAGCACGAAGAGCAGGGGTGCGGGTTTTAGGCTGAGCACGAAGAGCAGGGGTGCGGGTTTTAGGCTGAGCACGAAGAGCAGGGGTGCGGGTTTTAGGCTGAGCACGAAGAGCAGGGGTGCGGGTTTTAGGCTGAGCACGAAGAGCAGGGGTGCGGGTTTTACGCTGAGCACGAAGAGGAGGGGTGCGGGTTTTAGGCTGAGCACGAAGAGCAGGGGTGCGGGTTTTAGGCTGAGCACGAAGAGCAGGGGTGCGGGTTTTAGGCTGAGCACGAAGAGCAGGGGTGCGGGTTTTAGGCTGAGCACGAAGAGCAGGGGTGCGGGTTTTAGGCTGAGCACGAAGAGCAGGGGTGCGGGTTTTAGGCTGAGCACGAAGAGCAGGGGTGCGGGTTTTAGGCTGAGCACGAAGAGCAGGGGTGCGGGTTTTATGCGGAGAGTGAAGAGGATGGGTGCGGGTTTTAGGCTGAGCACGAAGAGCAGGGGTGCGGGTTTTACGCTGAGCACGAAGAGCAGGGGTGCGGGTTTTAGGCTGAAATTGAAGATGAAGAGTGCGGGTTTTAGGCTGAAGACGAAGAGGAGGGGTGCGGGTCTTAGGCTAAGCACGAAGAGGAGAAGTGCGGGTTTTATTCGGAGAGTGAAGAGGAGGGGTGCGGGTTTTAGGCCGAAGTCGAAGAGGAGGGGTGCGGGTTTTAGGCTGAAGTCGATGAGGAAGGGTGCGGGTTTTAGGCTGAAGTCGATGAGGGGAGATGTGAGTTTTAGGCTGAGTGTGAAGTGGAGGGGTGCGGGTTTTAGGCTGAAGTCGAAGAGCAGGGGTGCGGGTATTAGTCTGAGCACGAAGAGCAGGGGTGCGGGTTTTAGGCCGAGCACGAAGAGCAGGGGTGCGGGTTTTAGGCTGAAGTCGAAGATGAAGACTGCGGGTTTTAGGCTGAAGACGAAGAGGAGGGGTGCGGGTTTTAGGCTAAGCACGAAGAGCAGGGGTGCGGGTTTTATGCGCAGAGTGAAGAGGATGGGTGCGGGTTTTAGGCTGAGTGTGAAGGGGAGGGGTGCGGGTTTTAGGCTGAAGTCGAAGAGGAGCGGTGCGGGTTTTAGGCTGAAGTCGAAGAGGAGGGGTGCGGGTTTTAGGCTGAGTGTGAAGTGGAGGGGTGCGGGTTTTAGGCTGAGCACGAAGAGCATGGGTGCGGGTTTTAGGCTGAGCACGAAGAGCAGGGGTGCGGGTTTTAGGCTGAGCACGAAGAGCAGGGGTGCGGGCTTTAGGCTGAGCACGAAGAGCAGGGGTGCGGGTTTTAGGATGAAGTCGAAGAGGAGGGGTGCGGGTTTTAGGCTGAAGTCGAAGAGGAGGGGTGCGGGTTTTAGGCTGAAGTCGAAGAGGAGGGGTGCGGGTTTTAGGTTGAAGTCGAAGAGGAGGGGTTGCAAGTTTTAGGCTGAGCGTGAAGTGGAGGGGTGCGGGTTTTAGGCTGAGCGCGAAGAGGAGGGGTGCGGGTTTTAGGCTGAGCGCGAAGAGGAGGAGTGCGGGTTTTAGGCTGAGCGTGAAGAGGAGGGGGTGCGGGTTTTAGGCAGAGCGCGAAGAGCAGGGGTGCGGGTTTTAGGCTGAGCGCGAAGAGCAGGGGTGCGGGTTTTAGGCTGAGCGCGAAGAGCAGGGGTGCGGGTTTTAGGCTGAGCACGAAGAGCAGGGGTGCGGGTTTTAGGCTGAGCACGAAGAGCAGGGGTGCGGGTTTTAGGCTGAGCACGAAGAGCAGGGGTGCGGGTTTTAGGCTGAGCACGAAGAGGAGGGGTGCGGGTTTTAGGCTGAGCACGAAGAGCAGGGGTGCGGGTTTTAGGCTGAGCACGAAGAGCAGGGGTGCGGGTTTTAGGCTGAGCACGAAGAGCAGGGGTGCGGGTTTTAGGCTGAGCACGAAGAGCATGGGTGCGGGTTTTAGGCTGAAGTCAAAGATGAAGACTGCGGGTTTTAGGCTGAAGACGAAGAGGAGGGGTGCGGGTTTTAGGCTAAGCACGAAGAGGAGGGGTGCGGGTTTTATGCGGAGAGTGAAGAGGATGGGTGCGGGTTTTAGGCTGAGTGTGAAGAGGAGGGGTGCGGGTTTAGGCCAAAGTCGAAGAGGAGAGATGTGAGTTTTAGGCTGATTGTGAAGTGGAGGGGTGCAGGTTTTAGGCTGAAGTCGAAGAGGAGGGTTGCCGGTTTTAGGCTGAAGTCAAAGAGGAGGGGTGCGGGTTTTAGGCTGAAGTCGAAGAGGAGGGGTGCGGGTTTTAGGCTGAAGACGAAGAGGAGGGGTGCGGGTTTTAGGCTGAAGTCAAAGAGCAGGGGTGCGGGTTTTAGGCTGAGCACGAAGAGCAGGGGTGCGGGTTTTAGGCTGAGCACGAAGAGCAGGGGTGCGGGTTTTAGGCTGAGCACGAAGAGCAGGGGTGCGGGTTTTCGGCTGAGCACGAAGAGCAGGGGTGCGGGTTTTAGGCTGAGCACGAAGAGCAGGGGTGCGGGCTTTAGGCTGAGCACGAAGAGCAGGGGTGCGGGTTTTAGGCTGAAGTCGAAGATGAAGACTGCGGGTTTTAGGCTGAAAACGAAGAGGAGGGGTGCGGGTTTTAGGCTGAGCACGAAGAGCAGGGGTGCGGGTTTTATGCGGAGAGTGAAGAGGAGGGGTGCGGGTTTTAGGCTGAGTGTGAAGAGGAGGGGTGCGGGTTTTAGGCTGAAGTCGAAGAGGAGGGGTGCAGGTTTTAGGCTGAAGTCGAAGAGCAGGGGTGCGGGTTTTAGGCTGAAGTCGAAGAGGAGGGGTGCGGGTTTTAGGCTGAGTGTGAAGTGGAGGGGTGCGGGTTTTAGGCTGAAGACGAATAGGAGGGGTGCGGGTTTTAGGCTGAGCACGAAGAGCAGGGGTGCGGGTCTTAGGCTGAGCACGAAGAGCAGGGGTGCGGGTTTTAGGCTGAGCACGAAGAGCAGGGGTGCGGGTTTTAGGCTGAGCACGAAGAGCAGGGGTGCGGGTTTTAGGCTGAGCACGAAGAGCAGGGGTGCGGGTTTTAGGCTGAGCACGAAGAGCAGGGGTGCGGGTTTTAGGCTGAGCACGAAGAGCAGGGGTGCGGGTTTTAGGCTGAGCACGAAGAGCAGGGGTGCGGGTTTTAGGCTGAAGTCGAAGATGAAGACTGCGGGTTTTAGGCTGAAGACGAAGAGGAGGGGTGCGGGTTTTAGGCTAAGCACGAAGTGGAGGGGTGCGGGTTATATGCGGAGAGTGAAGAGGAGGGGTGCGGGTTTTAGGCCGAAGTCGAAGAGGAGGGGTGCGGGTTTTAGGCTGAAGTCGAAGAGGAGAGATGTGAGTTTTAGGCTGAGTGTGAAGTGGAGGGGTGCGGGTTTTAGGCTGAAGTCGAAGAGGATGGGTGCGGGTTTTAGGCTGAGCACGAAGAGCAGGGGTGCGGGTTTTAGGCTGAGCACGAAGAGGAGGGGTGCGGGTTTTAGGCTGAACACGAGGAGCAGGGGTGCGGGTTTTAGGCTGAGCACGAAGAGCAGGGGTGCGGGTTTTAGGCTGAAGACGAATAGGAGGGGTGCGGGTTTTAGGCTGAGCACGAAGAGCAGGGGTGCGGGTTTTAGGCTGAGCACGAAGAGCAGGGGTGCGGGTTTTAGGCTGAAGTCGAAGAGGAGGGGTGCGGGTTTTAGGCTGAGCACGAAGAGCAGGGGTGCGGGTTTTAGGCTGAGCACGAAGAGCAGGGGTGCGGGTTTTAGGCTGAGCACGAAGAGCAGGGGTGCGGGTTTTAGGCTGAAGACGAAGAGGAGGGGTGCGGGTTTTAGGCTAAGCACGAAGAGGAGGGTGCGGGTTTTAGGCTGAGCGTGAAGAGGATGGGTGCGGGTTTCAGGCTGAGCACGAAGAGCAGGGGTGCGGGTTTTAGGCTGAGCACGAAGAGCAGCGGTGCGGGTTTTAGGCTGAGCACGAAGAGCAGGGGTGCGGGTTTTAGGCTGAGCACGAAGAGCAGGGGTGCGGGTTTTAGGCTGAGCACGAAGAGCAGGGGTGCGGGTTTTAGGCTGAGCACGAAGAGCAGGGGTGCGGGTTTTAGGCTGAGCACGAAGAGCGGGGGTGCGGGTTTTAGGCTGAGCACGAAGAGCGGGGGTGCGGGTTTTAGGCTGAGCACGAAGAGCGGGGGTGCGGGTTTTAGGCTGAAGTCGAAGAGCAGGGGTGCGGGTTTTAGGCTGAAGTCGAAGAGGAGGGGTGCGGGTTTTAGGCTGAAGACAAAGAGGAGGGGTGCGGGTTTTAGGCTGAGCACGAAGAGGAGGGGTGCGGGTTTTAGGCTGAGCACGAAGAGCAGGTGTGCGGGTTTTAGGCTAAGCACGAAGAGGAGACGTGCGGGTTTTATGCGGAGAGTGAAGAGGAGGGGTGCGGGTTTTAGGCTGAGTGTGAAGAGGAGGGGTGCGGGTATTCGGCTGAGTGTGAAGAGGAGGGGTGCGGGTTTTAGGCTGAAGTCGAAGAGGAGGGGTGCGGGTTTTAGGCTGAGCACGAAGAGCAGGGGTGCGGGTTTTAGGCTGAAGTCGAAGATGAAGACTGCGGGTTTTAGGCAGAAGACGAAGAGGTGGGGTGCGGGTTTTAGGCTAAGCACGAAGAGGAGGGGTGCGGGTTTTATGCAGAGAGTGAAGAGGAGGGGTGCGGGTTTTAGGCTGAGTGTGAAGAGGAGGGGTGAGTGTTTTAGGCTGAAGTCGAAGAGGAGGGGTGCGGGTTTTAGGCTGAGCACGAAGAGCAGGGGTGCGGGTTTTAGGCTGAGCACGAACAGCAGGGGTGCGGGTTTTAGGCTGAGCACGAAGAGCAGGGGTGCGGGTTTTAGGCTGAGCACGAAGAGGAGGGGTGCGGGTTTAAGGCTGAGCACGAAGAGCAGGGGTGCGGGTTTTAGGCTGAAGTCGAAGAGGGGGGGTGCGGGTTTTAGGCTGAGCACGAAGAGCAGGGGTGCGGGTTTTAGGCTGAAGTCCAAGAGGAGGGATGCGGGATTTAGGCTGAAGTCGAAGAGGAGGGGTGCGGGTTTTAGGCTGAGCACGAAGAGCAGGGGTGCGGGTTTTAGGCTGAGCACGAAGAGCAGGGGTGCGGGTTTTAGGCTGAGCAAGAAGAGCAGGGGTGCGGGTTTTAGGCTGAAGTCGAAGAGGAGGGGTGCGGGTTTTAGGCTGAGCACGAAGAGCAGGGGTGCGGGTTTTAGGCTGAAGACGAAGAGGAGGGGTTCGGGTTTTAGGCTGAGCACGAAGAGCAGGGGTGGGGGTTTTAGGCTGAGCACGAAGAGCAGGGGTGCGGGATTTAGGCTGAAGACGAAGAGGAGGGGTGCGGGTTTTAGGCTAAGCACGAAGAGGAGGGGTGCGGGTTTAAGGCTAAGCACAAAGAGGAGGGGTGCGGGTTTTATGCGGAGAGTGAAGAGGATGGGTGCGGGTTTTAGGCTGAGTGTGAAGAGGAGGGGTGCGGGTTTTAGGCTGAGTGTGAAGACGAGGGGTGCGGGTTTTAGGCTGAAGTCGAAGAGGATTGGTGCGGGTTTTATGCTGAAGTCGAAGAGGAGGGGTGCGGGTTTTAGGCTGAAGTCGAAGAGGAGGGGTGCGGGCTTTAGGCTGAGTGTGAAGTGGAGGGGTGCGGGTTTTAGGCTGAAGTCGAATAGGAGGGGTGCGGGTTTTAGGCTGAGCGTGAAGAGGAGGGGTGTGGGTTTTAGGCTGAGCACGAAGAGCAGGGGTGCGGGTTATAGGCTAAGCACGAAGAGCAGGGGTGCGGGTTTTAGGCTGAGCACGAAGAGCAGGGGTGCGGGTTTTAGGCTGAAGTCGAAGATGAAGACTGCGGGTTTTAGGCTGAAGACGAAGAGGAGGGGTGCGGGTTTTAGGCTGAGCACGAAGAGCAGGGGTGCGGGTTTTAGGCTGAGCACGAAGAGCGGGGGTGCGGGTTTTAGGCTGAGCACGAAGAGCGGGGGTGCGGGTTTTAGGCTGAGCACGAAGAGCGGGGGTGCGGGTTTTAGGCTGAAGTCGAAGAGCAGGGGTGCGGGTTTTAGGCTGAGCACGAAGAGCAGGGGTGCGGGTTTTAGGCTGAGCACGAAGAGCAGGGGTGCGGGTTTTAGGCTGAGCACGAAGAGCAGGGGTGCGGGTTTTAGGCTGAAGTCGAAGATGAAGACTGCGGGTTTTAGGCTGAAGACGAAGAGCAGGGGTGCGGGTTTTAGGCTGAGCACGAAGAGCAGGGGTGCGGGTTTTAGGCTGAGCACGAAGAGCGGGGGTGCGGGTTTTAGGCTGAGCACGAAGAGCGGGGGTGCGGGTTTTAGGCTGAGCACGAAGAGCGGGGGTGCGGGTTTTAGGCTGAAGTCGAAGAGCAGGGGTGCGGGTTTTAGGCTGAAGTCGAAGAGGAGGGGTGCGGGTTTTAGGCTGAAGACAAAGAGGAGGGGTGCGGGTTTTAGGCTGAGCACGAAGAGGAGGGGTGCGGGTTTTAGGCTGAGCACGAAGAGCAGGTGTGCGGGTTTTAGGCTAAGCACGAAGAGGAGACGTGCGGGTTTTATGCGGAGAGTGAAGAGGAGGGGTGCGGGTTTTAGGCTGAGTGTGAAGAGGAGGGGTGCGGGTATTCGGCTGAGTGTGAAGAGGAGGGGTGCGGGTTTTAGGCTGAAGTCGAAGAGGAGGGGTGCGGGTTTTAGGCTGAGCACGAAGAGCAGGGGTGCGGGTTTTAGGCTGAAGTCGAAGATGAAGACTGCGGGTTTTAGGCAGAAGACGAAGAGGTGGGGTGCGGGTTTTAGGCTAAGCACGAAGAGGAGGGGTGCGGGTTTTATGCAGAGAGTGAAGAGGAGGGGTGCGGGTTTTAGGCTGAGTGTGAAGAGGAGGGGTGAGTGTTTTAGGCTGAAGTCGAAGAGGAGGGGTGCGGGTTTTAGGCTGAGCACGAAGAGCAGGGGTGCGGGTTTTAGGCTGAGCACGAACAGCAGGGGTGCGGGTTTTAGGCTGAGCACGAAGAGCAGGGGTGCGGGTTTTAGGCTGAGCACGAAGAGGAGGGGTGCGGGTTTAAGGCTGAGCACGAAGAGCAGGGGTGCGGGTTTTAGGCTGAAGTCGAAGAGGGGGGGTGCGGGTTTTAGGCTGAGCACGAAGAGCAGGGGTGCGGGTTTTAGGCTGAAGTCCAAGAGGAGGGATGCGGGATTTAGGCTGAAGTCGAAGAGGAGGGGTGCGGGTTTTAGGCTGAGCACGAAGAGCAGGGGTGCGGGTTTTAGGCTGAGCACGAAGAGCAGGGGTGCGGGTTTTAGGCTGAGCAAGAAGAGCAGGGGTGCGGGTTTTAGGCTGAAGTCGAAGAGGAGGGGTGCGGGTTTTAGGCTGAGCACGAAGAGCAGGGGTGCGGGTTTTAGGCTGAAGACGAAGAGGAGGGGTTCGGGTTTTAGGCTGAGCACGAAGAGCAGGGGTGCGGGTTTTAGGCTGAGCACGAAGAGCAGGGGTGCGGGATTTAGGCTGAAGACGAAGAGGAGGGGTGCGGGTTTTAGGCTAAGCACGAAGAGGAGGGGTGCGGGTTTAAGGCTAAGCACAAAGAGGAGGGGTGCGGGTTTTATGCGGAGAGTGAAGAGGATGGGTGCGGGTTTTAGGCTGAGTGTGAAGAGGAGGGGTGCGGGTTTTAGGCTGAGTGTGAAGACGAGGGGTGCGGGTTTTAGGCTGAAGTCGAAGAGGATTGGTGCGGGTTTTATGCTGAAGTCGAAGAGGAGGGGTGCGGGTTTTAGGCTGAAGTCGAAGAGGAGGGGTGCGGGCTTTAGGCTGAGTGTGAAGTGGAGGGGTGCGGGTTTTAGGCTGAAGTCGAATAGGAGGGGTGCGGGTTTTAGGCTGAGCGTGAAGAGGAGGGGTGTGGGTTTTAGGCTGAGCACGAAGAGCAGGGGTGCGGGTTATAGGCTAAGCACGAAGAGCAGGGGTGCGGGTTTTAGGCTGAGCACGAAGAGCAGGGGTGCGGGTTTTAGGCTGAAGTCGAAGATGAAGACTGCGGGTTTTAGGCTGAAGACGAAGAGGAGGGGTGCGGGTTTTAGGCTAAGCACGAAGAGGAGGGGTGCGGGTTTTATGCGGAGAGTGAAGAGCAGGGGTGCGGGTTTTAGGCTGAGCACGAAGAGCAGGGGTGCGGGTTTTAGGCTGAGCACGAAGAGCAGGGGTGCGGGTTTTAGGCTGAGCACGAAGAGCAGGGGTGCGGGTTTTAGGCTGAGCACGAAGAGCAGGGGTGCGGGTTTTAGGCTGAGCACGAAGAGCAGGGGTGCGGGTTTTAGGCTGAGCACGAAGAGCAGGGGTGCGGGTTTTAGGCTGAGCACGAAGAGCAGGGGTGCGGGTTTTAGGCTGAGCACGAAGAGCAGGGGTGCGGGTTTTAGGCTGAGCACGAAGAGCAGGGGTGCGGGTTTTAGGCTGAGCACGAAGAGCAGGGGTGCGGGTTTTAGGCCGAGCACGAAGAGCGGGGGTGCGGGTTTTAGGCTGAAGGCGAAGAGCTGGGGTGCGGGTTTTAGGCTGAAGTCGAAGAGGAGGGGTGCGGGTTTTAGGCTGAAGACGAAGAGGAGGGGTGCGGGTTTTAGGCTGAGCACGAAGAGCAGGGGTGCGGGTTTTAGGCTGAGCACGAAGAGCAGGGGTGCGGGTTTTGGGCTGAGCACGAAGAGCAGGGGTGCGAGTTTTAGGCTGAGCACGAAGAGCAGGGGTGCGGGTTTTAGGCTGAGCACGAAGAGCAGGGGTGCGGGTTTTAGGCTGAGCACGAAGAGTAGGGGTGCGGGTTTTAGGCTAAGCACGAAGAGCAGGGGTGCGGGTTTTAGGCTGAGCACGAAGAGCAGGGGTGCGGGTTTTAGGCTGAAGTCGAAGATGAAGACTGCGGGTTTTAGGCTGAAAACGAAGAGGAGGGGTGCGGGTTTTAGGCTAAGCACGAAGAGGAGGGGTGCAGGTTTTATGCGGAAAGTGAAGAGGAGGGGTGCGGGGTTTAGGCTGAGTGTGAAGAGGAGGGGTGCGGGTTTTAGGCTGAAGTCGAAGAGGAGGGAAGCAGGATTTAGGCTGAAGTCGAAGAGGAGGGGTGCGGGTTTTAGGCAGAAGTCGAAGAGAAGGAGTGCGGGTTTTAGGCTGAGTGTGAAGTGGAGGGGTGCGGGTTTTAGGCTGAAGACGAATAGGAGGGGTGCGGGTTTTAGGCTGAAGACGAATAGGAGGGGTGCGGGTTTTAGGCTGAGCACGAAGAGCAGGGGTGCGGGTTTTAGGCTGAGCACGAAGAGCAGGGGTGCGGGTTTTAGGCTGAAGTCGAAGATGAAGACTGCGGGTTTTAGGCTGAAGACGAAGAGGAGGGGTGCGGGTTTTAGGCTAAGCACGAAGAGGAGGGGTGCGGGTTTTATGCGGAGAGTGAAGAGGAGGGGTGCGGGTTTTAGGCTGAAGACGAATAGGAGGGGTGCGGGTTTTAGGCTGAAGTCGATGAGGTGAGATGTGAGTTTTAGGCTGAGTGTGAAGTGGAGGGGTGCGGGTTTTAGGCTGAAGTCGAAGAGCAGGGGTGCGGGTTTTAGGCTGAACACGAAGAGCAGGGGTGCGGGTTTTAGGCTAAGCACGAAGAGCAGGGGTGCGGGTTTAAGGCTAAGCACGAAGAGGAGGGGTGCGGGTTTTATGCGGAGAGTAAAGAGGATGGGTGCGGGTTTTAGGCTGAGCACGAAGAGCAGGGGTGCGGGTTTTAGGCTGAGCACGAAGAGCAGGGGTGCGGGTTTTAGGCTGAGCATGAAGAGCAGGGGTGCGGGTTTTAGGCTGAAGTCGAAGATGAAGACTGCGGGTTTTAGTCTTAAGACGAAGAGGAGGGGTGCGGGTTTTAGGCTAAGCACGAAGAGGAGGGGTGCGGGTTTTATGCGGAGAGTGAAGAGGATGGGTGCGGGTTTTAGGCTGAGTGTGAAGAGGTGGGTGCGGGTTTTAGGCCGAAATCGAAGAGGAGGGGTGCGGGTTTTAGGCCGAAGTCGAAGAGGAGGGGTGCGGGCTTTAGGCTGAAGTCGAAGAGGAGGGGTGCGGGTTTTAGGCTGAGCACGAAGAGCAGGGGTGCGGGTTTTAGGCTGAGCACGAAGAGCAGGGGTGCGGGTTTTAGGCTGAGCACGAAGAGCAGGGGTGCGGGTTTTAGGCTGAGCACGAAGAGCAGGGGTGCGGGTTTTAGGCTGAGCACGAAGAGCAGGGGTGCGGGTTTTACGCTGAGCACGAAGAGGAGGGGTGCGGGTTTTAGGCTGAGCACGAAGAGCAGGGGTGCGGGTTTTAGGCTGAGCACGAAGAGCAGGGGTGCGGGTTTTAGGCTGAGCACGAAGAGCAGGGGTGCGGGTTTTAGGCTGAGCACGAAGAGCAGGGGTGCGGGTTTTAGGCTGAGCACGAAGAGCAGGGGTGCGGGTTTTAGGCTGAGCACGAAGAGCAGGGGTGCGGGTTTTAGGCTGAGCACGAAGAGCAGGGGTGCGGGTTTTATGCGGAGAGTGAAGAGGATGGGTGCGGGTTTTAGGCTGAGCACGAAGAGCAGGGGTGCGGGTTTTACGCTGAGCACGAAGAGCAGGGGTGCGGGTTTTAGGCTGAAATTGAAGATGAAGAGTGCGGGTTTTAGGCTGAAGACGAAGAGGAGGGGTGCGGGTCTTAGGCTAAGCACGAAGAGGAGAAGTGCGGGTTTTATTCGGAGAGTGAAGAGGAGGGGTGCGGGTTTTAGGCCGAAGTCGAAGAGGAGGGGTGCGGGTTTTAGGCTGAAGTCGATGAGGAAGGGTGCGGGTTTTAGGCTGAAGTCGATGAGGGGAGATGTGAGTTTTAGGCTGAGTGTGAAGTGGAGGGGTGCGGGTTTTAGGCTGAAGTCGAAGAGCAGGGGTGCGGGTATTAGTCTGAGCACGAAGAGCAGGGGTGCGGGTTTTAGGCCGAGCACGAAGAGCAGGGGTGCGGGTTTTAGGCTGAAGTCGAAGATGAAGACTGCGGGTTTTAGGCTGAAGACGAAGAGGAGGGGTGCGGGTTTTAGGCTAAGCACGAAGAGCAGGGGTGCGGGTTTTATGCGCAGAGTGAAGAGGATGGGTGCGGGTTTTAGGCTGAGTGTGAAGGGGAGGGGTGCGGGTTTTAGGCTGAAGTCGAAGAGGAGCGGTGCGGGTTTTAGGCTGAAGTCGAAGAGGAGGGGTGCGGGTTTTAGGCTGAGTGTGAAGTGGAGGGGTGCGGGTTTTAGGCTGAGCACGAAGAGCATGGGTGCGGGTTTTAGGCTGAGCACGAAGAGCAGGGGTGCGGGTTTTAGGCTGAGCACGAAGAGCAGGGGTGCGGGCTTTAGGCTGAGCACGAAGAGCAGGGGTGCGGGTTTTAGGATGAAGTCGAAGAGGAGGGGTGCGGGTTTTAGGCTGAAGTCGAAGAGGAGGGGTGCGGGTTTTAGGCTGAAGTCGAAGAGGAGGGGTGCGGGTTTTAGGTTGAAGTCGAAGAGGAGGGGTTGCAAGTTTTAGGCTGAGCGTGAAGTGGAGGGGTGCGGGTTTTAGGCTGAGCGCGAAGAGGAGGGGTGCGGGTTTTAGGCTGAGCGCGAAGAGGAGGTGTGCGGGTTTTAGGCTGAGCGTGAAGAGGAGGGGGTGCGGGTTTTAGGCAGAGCGCGAAGAGCAGGGGTGCGGGTTTTAGGCTGAGCGCGAAGAGCAGGGGTGCGGGTTTTAGGCTGAGCGCGAAGAGCAGGGGTGCGGGTTTTAGGCTGAGCACGAAGAGCAGGGGTGCGGGTTTTAGGCTGAGCGTGAAGAGCAGGGGTGCGGGTTTTAGGCTGAGCACGAAGAGCAGGGGTGCGGGTTTTAGGCTGAGCTCGAAGAGCAGGGGTGCGGGTTTTAGGCTGAGCACGAAGAGCAGGGGTGCGGGTTTTAGGCCGAGCACGAAGAGCAGGGGTGCGGGTTTTAGGTTGAGCACGAAGAGCAGGGGTGCGGGTTTTAGGCCGAGCACGAAGAGCAGGGGTGCGGGTTTTAGGTTGAGCACGAAGAGCAGGGGTGTGTGTTTTAGGCTGAGCAGGAAGAGCAGGGGTGCGGGTTTTAGGCTGAGCATAAGAGCAGGGGTGCGAGTTTTAGGCTGAAGTCGAAGATGAAGACTGCGGGTTTTAGGCTGAAGACGAAGAGGAGGGGTGCGGGTTTTAGGCTAAGCACGAAGAGGAGGGGTGTGGGTTTTAGGCTGAGTGTGAAGTGGAGGGGTGCGGGTTTTAGGCTGAAGACGAAGAGGAGGGGTGCGGGTTTTTGGCTCAGCACGAAGAGGAGGGGTGCGGGTTTTAGGCTAAGCACAAAGAGGAGGGGTGCGGGTTTTATGCGGAGAGTGAAGAGGAGGGGTGCGGGTTTTAGGCCGAAGTCGAAGAGGAGGGGTGCAGGTTTTAGGCTGAGTGTGAAGTGGAGGGGTGCGGGTTTTAGGCTGAAGACGAATAGGAGGGGTGCGGGTTTTAGGCTGAGCGTGAAGAGCAGGGGTGCGGGTTTTAGGCTGAGCACGAAGAGGAGGTGTGCGGGTTTTAGGCTGAGCACGAAGAGCAGGGGTGCGGGTTTTAGGCTGAGCACGAAGAGCAGGGGTGCGGGTTTTAGGCTGAGCACGAAGAGCAGGGGTGCAGGTTTTAGGCTGAGCACGAAGTGCAGGGGTGCTGGTTTTAGGCTAAGCACGAAGAGGAGAGGTGCGGGTTTTATGCGGAGAGTGAAGAGGATGGGTGCGGGTTTTAGGCTGAGTGTGAAGAGGAGGGGTGCGGGTTTTAGGCTGAGTGTGAAGACGAGGGGTGCGGGTTTTAGGCTGAAGTCGAAGAGGAGGGGTGCGTGTTTTAGGCTGAAGTCGAAGAGGAGGGGTGCGGGTTTTAGGTTGAAGTCGAAGAGGAGGGGTGCGGGTTTAAGGCTGAGTGTGAAGTGGAGGGGTGCGGGTTTTAGGCTGAAGACGAATAGGAGGGGTGCGGGTTTTAGGCTGAGCGTGAAGAGGAGGGGTGCGGGTTTTAGGCTGAGCACGAAGAGCAGGGGTGCGGGTTTTAGGCTGAGCACGAAGAGCAGGGGTGCGGGTTTTAGGCTGAGCACGAAGAGCAGGGGTGCGGGTTTTAGGCTGAGCACGAAGAGCAGGGGTGCGGGTTTTAGGCTGAAGTCGAAGATGAAGACTGCGGGTTTTAGGCTGAAGACGAAGAGGAGGGGTACGGGTTTTAGGCTAAGCACGAAGAGGAGGGGTGCGGGTTTTATGCGGAGAGTGAAGAGGAGGGGTGCGGGTTTTAGGCTGAAGACGAAGAGGAGGGGTGCGGGTTTTAGGCTAAGCACGAAGAGGAGGGGTGCGGATTTTATGCGGAGAGTGAAGTGGAGGGGTGCGGGTTTTAGGCTGAAGTCGAAGAGCAGGGGTGCGGGTTTTAGGCTGAGCACGAAGAGCAGGGGTGCGGGTTTTAGGCTAAGCACGAAGAGTAGGGGTGCGGGTTTAAGGCTAAGCACGAAGAGGAGGGGTGCGGGTTTTATGCGGAGAGTGAAGAGGATGGGTGCGGGTTTTAGGCTGAGCACGAAGAGCAGGGGTGCGGGTTTTAGGCTGAGCACGAAGAGCAGGGGTGCGGGTTTTAGGCTGAGCACGAAGAGCAGGGGTGCGGGTTTTAGGCTGAGCACGAAGAGCAGGGGTGCGGGTTTTAGGCTGAGCACGAAGAGCAGGGGTGCGGGTTTTAGGCTGAGCACGAAGAGCAGGGGTGCGGGTTTTAGGCTGAGCACGAAGAGCAGGGGTGCGGGTTTAAGGCTGAGCACGAAGAGCAGGGGTGTGGGTTTTAGGCTGAGCACGAAGAGCAGGGGTGCGGGTTTTACGCTGAGCACGAAGAGCAGGGGTGCGGGTTTTAGGCTGAAATTGAAGATGAAGAGTGCGGGTTTTAGGCTGAAGACGAAGAGGAGGGGTGCGGGTCTTAGGCTAAGCACGAAGAGGAGGGGTGCGGGTTTTATTTGGAGAGTGAAGAGGAGGGGTGCGGGTTTTAGGCCGAAGTCGAAGAGGAGGGGTGCGGGTTTTAGGCTGAAGACGAATAGGAGGGGTGCGGGTTTTAGGCTGAAGTCGATGAGGGGAGATGTGAGTTTTAGGCTGAGTGTGAAGTGGAGGGGTGCGGGTTTTAGGCTGAAGTCGAAGAGCAGGGGTGCGGGTTTTAGGCTGAGCACGAAGAGCAGGGGTGCGGGTTTTAGGCCGAGCACGAAGAGCAGGGGTGCGGGTTTTAGGCTAAGCACGAAGAGCAGGGGTGCGGGTTTTAGGCTAAGCACGAAGAGCAGGGGTGCGGGTTTTATGCGCAGAGTGAAGAGGATGGGTGCGGGTTTTAGGCTGAGTGTGAAGGGGAGGGGTGCGGGTTTTAGGCTGAAGTCGAAGAGGAGCGGTGCGGGTTTTAGGCTGAAGTCGAAGAGGAGGGGTGCGGGTTTTAGGCTGAGTGTGAAGTGGAGGGGTGCGGGTTTTAGGCTGAGCACGAAGAGCAGGGGTGCGGGTTTTAGGCTGAGCACGAAGAGCAGGGGTGCGGGTTTTAGGCTGAGCACGAAGAGCAGGGGTGCGGGTTTTAGGATGAAGTGGAAGAGGAGGGGTGCGGGTTTTAGGCTGAAGTCGAAGAGGAGGGGTGCGGGTTTTAGGCTGAAGTCGAAGAGGAGGGGTGCGGGTTTTAGGTTGAAGTCGAAGAGGAGGGGTTGCAAGTTTTAGGCTGAGCGTGAAGTGGAGGGGTGCGGGTTTTAGGCTGAGCGCGAAGAGGAGGGGTGCGGGTTTTAGGCTGAGCACGAAGAGCAGGGGTGCGGGTTTTAGGCTGAGCACGAAGAGCAGGGGTGCGGGTCTAAGGCTGAAGTCGAAGATGAAGACTGCGGGTTTTAGGCTGAAGACGAAGAGGAGGGGTGCGGGTTTTAGGCTAAGCACGAAGAGGAGGGGTGCGGGTTTTATGCGGAGAGTGAAGAGGAGGGGTGCGGGTTTTAGGCTGAAGACGAATAGGAGGGGTGCGGGTTTTAGGCTGAGCACGAAGAGCAGGGGTGCGGGTTTTAGGCTGAGTGTGAAGTGGAGGGGTGCGGGTTTTAGGCTGAAGTCGAAGAGCAGGGGTGCGGGTTTTAGGCTGAGCACGAAGAGCAGGGGTGCGGGTTTTAGGCTGAAGTCGAAGAGCAGGGGTGCGGGTTTAAGGCTAAGCACGAAGAGGAGGGGTGCGGGTTTTATGCGGAGAGTGAAGAGGATGGGTGCGGGTTTTAGGCTGAGCACGAAGAGCAGGGGTGCGGGTTTTAGGCTGAGCACGAAGAGCAGGGGTGCGGGTTTTAGGCTGAGCACGAAGAGCGGGGGTGCGGGTTTTAGGCTGAAGTCGAAGAGGAGGGGTGCGGGTTTTAGGCTGAGCACGAAGAGCAGGGGTGCGGGTTTTAGGCTGAAGTCGAAGAGGAGGGGTGCAAGTTTTAGGCTGAGCACGAAGAGCAGGGGTGCGGGTTTTAGGCTGAGCACGAAGAGCAGGGGTGCGGGTTTTAGGCTGAGCTCGAAGAGCAGGGGTGCGGGATTTAGGCCGAAGTCGAAGAGGAGGGGTGCGGGTTTTAGGCTGAAGTCGATGAGGGGAGATGTGAGTTTTAGGCTGAGTGTGAAGTGGAGGGGTGCGGGTTTTACGCTGAAGTCGAAGAGCAGGGGTGCGGGTATTAGTCTGAGCACGAAGAGCAGGGGTGCGGGTTTTAGGCCGAGCACGAAGAGCAGGGGTGCGGGTTTTAGGCTGAAGTCGAAGATGAAGACTGCGGGTTTTAGGCTGAAGTCGAAGAGGAGGGGTGCGGGTTTTAGGCTAAGCACGAAGAGCAGGGGTGCGGGTTTTATGCGCAGAGTGAAGAGGATGGGTGCGGGTTTTAGGCTGAGTGTGAAGGGGAGGGGTGCGGGTTTTAGGCTGAAGTCGAAGAGGAGCGGTGCGGGTTTTAGGCTGAAGTCGAAGAGGAGGGGTGCGGGTTTTAGGCTGAGTGTGAAGTGGAGGGGTGCGGGTTTTAGGCTGAGTGTGAAGTGGAGGGGTGCGGGTTTTAGGCTGAGCACGAAGAGCAGGGGTGCGGGTTTTAGGCTGAGCACGAAGAGCAGGGGTGCGGGCTTTAGGCTGAGCACGAAGTGAAGGGGTGCAGGTTTTAGGCTGAAGTCGAAGAGGAGGGGTGCGGGTTTTAGGTTGAAGTTGAAGAGGAGGGGTTGCAAGTTTTAGGCTGAGCGTGAAGTGGAGGGGTGCGGGTTTTAGGCTGAGCGCGAAGAGGAGGGGTGCGGGTTTTAGGCTGAAGTCGAAGAGGAGGGGTGCGGGTTTTAGGTTGAAGTCGAAGAGGAGGGATTGCAAGTTTTAGGCTGAGCGTGAAGTGGAGGGGTGCGGGTTTTAGGCTGAGCGCGAAGAGCAGGGGTGCGGGTTTTAGGCTGAGCGCGAAGAGGAGGGGTGCGGGTTTTAGGCTGAGCACGAAGAGCAGGGGTGCGGGTTTTAGGCTGAGCACGAAGAGCAGGGGTGCGGGTTTTAGGCTGAGCGTGAAGAGCAGGGGTGCGGGTTTTAGGCTGAGCACGAAGAGCAGGGGTGCGGGTTTTAGGCTGAGCACGAAGAGCAGGGGTGCGGGTTTTATGCTGAGCACGAAGAGCAGGGGTGCGGGTTTTAGGCTGAGCACGAAGAGCAGGGGTGCGGGTTTTAGGCTGAGCACGAAGAGCAGGGGTGCGGGTTTTAGGCTGAGCACGAAGAGCAGGGGTGCGGGTCTAAGGCTGAAGTCGAAGATGAAGACTGCGGGTTTTAGGCTGAAGACGAAGAGGAGGGGTGCGGGTTTTAGGCTAAGCACGAAGAGGAGGGGTGCGGGTTTTATGAGGAGAGTGAAGAGGAGGGGTGCGGGTTTTAGGCTGAAGACGAATAGGAGGGGTGCGGGTTTTAGGCTGAAGTCGATGAGGGGAGATGTGAGTTTTAGGCTGAGTGTGAAGTGGAGGGGTGCGGGTTTTAGGCTGAGCACGAAGAGCAGGGGTGCGGGTTTTAGGCTGAGCACGAAGAGCAGGGGTGCGGGTTTTAGGCTAAGCACGAAGAGCAGGGGTGCGGGTTTAAGGCTAAGCACGAAGAGGAGCGGTGCGGGTTTTATGCGGAAAGTGAAGAGGATGGGTGCGGGTTTTAGGCTGAGCACGAAGAGCAGGGGTGCGGGCTTTAGCCTGAGCACGAAGAGCAGGGGTGCGGGCTTCAGGCTGAGCACGAACAGCAGGGGTGCGGGCTTTAGGCTGAGCACGAAGAGCAGGGGTGCGGGTTTTAGGCTGAGCACGAAGAGCAGGGGTGCGGGCTTTAGGCTGAGCACGAAGAGCAGGGATGCGGGCTTTAGGCTGAGCACGAAGAGCAGGGGTGCAAGCTTTAGGCTGAGCACGAAGAGCAGGGGTGCGGGCTTTAGGCTGAGCACGAACAGCAGGGTGCGGGGTTTAGGCTGAAGTCGAAGAGGAGGGGTGCGGGGTTTAGGCAGAAGTCGAAGAGGAGGGGTGCGGGCTTTAGGCTGAAGTCGAAGAGGAGGGGTGCGGGTTTTAGGCTGAGCACGAAGAGCAGGGGTGCGGGTTTTAGGCTGAGCACGAAGAGCAGGGGTGCGGGTTTTAGGCTGAGCACGAAGAGCAGGGGTGCGGGTTTTAGGCTGAGCACGAAGAGCAGGGGTGCGGGTTTTAGGCTGAGCACGAAGAGCAGGGGTGCGGGTTTTAGGCTGAGCACGAAGAGCAGGGGTGCGGGTTTAAGGCTGAGCACGAAGAGCAGGGGTGTGGGTTTTAGGCTGAGCACGAAGAGCAGGGGTGCGGGTTTTACGCTGAGCACGAAGAGCAGGGGTGCGGGTTTTAGGCTGAAATTGAAGATGAAGAGTGCGGGTTTTAGGCTGAAGACGAAGAGGAGGGGTGCGGGTCTTAGGCTAAGCACGAAGAGGAGGGGTGCGGGTTTTATTTGGAGAGTGAAGAGGAGGGGTGCGGGTTTTAGGCCGAAGTCGAAGAGGAGGGGTGCGGGTTTTAGGCTGAAGACGAATAGGAGGGGTGCGGGTTTTAGGCTGAAGTCGATGAGGGGAGATGTGAGTTTTAGGCTGAGTGTGAAGTGGAGGGGTGCGGGTTTTAGGCTGAAGTCGAAGAGCAGGGGTGCGGGTTTTAGGCTGAGCACGAAGAGCAGGGGTGCGGGTTTTAGGCCGAGCACGAAGAGCAGGGGTGCGGGTTTTAGGCTAAGCACGAAGAGCAGGGGTGCGGGTTTTAGGCTAAGCACGAAGAGCAGGGGTGCGGGTTTTATGCGCAGAGTGAAGAGGATGGGTGCGGGTTTTAGGCTGAGTGTGAAGGGGAGGGGTGCGGGTTTTAGGCTGAAGTCGAAGAGGAGCGGTGCGGGTTTTAGGCTGAAGTCGAAGAGGAGGGGTGCGGGTTTTAGGCTGAGTGTGAAGTGGAGGGGTGCGGGTTTTAGGCTGAGCACGAAGAGCAGGGGTGCGGGTTTTAGGCTGAGCACGAAGAGCAGGGGTGCGGGTTTTAGGCTGAGCACGAAGAGCAGGGGTGCGGGTTTTAGGATGAAGTGGAAGAGGAGGGGTGCGGGTTTTAGGCTGAAGTCGAAGAGGAGGGGTGCGGGTTTTAGGCTGAAGTCGAAGAGGAGGGGTGCGGGTTTTAGGTTGAAGTCGAAGAGGAGGGGTTGCAAGTTTTAGGCTGAGCGTGAAGTGGAGGGGTGCGGGTTTTAGGCTGAGCGCGAAGAGGAGGGGTGCGGGTTTTAGGCTGAGCACGAAGAGCAGGGGTGCGGGTTTTAGGCTGAGCACGAAGAGCAGGGGTGCGGGTCTAAGGCTGAAGTCGAAGATGAAGACTGCGGGTTTTAGGCTGAAGACGAAGAGGAGGGGTGCGGGTTTTAGGCTAAGCACGAAGAGGAGGGGTGCGGGTTTTATGCGGAGAGTGAAGAGGAGGGGTGCGGGTTTTAGGCTGAAGACGAATAGGAGGGGTGCGGGTTTTAGGCTGAGCACGAAGAGCAGGGGTGCGGGTTTTAGGCTGAGTGTGAAGTGGAGGGGTGCGGGTTTTAGGCTGAAGTCGAAGAGCAGGGGTGCGGGTTTTAGGCTGAGCACGAAGAGCAGGGGTGCGGGTTTTAGGCTGAAGTCGAAGAGCAGGGGTGCGGGTTTAAGGCTAAGCACGAAGAGGAGGGGTGCGGGTTTTATGCGGAGAGTGAAGAGGATGGGTGCGGGTTTTAGGCTGAGCACGAAGAGCAGGGGTGCGGGTTTTAGGCTGAGCACGAAGAGCAGGGGTGCGGGTTTTAGGCTGAGCACGAAGAGCGGGGGTGCGGGTTTTAGGCTGAAGTCGAAGAGGAGGGGTGCGGGTTTTAGGCTGAGCACGAAGAGCAGGGGTGCGGGTTTTAGGCTGAAGTCGAAGAGGAGGGGTGCAAGTTTTAGGCTGAGCACGAAGAGCAGGGGTGCGGGTTTTAGGCTGAGCACGAAGAGCAGGGGTGCGGGTTTTAGGCTGAGCTCGAAGAGCAGGGGTGCGGGTTTTAGGCCGAAGTCGAAGAGGAGGGGTGCGGGTTTTAGGCTGAAGTCGATGAGGGGAGATGTGAGTTTTAGGCTGAGTGTGAAGTGGAGGGGTGCGGGTTTTACGCTGAAGTCGAAGAGCAGGGGTGCGGGTATTAGTCTGAGCACGAAGAGCAGGGGTGCGGGTTTTAGGCCGAGCACGAAGAGCAGGGGTGCGGGTTTTAGGCTGAAGTCGAAGATGAAGACTGCGGGTTTTAGGCTGAAGTCGAAGAGGAGGGGTGCGGGTTTTAGGCTAAGCACGAAGAGCAGGGGTGCGGGTTTTATGCGCAGAGTGAAGAGGATGGGTGCGGGTTTTAGGCTGAGTGTGAAGGGGAGGGGTGCGGGTTTTAGGCTGAAGTCGAAGAGGAGCGGTGCGGGTTTTAGGCTGAAGTCGAAGAGGAGGGGTGCGGGTTTTAGGCTGAGTGTGAAGTGGAGGGGTGCGGGTTTTAGGCTGAGTGTGAAGTGGAGGGGTGCGGGTTTTAGGCTGAGCACGAAGAGCAGGGGTGCGGGTTTTAGGCTGAGCACGAAGAGCAGGGGTGCGGGCTTTAGGCTGAGCACGAAGTGAAGGGGTGCAGGTTTTAGGCTGAAGTCGAAGAGGAGGGGTGCGGGTTTTAGGTTGAAGTTGAAGAGGAGGGGTTGCAAGTTTTAGGCTGAGCGTGAAGTGGAGGGGTGCGGGTTTTAGGCTGAGCGCGAAGAGGAGGGGTGCGGGTTTTAGGCTGAAGTCGAAGAGGAGGGGTGCGGGTTTTAGGTTGAAGTCGAAGAGGAGGGATTGCAAGTTTTAGGCTGAGCGTGAAGTGGAGGGGTGCGGGTTTTAGGCTGAGCGCGAAGAGCAGGGGTGCGGGTTTTAGGCTGAGCGCGAAGAGGTGGGGTGCGGGTTTTAGGCTGAGCACGAAGAGCAGGGGTGCGGGTTTTAGGCTGAGCACGAAGAGCAGGGGTGCGGGTTTTAGGCTGAGCGTGAAGAGCAGGGGTGCGGGTTTTAGGCTGAGCACGAAGAGCAGGGGTGCGGGTTTTAGGCTGAGCACGAAGAGCAGGGGTGCGGGTTTTATGCTGAGCACGAAGAGCAGGGGTGCGGGTTTTAGGCTGAGCACGAAGAGCAGGGGTGCGGGTTTTAGGCTGAGCACGAAGAGCAGGGGTGCGGGTTTTAGGCTGAGCACGAAGAGCAGGGGTGCGGGTCTAAGGCTGAAGTCGAAGATGAAGACTGCGGGTTTTAGGCTGAAGACGAAGAGGAGGGGTGCGGGTTTTAGGCTAAGCACGAAGAGGAGGGGTGCGGGTTTTATGAGGAGAGTGAAGAGGAGGGGTGCGGGTTTTAGGCTGAAGACGAATAGGAGGGGTGCGGGTTTTAGGCTGAAGTCGATGAGGGGAGATGTGAGTTTTAGGCTGAGTGTGAAGTGGAGGGGTGCGGGTTTTAGGCTGAAGTCGAACAGCAGGGGTGCGGGTTTTAGGCTGAGCACGAAGAGCAGGGGTGCGGGTTTTAGGCTAAGCACGAAGAGCAGGGGTGCGGGTTTAAGGCTAAGCACGAAGAGGAGCGGTGCGGGTTTTATGCGGAAAGTGAAGAGGATGGGTGCGGGTTTTAGGCTGAGCACGAAGAGCAGGGGTGCGGGCTTTAGCCTGAGCACGAAGAGCAGGGGTGCGGGCTTCAGGCTGAGCACGAACAGCAGGGGTGCGGGCTTTAGGCTGAGCACGAAGAGCAGGGGTGCGGGTTTTAGGCTGAGCACGAAGAGCAGGGGTGCGGGCTTTAGGCTGAGCACGAAGAGCAGGGATGCGGGCTTTAGGCTGAGCACGAAGAGCAGGGGTGCAAGCTTTAGGCTGAGCACGAAGAGCAGGGGTGCGGGCTTTAGGCTGAGCACGAACAGCAGGGTGCGGGGTTTAGGCTGAAGTCGAAGAGGAGGGGTGCGGGGTTTAGGCAGAAGTCGAAGAGGAGGGGTGCGGGCTTTAGGCTGAAGTCGAAGAGGAGGGGTGCGGGTTTTAGGCTGAGCACGAAGAGCAGGGGTGCGGGTTTTAGGCTGAAGTCGAAGATGAAGACTGCGGGTTTTAGGCTGAAGACGAAGAGGAGGGGTGCGGGTTTTAGGCTAAGCACGAAGAGCAGGGGTGCGGGTTTTATGCGCAGAGTGAAGAGGATGGGTGCGGGTTTTAGGCTGAGTGTGAAGGGGAGGGGTGCGGGTTTTAGGCTGAAGTCGAAGAGGAGCGGTGCGGGTTTTAGGCTGAAGTCGAAGAGGAGGGGTGCGGGTTTTAGGCTGAGTGTGAAGTGGAGGGGTGCGGGTTTTATGCTGAGTGTGAAGTGGAGGGGTGCGGGTTTTAGGCTGAGCACGAAGAGCAGGGGTGCGGGTTTTAGGCTGAGCACGAAGAGCAGGGGTGCGGGCTTTAGGCAGAGCACGAAGTGAAGGGGTGCGGGTTTTAGGCTGAAGTCGAAGAGGAGGGGTGCGGGTTTTAGGCTGAAGTCGAAGAGGAGGGGTGCGGGTTTTAGGTTGAAGTCGAAGAGGAGGGGTTGCAAGTTTTAGGCTGAGCGTGAAGTGGAGGGGTGCGGGTTTTAGGCTGAGCGCGAAGAGGAGGGGTGCGGGTTTTAGGCTGAGCGCGAAGAGGAGGGGTGCGGGTTTTAGGCTGAGCGCGAAGAGGAGGGGTGCGGGTTTTAGGCTGAGCGTGAAGAGGAGGGGTGCGGGTTTTAGGCTGAGCGCGAAGAGCAGGGGTGCGGGTTTTAGGCTGAGCGCGAAGAGCAGGGGTGCGGGTTTTAGGCTGAGCGCGAAGAGCAGGGGTGCGGGTTTTAGGCTGAGCGCGAAGAGCAGGGGTGCGGGTTTTAGGCTGAGCGCGAAGAGCAGGGGTGCGGGTTTTTGGCTGAGCACGAAGAGCAGTGGTGCGGGCTTTAGGCTGAGCACGAAGAGCAGGGGTGCGGGCTTTAGCCTGAGCACGAAGAGCAGGGGTGCGGGCTTCAGGCTGAGCACGAAGAGCAGGGGTGCGGGCTTTAGGCTGAGCACGAAGAGCAGGGGTGCGGGCTTTAGGCTGAGCACGAAGAGCAGGGTTGCGGGCTTTAGGCTGAGCACGAAGAGCAGGGATGCTGGTTTTAGGCTGAGCACGAAGAGCAGGGGTGCGGGCTTTAGGCTGAGCACGAAGAGCAGGGGTGCGGGCTTTAGGCTGAGCACGAAGAGCAGGGGTGCGGGGTTTAGGCTGAAGTCGAAGAGGAGGGGTGCGGGGTTTAGGCTGAAGTCGAAGAGGAGGGGTGCGGGTTTTAGGCTGAAGTCGAAGAGCAGGGGTGCGGGTATTAGTCTGAGCACGAAGAGCAGGGGTGCGGGTTTTAGGCCGAGCACGAAGAGCAGGGGTGCGGGTTTTAGGCTGAAGTCGAAGATGAAGACTGCGGGTTTTAGGCTGAAGACGAAGAGGAGGGGTGCGGGTTTTAGGCTAAGCACGAAGAGCAGGGGTGCGGGTTTTATGCGCAGAGTGAAGAGGATGGGTGCGGGTTTTAGGCTGAGTGTGAAGGGGAGGGGTGCGGGTTTTAGGCTGAAGTCGAAGAGGAGCGGTGCGGGTTTTAGGCTGAAGTCGAAGAGGAGGGGTGCGGGTTTTAGGCTGAGTGTGAAGTGGAGGGGTGCGGGTTTTAGGCTGAGTGTGAAGTGGAGGGGTGCGGGTTTTAGGCTGAGCACGAAGAGCAGGGGTGTGGGTTTTAGGCTGAGCACGAAGAGCAGGGGTGCGGGCTTTAGGCTGAGCACGAAGTGAAGGGGTGCAGGTTTTAGGCTGAAGTCGAAGAGGAGGGGTGCGGGTTTTAGGTTGAAGTCGAAGAGGAGGGGTTGCAAGTTTTAGGCTGAGCGTGAAGTGGAGGGGTGCGGGTTTTAGGCTGAGCGCGAAGAGGAGGGGTGCGGGTTTTAGGCTGAGCGCGAAGAGGAGGGGTGCAGGTTTTAGGCTGAGCGCGAAGAGGAGGGGTGCGGGTTTTAGGCTGAGCGTGAAGAGGAGGGGTGCGGGTTTTAGGCTGAGCGCGAAGAGCAGGGGTGCGGGTTTTAGGCTGAGCGCGAAGAGCAGGGGTGCGGGTTTTAGGCTGAGCGCGAAGAGCAGGGGTGCGGGTTTTAGGCTGAGCGCGAAGAGCAGGGGTGCGGGTTTTAGGCTGAGCGCGAAGAGCAGGGGTGCGGGTTTTTGGCTGAGCACGAAGAGCAGGGGTGCGGGCTTTAGGCTTTGCACGAAGAGCAGGGGTGCGGGCTTTAGGCTGAGCGCGAAGAGCAGGGGTGCGGGTTTTAGGCTGAGCACGAAGAGCAGGGGTGCGGGTTTTAGGCTGAGCGTGAAGAGCAGGGGTGCGGGTTTTAGGCTGAGCGTGAAGAGCAGGGGTGCGGGTTTTAGGCTGAGCACGAAGAGCAGGGGTGCGGGTTTTATGCTGAGCACGAAGAGCAGGGGTGCGGGTTTTAGGCTGAGCACGAAGAGCAGGGGTGCGGGTTTTAGGCTGAGCACGAAGAGCAGGGGTGCGGGTTTTAGGCTGAGCACGAAGAGCAGGGGTGCGGGTCTAAGGCTGAAGTCGAAGATGAAGACTGCGGGTTTTAGGCTGAAGACGAAGAGGAGGGGTGCGGGTTTTAGGCTAAGCAC
This sequence comes from Callipepla californica brunnescens, assembly GCA_023055505.1. Taxonomy (NCBI): domain Eukaryota; kingdom Metazoa; phylum Chordata; class Aves; order Galliformes; family Odontophoridae; genus Callipepla; species Callipepla californica. The sequence goes on from JALIRH010000172.1 coordinate 102,989, forward strand.
GAAGAGGAGGGGTGCGGGTTTTATGCGGAGAGTGAAGAGGAGGGGTGCGGGTTTTAGGCTGAAGACGAATAGGAGGGGTGCAGGTTTTAGGCTGAAGTCGATGAGGGGAGATGTGAGTTTTAGGCTGAGTGTGAAGTGGAGGGGTGCGGGTTTTAGGCTGAAGTCGAAGAGCAGGGGTGCGGGTTTTAGGCTGAGCACGAAGAGCAGGGGTGCGGGTTTTAGGCTAAGCACGAAGAGCAGGGGTGCGGGTTTAAGGCTGAGCACGAAGAGCAGTGGTGCGGGCTTTAGGCTGAGCACGAAGAGCAGGGATGCGGGCTTTAGGCTGAGCACGAAGAGCAGGGGTGCGGGCTTTAGGCTGAGCACGAAGAGCAGGGGTGCGGGCTTTAGGCTGAGCACGAAGAGCAGGGGTGCGGGGTTTAGGCTGAAGTCGAAGAGGAGGGGTGCGGGGTTTAGGCTGAAGTCGAAGAGGAGGGGTGCGGGTTTTAGGCTGAAGTCGAAGAGCAGGGGTGCGGGTATTAGTCTGAGCACGAAGAGCAGGGGTGCGGGTTTTAGGCCGAGCACGAAGAGCAGGGGTGCGGGTTTTAGGCTGAAGTCGAAGATGAAGACTGCGGGTTTTAGGCTGAAGACGAAGAGGAGGGGTGCGGGTTTTAGGCTAAGCACGAAGAGCAGGGGTGCGGGTTTTATGCGCAGAGTGAAGAGGATGGGTGCGGGTTTTAGGCTGAGTGTGAAGGGGAGGGGTGCGGGTTTTAGGCTGAAGTCGAAGAGGAGCGGTGCGGGTTTTAGGCTGAAGTCGAAGAGGAGGGGTGCGGGTTTTAGGCTGAGTGTGAAGTGGAGGGGTGCGGGTTTTAGGCTGAGTGTGAAGTGGAGGGGTGCGGGTTTTAGGCTGAGCACGAAGAGCAGGGGTGTGGGTTTTAGGCTGAGCACGAAGAGCAGGGGTGCGGGCTTTAGGCTGAGCACGAAGTGAAGGGGTGCAGGTTTTAGGCTGAAGTCGAAGAGGAGGGGTGCTGGTTTTAGGTTGAAGTCGAAGAGGAGGGGTTGCAACTTTTAGGCTGAGCGTGAAGTGGAGGGGTGCGGGTTTTAGGCTGAGCGCGAAGAGGAGGGGTGCGGGTTTTAGGCTGAGCGCGAAGAGGAGGGGTGCGGGTTTTAGGCTGAGCGCGAAGAGGAGGGGTGCGGGTTTTAGGCTGAGCGTGAAGAGGAGGGGTGCGGGTTTTAGGCTGAGCGCGAAGAGCAGGGGTGCGGGTTTTAGGCTGAGCGCGAAGAGCAGGGGTGCGGGTTTTAGGCTGAGCGCGAAGAGCAGGGGTGCGGGTTTTAGGCTGAGCGCGAAGAGCAGGGGTGCGGGTTTTAGGCTGAGCGCGAAGAGCAGGGGTGCGGGTTTTTGGCTGAGCACGAAGAGCAGGGGTGCGGGCTTTAGGCTGAGCACGAAGAGCAGGGGTGCGGGCTTTAGCCTGAGCACGAAGAGCAGGGGTGCGGGCTTCAGGCTGAGCACGAACAGCAGGGGTGCGGGCTTTAGGCTGAGCACGAAGAGCAGGGGTGCGGGCTTTAGGCTGAGCACGAAGAGCAGGGTTGCGGGCTTTAGGCTGAGCACGAAGAGCAGGGGTGCGGGCTTTAGGCTGAGCACGAAGAGCAGGGGTGCGGGCTTTAGGCTGAGCACGAAGAGCAGGGTGCGGGGTTTAGGCTGAAGTCGAAGAGGAGGGGTGCGGGGTTTAGGCTGAAGTCGAAGAGGAGGGGTGCGGGCTTTAGGCTGAAGTCGAAGAGGAGGGGTGCGGGTTTTAGGCTGAGCACGAAGAGCAGGGGTGCGGGTTTTAGGCCGAGCACGAAGAGCAGGGGTGCGGGTTTTAGGCCGAGCACGAAGAGCAGGGGTGCGGGTTTTAGGCCGAGCACGAAGAGCAGGGGTGCGGGTTTTAGGCTGAGCACGAAGAGGAGGGGTGCGGGTTTTAGGCTGAGCGCGAAGAGGAGGGGTGCGGGTTTTAGGCTGAGCGCGAAGAGCAGGGGTGCGGGTTTTAGGCTGAGCGCGAAGAGCAGGGGTGCGGGTTTTAGGCTGAGCGCGAAGAGCAGGGGTGCGGGTTTTAGGCTGAGCGCGAAGAGCAGGGGTGCGGGTTTTTGGCTGAGCACGAAGAGCAGTGGTGCGGGCTTTAGGCTGAGCACGAAGAGCAGGGGTGCGGGCTTTAGCCTGAGCACGAAGAGCAGGGGTGCGGGCTTCAGGCTGAGCACGAAGAGCAGGGGTGCGGGCTTTAGGCTGAGCACGAAGAGCAGGGGTGCGGGCTTTAGGCTGAGCACGAAGAGCAGGGGTGCGGGCTTTAGGCTGAGCACGAAGAGCAGGGATGCGGGTTTTAGGCTGAGCACGAAGAGCAGGGGTGCGGGCTTTAGGCTGAGCACGAAGAGCAGGGGTGCGGGCTTTAGGCTGAGCACGAAGAGCAGGGGTGCGGGGTTTAGGCTGAAGTCGAAGAGGAGGGGTGCGGGGTTTAGGCTGAAGTCGAAGAGGAGGGGTGCGGGTTTTAGGCTGAAGTCGAAGAGCAGGGGTGCGGGTATTAGTCTGAGCACGAAGAGCAGGGGTGCGGGTTTTAGGCCGAGCACGAAGAGCAGGGGTGCGGGTTTTAGGCTGAAGTCGAAGATGAAGACTGCGGGTTTTAGGCTGAAGACGAAGAGGAGGGGTGCGGGTTTTAGGCTAAGCACGAAGAGCAGGGGTGCGGGTTTTATGCGCAGAGTGAAGAGGATGGGTGCGGGTTTTAGGCTGAGTGTGAAGGGGAGGGGTGCGGGTTTTAGGCTGAAGTCGAAGAGGAGCGGTGCGGGTTTTAGGCTGAAGTCGAAGAGGAGGGGTGCGGGTTTTAGGCTGAGTGTGAAGTGGAGGGGTGCGGGTTTTAGGCTGAGTGTGAAGTGGAGGGGTGCGGGTTTTAGGCTGAGCACGAAGAGCAGGGGTGTGGGTTTTAGGCTGAGCACGAAGAGCAGGGGTGCGGGCTTTAGGCTGAGCACGAAGTGAAGGGGTGCAGGTTTTAGGCTGAAGTCGAAGAGGAGGGGTGCGGGTTTTAGGTTGAAGTCGAAGAGGAGGGGTTGCAAGTTTTAGGCTGAGCGTGAAGTGGAGGGGTGCGGGTTTTAGGCTGAGCGCGAAGAGGAGGGGTGCGGGTTTTAGGCTGAGCGCGAAGAGGAGGGGTGCAGGTTTTAGGCTGAGCGCGAAGAGGAGGGGTGCGGGTTTTAGGCTGAGCGTGAAGAGGAGGGGTGCGGGTTTTAGGCTGAGCGCGAAGAGCAGGGGTGCGGGTTTTAGGCTGAGCGCGAAGAGCAGGGGTGCGGGTTTTAGGCTGAGCGCGAACAGCAGGGGTGCGGGTTTTAGGCTGAGCGCGAAGAGCAGGGGTGCGGGTTTTAGGCTGAGCGCGAAGAGCAGGGGTGCGGGTTTTTGGCTGAGCACGAAGAGCAGGGGTGCGGGCTTTAGGCTTTGCACGAAGAGCAGGGGTGCGGGCTTTAGGCTGAGCGCGAAGAGCAGGGGTGCGGGTTTTAGGCTGAGCACGAAGAGCAGGGGTGCGGGTTTTAGGCTGAGCGTGAAGAGCAGGGGTGCGGGTTTTAGGCTGAGCGTGAAGAGCAGGGGTGCGGGTTTTAGGCTGAGCACGAAGAGCAGGGGTGCGGGTTTTATGCTGAGCACGAAGAGCAGGGGTGCGGGTTTTAGGCTGAGCACGAAGAGCAGGGGTGCGGGTTTTAGGCTGAGCACGAAGAGCAGGGGTGCGGGTTTTAGGCTGAAGACGAAGAGGAGGGGTGCGGGTTTTAGGCTAAGCACGAAGAGGAGGGGTGCGGGTTTTATGCGGAGAGTGAAGAGGAGGGGTGCGGGTTTTAGGCTGAAGACGAATAGGAGGGGTGCAGGTTTTAGGCTGAAGTCGATGAGGGGAGATGTGAGTTTTAGGCTGAGTGTGAAGTGGAGGGGTGCGGGTTTTAGGCTGAAGTCGAAGAGCAGGGGTGCGGGTTTTAGGCTGAGCACGAAGAGCAGGGGTGCGGGTTTTAGGCTAAGCACGAAGAGCAGGGGTGCGGGTTTAAGGCTGAGCACGAAGAGCAGGGGTGCGGGCTTTAGGCTGAGCACGAAGAGCAGGGATGCGGGCTTTAGGCTGAGCACGAAGAGCAGGGGTGCGGGCTTTAGGCTGAGCACGAAGAGCAGGGGTGCGGGCTTTAGGCTGAGCACGAAGAGCAGGGGTGCGGGGTTTAGGCTGAAGTCGAAGAGGAGGGGTGCGGGGTTTAGGCTGAAGTCGAAGAGGAGGCGTGCGGGTTTTAGGCTGAAGTCGAAGAGCAGGGGTGCGGGTATTAGTCTGAGCACGAAGAGCAGGGGTGCGGGTTTTAGGCCGAGCACGAAGAGCAGGGGTGCGGGTTTTAGGCTGAAGTCGAAGATGAAGACTGCGGGTTTTAGGCTGAAGACGAAGAGGAGGGGTGCGGGTTTTAGGCTAAGCACGAAGAGCAGGGGTGCGGGTTTTATGCGCAGAGTGAAGAGGATGGGTGCGGGTTTTAGGCTGAGTGTGAAGGGGAGGGGTGCGGGTTGTAGGCTGAAGTCGAAGAGGAGCGGTGCGGGTTTTAGGCTGAAGTCGAAGAGGAGGGGTGCGGGTTTTAGGCTGAGTGTGAAGTGGAGGGGGTGCGGGTTTTAGGCTGAGTGTGAAGTGGAGGGGTGCGGGTTTTAGGCTGAGCACGAAGAGCAGGGGTGCGGGTTTTAGCCTGAGCACGAAGAGCAGGGGTGCGGGCTTTAGGCTGAGCACGAAGTGAAGGGGTGCAGGTTTTAGGCTGAAGTCGAAGAGGAGGGGTGCTGGTTTTAGGTTGAAGTCGAAGAGGAGGGGTTGCAACTTTTAGGCTGAGCGTGAAGTGGAGGGGTGCGGGTTTTAGGCTGAGCGCGAAGAGGAGGGGTGCGGGTTTTAGGCTGAGCGCGAAGAGGAGGGGTGCGGGTTTTAGGCTGAGCGCGAAGAGGAGGGGTGCGGGTTTTAGGCTGAGCGTGAAGAGGAGGGGTGCGGGTTTTAGGCTGAGCGCGAAGAGCAGGGGTGCGGGTTTTAGGCTGAGCGCGAAGAGCAGGGGTGCGGGTTTTAGGCTGAGCGCGAAGAGCAGGGGTGCGGGTTTTAGGCTGAGCGCGAAGAGCAGGGGTGCGGGTTTTAGGCTGAGCGCGAAGAGCAGGGGTGCGGGCTTTAGGCTGAGCACGAAGAGCAGGGGTGCGGGCTTTAGCCTGAGCACGAAGAGCAGGGGTGCGGGCTTTAGCCTGAGCACGAAGAGCAGGGGTGCGGGCTTCAGGCTGAGCACGAACAGCAGGGGTGCGGGCTTTAGGCTGAGCACGAAGAGCAGGGGTGCGGGCTTTAGGCTGAGCACGAAGAGCAGGGTTGCGGGCTTTAGGCTGAGCACGAAGAGCAGGGGTGCGGGCTTTAGGCTGAGCACGAAGAGCAGGGGTGCGGGCTTTAGGCTGAGCACGAAGAGCAGGGTGCGGGGTTTAGGCTGAAGTCGAAGAGGAGGGGTGCGGGGTTTAGGCTGAAGTCGAAGAGGAGGGGTGCGGGCTTTAGGCTGAAGTCGAAGAGGAGGGGTGCGGGTTTTAGGCTGAGCACGAAGAGCAGGGGTGCGGGTTTTAGGCCGAGCACGAAGAGCAGGGGTGCGGGTTTTAGGCCGAGCACGAAGAGCAGGGGTGCGGGTTTTAGGCCGAGCACGAAGAGCAGGGGTGCGGGTTTTAGGCTGAGCACGAAGAGGAGGGGTGCGGGTTTTAGGCTGAGCGCGAAGAGGAGGGGTGCGGGTTTTAGGCTGAGCGCGAAGAGCAGGGGTGCGGGTTTTAGGCTGAGCGCGAAGAGCAGGGGTGCGGGTTTTAGGCTGAGCGCGAAGAGCAGGGGTGCGGGTTTTAGGCTGAGCGCGAAGAGCAGGGGTGCGGGTTTTTGGCTGAGCACGAAGAGCAGTGGTGCGGGCTTTAGGCTGAGCACGAAGAGCAGGGGTGCGGGCTTTAGCCTGAGCACGAAGAGCAGGGGTGCGGGCTTCAGGCTGAGCACGAAGAGCAGGGGTGCGGGCTTTAGGCTGAGCACGAAGAGCAGGGGTGCGGGCTTTAGGCTGAGCACGAAGAGCAGGGGTGCGGGCTTTAGGCTGAGCACGAAGAGCAGGGATGCGGGTTTTAGGCTGAGCACGAAGAGCAGGGGTGCGGGCTTTAGGCTGAGCACGAAGAGCAGGGGTGCGGGCTTTAGGCTGAGCACGAAGAGCAGGGGTGCGGGGTTTAGGCTGAAGTCGAAGAGGAGGGGTGCGGGGTTTAGGCTGAAGTCGAAGAGGAGGGGTGCGGGTTTTAGGCTGAAGTCGAAGAGCAGGGGTGCGGGTATTAGTCTGAGCACGAAGAGCAAGGGTGCGGGTTTTAGGCCGAGCACGAAGAGCAGGGGTGCGGGTTTTAGGCTGAAGTCGAAGATGAAGACTGCGGGTTTTAGGCTGAAGACGAAGAGGAGGGGTGCGGGTTTTAGGCTAAGCACGAAGAGCAGGGGTGCGGGTTTTATGCGCAGAGTGAAGAGGATGGGTGCGGGTTTTAGGCTGAGTGTGAAGGGGAGGGGTGCGGGTTTTAGGCTGAAGTCGAAGAGGAGCGGTGCGGGTTTTAGGCTGAAGTCGAAGAGGAGGGGTGCGGGTTTTAGGCTGAGTGTGAAGTGGAGGGGTGCGGGTTTTAGGCTGAGTGTGAAGTGGAGGGGTGCGGGTTTTAGGCTGAGCACGAAGAGCAGGGGTGTGGGTTTTAGGCTGAGCACGAAGAGCAGGGGTGCGGGCTTTAGGCTGAGCACGAAGTGAAGGGGTGCAGGTTTTAGGCTGAAGTCGAAGAGGAGGGGTGCGGGTTTTAGGTTGAAGTCGAAGAGGAGGGGTTGCAAGTTTTAGGCTGAGCGTGAAGTGGAGGGGTGCGGGTTTTAGGCTGAGCGCGAAGAGGAGGGGTGCGGGTTTTAGGCTGAGCGCGAAGAGGAGGGGTGCGGGTTTTAGGCTGAGCGCGAAGAGGAGGGGTGCAGGTTTTAGGCTGAGCGCGAAGAGGAGGGGTGCGGGTTTTAGGCTGAGCGCGAAGAGGAGGGGTGCAGGTTTTAGGCTGAGCGCGAAGAGGAGGGGTGCGGGTTTTAGGCTGAGCGTGAAGAGGAGGGGTGCGGGTTTTAGGCTGAGCGCGAAGAGCAGGGGTGCGGGTTTTAGGCTGAGCGCGAAGAGCAGGGGTGCGGGTTTTAGGCTGAGCGCGAAGAGCAGGGGTGCGGGTTTTAGGCTGAGCGCGAAGAGCAGGGGTGCGGGTTTTAGGCTGAGCGCGAAGAGCAGGGGTGCGGGTTTTTGGCTGAGCACGAAGAGCAGGGGTGCGGGCTTTAGGCTTTGCACGAAGAGCAGGGGTGCGGGCTTTAGGCTGAGCGCGAAGAGCAGGGGTGCGGGTTTTAGGCTGAGCACGAAGAGCAGGGGTGCGGGTTTTAGGCTGAGCGTGAAGAGCAGGGGTGCGGGTTTTAGGCTGAGCGTGAAGAGCAGGGGGTGCGGGTTTTAGGCTGAGCACGAAGAGCAGGGGTGCGGGTTTTATGCTGAGCACGAAGAGCAGGGGTGCGGGTTTTAGGCTGAGCACGAAGAGCAGGGGTGCGGGTTTTAGGCTGAGCACGAAGAGCAGGGGTGCGGGTTTTAGGCTGAGCACGAAGAGCAGGGGTGCGGGTCTAAGGCTGAATTCGAAGATGAAGACTGCGGGTTTTAGGCTGAAGACGAAGAGGAGGGGTGCGGGTTTTAGGCTAAGCACGAAGAGGAGGGGTGCGGGTTTTATGCGGAGAGTGAAGAGGAGGGGTGCGGGTTTTAGGCTGAAGACGAATAGGAGGGGTGCAGGTTTTAGGCTGAAGTCGATGAGGGGAGATGTGAGTTTTAGGCTGAGTGTGAAGTGGAGGGGTGCGGGTTTTAGGCTGAAGTCGAAGAGCAGGGGTGCGGGTTTTAGGCTGAGCACGAAGAGCAGGGGTGCGGGTTTTAGGCTAAGCACGAAGAGCAGGGGTGCGGGTTTAAGGCTGAGCACGAAGAGCAGGGGTGCGGGCTTTAGGCTGAGCACGAAGAGCAGGGATGCGGGCTTTAGGCTGAGCACGAAGAGCAGGGGTGCGGGCTTTAGGCTGAGCACGAAGAGCAGGGGTGCGGGCTTTAGGCTGAGCACGAAGAGCAGGGGTGCGGGGTTTAGGCTGAAGTCGAAGAGGAGGGGTGCGGGGTTTAGGCTGAAGTCGAAGAGGAGGCGTGCGGGTTTTAGGCTGAAGTCGAAGAGCAGGGGTGCGGGTATTAGTCTGAGCACGAAGAGCAGGGGTGCGGGTTTTAGGCCGAGCACGAAGAGCAGGGGTGCGGGTTTTAGGCTGAAGTCGAAGATGAAGACTGCGGGTTTTAGGCTGAAGACGAAGAGGAGGGGTGCGGGTTTTAGGCTAAGCACGAAGAGCAGGGGTGCGGGTTTTATGCGCAGAGTGAAGAGGATGGGTGCGGGTTTTAGGCTGAGTGTGAAGGGGAGGGGTGCGGGTTTTAGGCTGAAGTCGAAGAGGAGCGGTGCGGGTTTTAGGCTGAAGTCGAAGAGGAGGGGTGCGGGTTTTAGGCTGAGTGTGAAGTGGAGGGGTGCGGGTTTTAGGCTGAGTGTGAAGTGGAGGGGTGCGGGTTTTAGGCTGAGCACGAAGAGCAGGGGTGTGGGTTTTAGGCTGAGCACGAAGTGAAGGGGTGCAGGTTTTAGGCTGAAGTCGAAGAGGAGGGGTTGCAACTTTTAGGCTGAGCGTGAAGTGGAGGGCTGCGGGTTTTAGGCTGAGCGCGAAGAGGAGGGGTGCGGGTTTTAGGCTGAGCGCGAAGAGGAGGGGTGCGGGTTTTAGGCTGAGCGCGAAGAGGAGGGGTGCGGGTTTTAGGCTGAGCGTGAAGAGGAGGGGTGCGGGTTTTAGGCTGAGCGCGAAGAGCAGGGGTGCGGGTTTTAGGCTGAGCGCGAAGAGCAGGGGTGCGGGTTTTAGGCTGAGCGCGAAGAGCAGGGGTGCGGGTTTTAGGCTGAGCGCGAAGAGCAGGGGTGCGGGTTTTAGGCTGAGCGCGAAGAGCAGGGGTGCGGGTTTTTGGCTGAGCACGAAGAGCAGGGGTGCGGGCTTTAGGCTGAGCACGAAGAGCAGGGGTGCGGGCTTTAGCCTGAGCACGAAGAGCAGGGGTGCGGGCTTCAGGCTGAGCACGAACAGCAGGGGTGCGGGCTTTAGGCTGAGCACGAAGAGCAGGGGTGCGGGCTTTAGGCTGAGCACGAAGAGCAGGGGTGCGGGCTTTAGGCTGAGCACGAAGAGCAGGGGTGCGGGCTTTAGGCTGAGCACGAAGAGCAGGGGTGCGGGCTTTAGGCTGAGCACGAAGAGCAGGGTGCGGGGTTTAGGCTGAAGTCGAAGAGGAGGGGTGCGGGGTTTAGGCTGAAGTCGAAGAGGAGGGGTGCGGGCTTTAGGCTGAAGTCGAAGAGGAGGGGTGCGGGTTTTAGGCTGAGCAGGAAGAGCAGGGGTGCGGGTTTTAGGCCGAGCACGAAGAGCAGGGGTGCGGGTTTTAGGCCGAGCACGAAGAGCAGGGGTGCGGGTTTTAGGCCGAGCACGAAGAGCAGGGGTGCGGGTTTTAGGCTGAGCACGAAGAGGAGGGGTGCGGGTTTTAGGCTGTGTGTGAAGAGGAGAGGTGCGGGTTTTAGGCTGAAGTCGAAGAGGAGGGGTGCGGGTTTTAGGCTGAAGTCGAAGAGGAGGGGTGCGGGTTTTAGGCTGTGTGTGAAGATGAGAAGTGCGGGTTTTAGGCTGAAATCGAAGAGAAGGGGTTGCGGGTTTTAGGCTGAGTGTGAAGTGGAGGGATGCGGGTTTTAGGCTGAAGACGAATAGGATGGGTGCGGGTTTTAGGCTGAGCACGAAGAGCAGGGGTGCGGGCTTTAGGCTGAGCACGAAGAGCAGGGGTGCGGGCTTTAGGCTGAGCACGAAGAGCAGGGGTGCGGGCTTTAGGCAGAGCACGAAGAGCAGGGGTGTGGGCTTTAGGCTGAGCACGAAGAGCAGGGGTGCGGGCTTTAGGCCGACCACGAAGAGCAGGGGTGCGGGCTTTAGGCCGAGCACGAAGAGCAGGGGTGCGGTCTTTAGGCCGAGCACGAAGAGCAGGGGTGCGGGTTTTAGGCTGAGCACGAAGAGCAGGGGTGCGGGTTTTAGGCTGAGCACGAAGAGGAGGGGTGCGGGTTTTAGGCTGAGCACGAAGAGGAGGGGTGCGGGTTTTAGGCTGTGTGTGAAGAGGAGAGGTGCGGGTTTTAGGCTGAAGTCGAAGAGGAGGGGTGCGGGTTTTAGGCTGAAGTCGAAGAGGATGGGTGCGGGTTTTAGGCTGTGTGTGAAGAGGAGAAGTGCGGGTTTTAGGCTGAAGCCGAAGAGAAGGTGTTGCGGGTTTTAGGCTGAGTGTGAAGAGGAGGGGTGCGGGTTTTAGGCTGAAGACGAATAGGAGGGGTGCGGGTTTTAGGCTGAGCACGAAGAGCAGGGGTGCGGGTTTTAGGCTGAGCACGAAGAGCAGGGGTGCGGGTTTTAGGCTGAGCACGAAGAGCAGGGGTGCGGATTTTAGGCTGAGCACGAAGAGCAGGGGTGCGGGTTCTAGGCTGAGCACGAAGAGTAGGGGTGCGGGTTTTAGGCTGAAGTCGAAGATGAAGACTGCTGGTTTTAGGCTGAAGACGAAGAGGAGGGGTGCGGGTTTTAGGCTGAGCACGAAGAGCAGGGGTGCGGGTTTTTTGCGGAGGGTGAAGAGGACGGGTGCGGGTTTTAGGCTGAGTGTGAAGAGGAGGGGTGCGGGTTTTAGGCTGAAGTCGAAGAGGAGGGGTGCGGGTTTTAGGCTGAAGTCGAAGAGGAGGGGTGCGGGTTTTAGGCTGAAGTCGAAGAGGAGGGGTGCGGGTTTTAGGCTGAAGTCGAAGAGGAGGGGTCAAGTTTTAGGCTGAGTGTGAAGTGGAGGGGTGCGGGTTTTAGGCTGAGCGCGAAGAGGAGGGGTGCGGGTTTTAGGCTAAGCACGAAGAGGAGGGGTGCGGGTTTTAGGCTGAGCGCGAAGGGGAGAAGTGCGGGTTTTAGGCTGAACGCGAAGAGGAGGGGTGCGGGTTTTAGGCTGAGCGCGAAGAGGAGGGGTGTGGGTTTTAGGCTGAGCGCGAAGAGCAGGGGTGCGGGTTTTAGGCTGAGCACGAAGAGCAGGGGTGCGGGTTTTAAGCTGAGCACGAAGAGCAGGGGTGCAGGTTTTAGGCTGATCACGAAGAGCAGGGGTGCGGGTTTTTGGCTGAGCACGAAGAGCAGGGGTGCGGGTTTTTGGCTGAGCACGAAGAGCAGGGTGCGGGTTTTAAGCTGAGCACGAAGAGCAGGGGTGCGGGTTTTAGGCTGAGCACGAAGAGCAGGGGTGCGGGCTTTAGGCTGAGCACGAAGAGCAGGGGTGCGGGCTTTAGGCTGAGCACGAAGAGCAGGGGTGCGGGCTTTAGGCTGAGCACGAATAGCAGGGGTGCGGGATTTAGGCTGAGCACGAAGAGCAGGGGTGCGGGCTTTAGGCTGAGCACGAAGAGCAGGGGTGCGGGTTTTAGGCTGAAGTCGAAGATGAAGACTGCGGGGTTTAGGCTGACGACGAAGAGGAGGGGTGCGGGTTTTAGGCTAAGCACGAAGAGGAGGGGTGCGGGTTTTATGCGGAGAGTGAAGAGGATGGGTGCGGATTTTAGTCCGAGCGTGAAGAGGAGGGGTGCGGGTTTTAGGCCGAAGTCGAAGAGGAGGGGTGCGGGTTTTAGGCTGAAGTCGAAGAGGAGGGGTGCGGGTTTTAGGCTGAAGTCGAAGAGGAGAGATGTGAGTTTTAGGCTGAGTGTGAAGTGGAGGGGTGCGGGTTTTAGGCTGAAGTCGAAGAGGAGGTGTACGGGTTTTAGGCTGAGCACGTAGGGCAGGGGTGCGGGTTTTAGGCTGAGCACGAAGAGGAGGGGTGCGGGTTTTAGGCTGAGCACGAAGAGCAGGGGTGCGGGTTTTAGGCTGAGCACGAAGAGCAGGGGTGCGGGTTTTAGGCTGAGCACGAAGAGCAGGGGTGCGGGTTTTAGGCTGAGCGTGAAGAGCAGGGGTGCGGGTTTTAGGCTGAGCACGAAGAGCAGGGGTGCGGGTTTTATGCTGAGCACGAAGGGCAGGGGTGCGGGTTTTAGGCTGAGCACGAAGAGCAGGGGTGCGGGTTTTAGGCTGAGCACGAAGAGCAGGGGTGCGGGTTTTAGGCTGAGCACGAAGAGCAGGGGTGTAGGTTTTAGGCTGAGCACGAAGAGCAGGGGTGCGGGTTTTAGGATGAGCATGAAGAGCAGGGGTGCTGGTTTTAGGCTGAAGTCGAAGATGAAGACTGCGGTTTTTAGGCTGAAGACGAAGAGGAGGGGTGCGGGTTTTAGGCTAAGCACGAAGAGGAGGGGTGCGGGTTTTATGCGGAGAGTGAAGAGGAGGGGTGCGGGTTTTAGGCTGAAGACGAATAGGAGGGGTGTGGGTTTTAGGCTGAAGTCGATGAGGGGAGATGTGAGTTTTAGGCTGAGTGTGAAGTGGAGGGGTGCGGGTTTTAAGCTGAAGTCGAAGAGCAGGGGTGCGGGTTTTAGGCTGAGCACGAAGAGCAGGGGTGCGGGTTTTAGGCTAAGCACGAAGAGCAGGGGTGCGGGTTTAAGGCTAAGCACGAAGAGGAGGGGTGCGGGTTTCATGCGGAGAGTGAAGAGGATGGGTGCGGGTTTTAGGCTGAGCACGAAGAGCAGGGGTGCGGGTTTTAGGCTGAGCACGAAGAGCAGGGGTGCGGGTTTTAGGCTGAGCACGAAGAGCAGGGGTGCGGGTTTTAGGCTGAGCACGAAGAGCAGGGGTGCGGGTTTTAGGCTGAGCACGAAGAGCAGGGGTGCGGGTTTTAGGCTGAGCACGAAGAGCAGGGGTGCGGGTTTTAGGCTGAGCACGAAGAGCAGGTGTGCGGGTTTTAGGCTGAGCACGAAGAGCAGGGGTGCGGGTTTTAGGCTGAGCACGAAGAGCAGGGGTGCGGGTTTTAGGCTGAGCACGAAGAGCAGGGGTGCGGGTTTTAGGCTGAGCATGAAGAGCAGGGGTGCGGGTTTTAGGCTGAGCACGAAGAGCAGGGGTGCGGGTTTTAGGCTGAAGTTGAAGATGAAGACTGCGGGTTTTAGGCTGAAGACGAAGAGGAGGGGTGCGGGTCTAAGGCTAAGCACGAAGAGGAGGGGTGCGGGTTTTATGCGGAGAGTGAAGAGGATGGGTGCGGGTTTTAGGCTGAGTGTGAAGAGGAGGGGTGCGGGTTTTAGGCCGAAGTCGAAGAGGAGGGGTGCGGGTTTTAGGCTGAAGTCGAAGAGGAAGGTTGCGGGTTTTAGGCTGAAGTCGATGAGGGGAGATGTGAGTTTTAGGCTGAGTGTGAAGTGGAGGGGTGCGGGTTTTAGGCTGAAGTCGAAGAGCACGGGTGCGGGTATTAGTCTGAGCACGAAGAGCAGGGGTGCGGATTTTAGGCCGAGCACGAAGAGCAGGGGTGCGGGTTTTAGGCTGAAGTCGAAGATGAAGACTGCGGGTTTTAGGCTGAAGACGAAGAGGAGGGGTGCGGGTTTTAGGCTAAGCACGAAGAGCAGGGGTGCGGGTTTTATGCGGAGAGTGAAGAGGATGGGTGCGGGTTTTAGGCTGAGTGTGAAGGGGAGGGGTGCGGGTTTTAGGCTGAAGTCGAAGAGGAGCGGTGCGGGTTTTAGGCTAAGCACGAAGAGCAGGGGTGCGGGTTTTATGCGGAGAGTGAAGAGGAGGGGTGCAGGTTTTAGGCTGAAGTCGAAGAGGAGGGGTGCGGGTTTTAGGCTGAGTGTGAAGTGGAGGGGTGCGGGTTTTAGGCTGAGTGTGAAGTGGAGGGGTGCGGGTTTTAGGCTGAGCACGAAGAGCAGGGGTGCGGGTTTTAGGCTGAGCACGAAGAGCGGGGGTGCGGGCTTTAGGCTGAGCACGAAGAGCAGGGGTGCGGGTTTTAGGCTGAAGTCGAAGAGGAGGGGTGCGGGTTTTAGGCTGAAGTCGAAGAGGAGGGGTGCGGGTTTTAGGCTGAAGTCGAAGAGGAGGGGTGCGGGTTTTAGGCTGAAGTCGAAGATGAAGACTGCTGGTTTTAGGCTGAAGACGAAGAGGAGGGGTGCGGGTTTTAGGCTGAGCACGAAGAGCAGGGGTGCGGGTTTTATGCGGAGAGTGAAGAGGACGGGTGCGGGTTTTAGGCTGAGTGTGAAGAGGAGGGGTGCGGGTTTTAGGCTGAAGTCGAAGAGGAGGGGTGCGGGTTTTAGGCTGAAGTCGAAGAGGAGGGGTGCGGGTTTTAGGCTGAAGTCGAAGAGGAGGGGTGCGGGTTTTAGGCTGAAGTCGAAGAGGAGGGGTCAAGTTTTAGGCTGAGTGTGAAGTGGAGGGGTGCGGGTTTTAGGCTGAGCGCGAAGAGGAGGGGTGCGGGTTTTAGGCTAAGCACGAAGAGGAGGGGTGCGGGTCTTAGGCTGAGCGCGAAGGGGAGAGGTGCGGGTTTTAGGCTGAACGCGAAGAGGAGGGGTGCGGGTTTTAGGCTGAGCGCTAAGAGGAGGGGTGTGGGTTTTAGGCTGAGCGCGAAGAGCAGGGGTGCGGGTTTTAGGCTGAGCACGAAGAGCAGGGGTGCGGGTTTTAAGCTGAGCACGAAGAGCAGGGGTGCAGGTTTTAGGCTGATCACGAAGAGCAGGGGTGCGGGTTTTTGGCTGAGCACGAAGAGCAGGGGTGCGGGTTTTTGGCTGAGCACGAAGAGCAGGGTGCGGGTTTTAAGCTGAGCACGAAGAGCAGGGGTGCGGGGATTAGGCTGAGCACGAAGAGCAGGGGTGCGGGGTTTAGGCTGAGCACGAAGAGCAGGGGTGCGGGCTTTAGGCTGAGCACGAAGAGCAGGGGTGCGGGCTTTAGGCTGAGCACGAAGAGCAGGGGGGCGGGCTTTAGGCTGAGCACAAAGAGCAGGGGTGCGGGCTTTAGGCTGAGCACGAAGAGCAGGGGTGCGGGCTTTAGGCTGAGCACGAAGAGCAGGGGTGCGGGCTTTAGGCTGAGCAAGAAGAGCAGGGGTGCGGGCTTTAGGCTGAGCACGAAGAGCAGGGGTGCGGGTTTTAGGCTGAAGTCGAAGATGAAGACTGCGGGGTTTAGGCTGACGACGAAGAGGAGGGGTGCGGGTTTTAGGCTAAGCACGAAGAGGAGGGGTGCGGGTTTTATGCGGAGAGTGAAGAGGATGGGTGCGGGTTTTAGTCCGAGCGTGAAGAGGAGGGGTGCGGGTTTTAGGCCGAAGTCGAAGAGGAGGGGTGCGGGTTTTAGCCTGAAGTCGAAGAGGAGGGGTGCGGGTTTTAGGCTGAAGTCGAAGAGGAGAGATGTGAGTTTTAGGCTGAGTGTGAAGTGGAGGGGTGCGGGTTTTAGGCTGAAGTCGAAGAGGAGGTGTGCGGGTTTTAGGCTGAGCACGTAGGGCAGGGGTGCGGGTTTTAGGCTGAGCACGAAGAGCAGGGGTGCGGGTTTTAGGCTGAGCACGAAGAGCAGGGGTGCGGGTTTTAGGCTGAGCACGAAGAGCAGGGGTGCGGGTTTTAGGCTGAGCACGAAGAGCAGGGGTGCGGGTTTTAGGCTGAGCGTGAAGAGCAGGGGTGCGGGTTTTAGGCTGAGTACGAAGAGCAGGGGTGCGGGTTTTATGCTGAGCACGAAGGGCAGGGGTGCGGGTTTTAGGCTGAGCACGAAGAGCAGGGGTGCGGGTTTTAGGCTGAGCACGAAGAGCAGGGGTGCGGGTTTTAGGCTGAGCACGAAGAGCAGGGGTGTAGGTTTTAGGCTGAGCACGAAGAGCAGGGGTGCGGGTTTTAGGATGAGCATGAAGAGCAGGGGTGCTGGTTTTAGGCTGAAGTCGAAGATGAAGACTGCGGTTTTTAGGCTGAAGACGAATAGGAGGGGTGCGGGTTTTAGGCTAAGCACGAAGAGGAGGGGTGCGGGTTTTATGCGGAGAGTGAAGAGGAGGGGTGCGGGTTTTAGGCTGAAGACGAATAGGAGGGGTGTGGGTTTTAGGCTGAAGTCGATGAGGGGAGATGTGAGTTTTAGGCTGAGTGTGAAGTGGAGGGGTGCGGGTTTTAAGCTGAAGTCGAAGAGCAGGGGTGCGGGTTTTAGGCTAATCACGAAGAGCAGGGGTGCGGGTTTTAGGCTGAGCACGAAGAGCAGGGGTGCGGGTTTTAGGCTGAAGTTGAAGATGAAGACTGCGGGTTTTAGGCTGAAGACGAAGAGGAGGGGTGCGGGTCTAAGGCTAAGCACGAAGAGGAGGGGTGCGGGTTTTATGCGGAGAGTGAAGAGGATGGGTGCGGGTTTTAGGCTGAGTGTGAAGAGGAGGGGTGCGGGTTTTAGGCCGAAGTCGAAGAGGAGGGGTGCGGGTTTTAGGCTGAAGTCGAAGAGGAAGGTTGCGGGTTTTAGGCTGAAGTCGATGAGGGGAGATGTGAGTTTTAGGCTGAGTGTGAAGTGGAGGGGTGCGGGTTTTAGGCTGAAGTCGAAGAGCACGGGTGCGGGTATTAGTCTGAGCACGAAGAGCAGGGGTGCGGATTTTAGGCCGAGCACGAAGAGCAGGGGTGCGGGTTTTAGGCTGAAGTCGAAGATGAAGACTGCGGGTTTTAGGCTGAAGACGAAGAGGAGGGGTGCGGGTTTTAGGCTAAGCACGAAGAGCAGGGGTGCGGGTTTTATGCGGAGAGTGAAGAGGATGGGTGCGGGTTTTAGGCTGAGTGTGAAGGGGAGGGGTGCGGGTTTTAGGCTGAAGTCGAAGAGGAGCGGTGCGGGTTTTAGGCTAAGCACGAAGAGCAGGGGTGCGGGTTTTATGCGGAGAGTGAAGAGGAGGGGTGCAGGTTTTAGGCTGAAGTCGAAGAGGAGGGGTGCGGGTTTTAGGCTGAGTGTGAAGTGGAGGGGTGCGGGTTTTAGGCTGAGTGTGAAGTGGAGGGGTGCGGGTTTTAGGCTGAGCACGAAGAGCAGGGGTGCGGGTTTTAGGCTGAGCACGAAGAGCAGGGGTGCGGGCTTTAGGCTGAGCACGAAGAGCAGGGGTGCGGGTTTTAGGCTGAAGTCAAAGAGGAGGGGTGCGGGTTTTAGGCTGAAGTCGAAGAGGAGGGGTGCGGGTTTTAGGCTGAAGTCGAAGAGGAGGGTTGCGGGTTTTAGGCTGAAGTCGAAGAGGAGGGGTGCGGGTTTTAGGTTGAAGTCGAAGAGGAGGGATGCGGGTTTTAGGCTGAGCGCGAAGAGGAGGGGTGCGGGTTTTAGGCTGAGCGTGAAGAGGAGGGGTGCGGGTTTTAGGCTGAGCGCGAAGAGCAGGGGTGCGGGTTTTAGGCCGAGCACGAAGAGCAGGGGTGCGGGTTTTAGGCCAAGCACGAAGAGCAGGGGTGCGGGTTTTAGGCCGAGCACGAAGAGCAGGGGTGCGGGTTTTAGGCCGAGCACGAAGAGCAGGGGTGCGGGTTTTAGGCCGAGCACGAAGAGCAGGGGTGCGGGTTTTAGGCCGAGCACGAAGAGCAGGGGTGCGGGTTCTAGGCCGAGCACGAAGAGCAGGGGTGCGGGTTTTAGGCCGAGCACGAAGAGCAGGGGTGCGGGTTTTAGGCCGAGCACGAAGAGCAGGGGTGCGGGTTTTAGGCCGAGCACGAAGAGCAGGGGTGCGGGTTTTAGGCTGAAGTCGAAGATGAAGACTGCGGGTTTTAGGCTGAAGACGAAGAGGAGGGGTGCGGGTTTTAGGCTAAGCACGAAGAGGAGGGGTGCGGGTCTTATGCGGAGAGTGAAGAGGATGGGTGCGGGTTTTAGGCTGAGTGTGAAGGGGAGGGGTGCGGGTTTTAGGCTGAAGTCGAAGAGGAGGGGTGCGGGTTTTAGGCTGAGTGTGAAGTGGAGGGGTGCGGGTTTTAGGCTGAGTGTGAAGTGGAGGGAAGCGGGTTTTAGGCTGAGTGTGAAGTGGAGGGGTGCGGGTTTTAGGCTGAAGACGAATAGGATTGGTGCGGGTTTTAGGCTGAAGACGAATAGGAGGGGTGCGGGTTTTAGGCTGAGCACGAAGAGCAGGGGTGCGGGTTTTAGGCTGAGCATGAAGAGCAGGGGTGCGGGTTTTAGGCTGAGCACGAAGAGCAGGGGTGCGGGTTTTAGGCTGAAGTTGAAGATGAAGACTGCGGGTTTTAGGCTGAAGACGAAGAGGAGGGGTGCGGGTCTAAGGCTAAGCACGAAGAGGAGGGGTGCGGGTTTTATGCGGAGAGTGAAGAGGATGGGTGCGGGTTTTAGGCTGAGTGTGAAGAGGAGGGGTGCGGGTTTTAGGCCGAAGTCGAAGAGGAGGGGTGCGGGTTTTAGGCTGAAGTCGAAGAGGAAGGTTGCGGGTTTTAGGCTGAAGTCGATGAGGGGAGATGTGAGTTTTAGGCTGAGTGTGAAGTGGAGGGGTGCGGGTTTTAGGCTGAAGTCGAAGAGCACGGGTGCGGGTATTAGTCTGAGCACGAAGAGCAGGGGTGCGGATTTTAGGCCGAGCACGAAGAGCAGGGGTGCGGGTTTTAGGCTGAAGTCGAAGATGAAGACTGCGGGTTTTAGGCTGAAGACGAAGAGGAGGGGTGCGGGTTTTAGGCTAAGCACGAAGAGCAGGGGTGCGGGTTTTATGCGGAGAGTGAAGAGGATGGGTGCGGGTTTTAGGCTGAGTGTGAAGGGGAGGGGTGCGGGTTTTAGGCTGAAGTCGAAGAGGAGCGGTGCGGGTTTTAGGCTAAGCACGAAGAGCAGGGGTGCGGGTTTTATGCGGAGAGTGAAGAGGAGGGGTGCAGGTTTTAGGCTGAAGTCGAAGAGGAGGGGTGCGGGTTTTAGGCTGAGTGTGAAGTGGAGGGGTGCGGGTTTTAGGCTGAGTGTGAAGTGGAGGGGTGCGGGTTTTAGGCTGAGCACGAAGAGCAGGGGTGCGGGGTTTTAGGCTGAGCACGAAGAGCGGGGGTGCGGGCTTTAGGCTGAGCACGAAGAGCAGGGGTGCGGGTTTTAGGCTGAAGTCGAAGAGGAGGGGTGCGGGTTTTAGGCTGAAGTCGAAGAGGAGGGGTGCGGGTTTTAGGCTGAAGTCGAAGAGGAGGGGTGCGGGTTTTAGGCTGAAGTCGAAGATGAAGACTGCTGGTTTTAGGCTGAAGACGAAGAGGAGGGGTGCGGGTTTTAGGCTGAGCACGAAGAGCAGGGGTGCGGGTTTTATGCGGAGAGTGAAGAGGACGGGTGCGGGTTTTAGGCTGAGTGTGAAGAGGAGGGGTGCGGGTTTTAGGCTGAAGTCGAAGAGGAGGGGTGCGGGTTTTAGGCTGAAGTCGAAGAGGAGGGGTGCGGGTTTTAGGCTGAAGTCGAAGAGGAGGGGTGCGGGTTTTAGGCTGAAGTCGAAGAGGAGGGGTCAAGTTTTAGGCTGAGTGTGAAGTGGAGGGGTGCGGGTTTTAGGCTGAGCGCGAAGAGGAGGGGTGCGGGTTTTAGGCTAAGCACGAAGAGGAGGGGTGCGGGTCTTAGGCTGAGCGCGAAGGGGAGAGGTGCGGGTTTTAGGCTGAACGCGAAGAGGAGGGGTGCGGGTTTTAGGCTGAGCGCTAAGAGGAGGGGTGTGGGTTTTAGGCTGAGCGCGAAGAGCAGGGGTGCGGGTTTTAGGCTGAGCACGAAGAGCAGGGGTGCGGGTTTTAAGCTGAGCACGAAGAGCAGGGGTGCAGGTTTTAGGCTGATCACGAAGAGCAGGGGTGCGGGTTTTTGGCTGAGCACGAAGAGCAGGGGTGCGGGTTTTTGGCTGAGCACGAAGAGCAGGGTGCGGGTTTTAAGCTGAGCACGAAGAGCAGGGGTGCGGGGATTAGGCTGAGCACGAAGAGCAGGGGTGCGGGGTTTAGGCTGAGCACGAAGAGCAGGGGTGCGGGCTTTAGGCTGAGCACGAAGAGCAGGGGTGCGGGCTTTAGGCTGAGCACGAAGAGCAGGGGTGCGGGCTTTAGGCTGAGCACGAAGAGCTGGGGTGCGGGCTTTAGGCTGAGCACGAAGAGCAGGGGTGCGGGCTTTAGGCTGAGCACGAAGAGCAGGGGTGCGGGCTTTAGGCTGAGCACGAAGAGCAGGGGTGCGGGCTTTAGGCTGAGCACGAAGAGCAGGGGTGCGGGTTTTAGGCTGAAGTCGAAGATGAAGACTGCGGGGTTTAGGCTGACGACGAAGAGGAGGGGTGCGGGTTTTAGGCTAAGCACGAAGAGGAGGGGTGCGGGTTTTATGCGGAGAGTGAAGAGGATGGGTGCGGGTTTTAGTCCGAGCGTGAAGAGGAGGGGTGCGGGTTTTAGGCCGAAGTCGAAGAGGAGGGGTGCGGGTTTTAGCCTGAAGTCGAAGAGGAGGGGTGCGGGTTTTAGGCTGAAGTCGAAGAGGAGAGATGTGAGTTTTAGGCTGAGTGTGAAGTGGAGGGGTGCGGGTTTTAGGCTGAAGTCGAAGAGGAGGTGTGCGGGTTTTAGGCTGAGCACGTAGGGCAGGGGTGCGGGTTTTAGGCTGAGCACGAAGAGCAGGGGTGCGGGTTTTAGGCTGAGCACGAAGAGCAGGGGTGCGGGTTTTAGGCTGAGCACGAAGAGCAGGGGTGCGGGTTTTAGGCTGAGCACGAAGAGCAGGGGTGCGGGTTTTAGGCTGAGCGTGAAGAGCAGGGGTGCGGGTTTTAGGCTGAGCACGAAGAGCAGGGGTGCGGGTTTTATGCTGAGCACGAAGGGCAGGGGTGCGGGTTTTAGGCTGAGCACGAAGAGCAGGGGTGCGGGTTTTAGGCTGAGCACGAAGAGCAGGGGTGCGGGTTTTAGGCTGAGCACGAAGAGCAGGGGTGTAGGTTTTAGGCTGAGCACGAAGAGCAGGGGTGCGGGTTTTAGGATGAGCATGAAGAGCAGGGGTGCTGGTTTTAGGCTGAAGTCGAAGATGAAGACTGCGGTTTTTAGGCTGAAGACGAATAGGAGGGGTGCGGGTTTTAGGCTAAGCACGAAGAGGAGGGGTGCGGGTTTTATGCGGAGAGTGAAGAGGAGGGGTGCGGGTTTTAGGCTGAAGACGAATAGGAGGGGTGTGGGTTTTAGGCTGAAGTCGATGAGGGGAGATGTGAGTTTTAGGCTGAGTGTGAAGTGGAGGGGTGCGGGTTTTAAGCTGAAGTCGAAGAGCAGGGGTGCGGGTTTTAGGCTAATCACGAAGAGCAGGGGTGCGGGTTTAAGGCTAAGCACGAAGAGGAGGGGTGCGGGTTTCATGCGGAGAGTGAAGAGGATGGGTGCAGGTTTTAGGCTGAGCACGAAGAGCAGGGGTGCGGGTTTTAGGCTGAGCACGAAGAGCAGGGGTGCGGGTTTTAGGCTGAGCACGAAGAGCAGGGGTGCGGGTTTCAGGCTGAGCACGAAGAGCAGGGGTGCGGATTTTAGGCTGAGCACGAAGAGCAGGGGTGCGGGTTTTAGGCTGAGCACGAAGAGCAGGGGTGCGGGTTTTAGGCTGAGCACGAAGAGCAGGGGTGCGGGTTTTAGGCTGAGCACGAAGAGCAGGGGTGCGGGTTTTAGGCTGAGCACGAAGAGCAGGGGTGCGGGTTTTAGGCTGAGCACGAAGAGCAGGGGTGCGGGTTTTAGGCTGAGCACGAAGAGCAGGGGTGCGGGTTTTAGGCTGAGCATGAAGAGCAGGGGTGCGGGTTTTAGGCTGAGCACGAAGAGCAGGGGTGCGGGTTTTAGGCTGAAGTTGAAGATGAAGACTGCGGGTTTTAGGCTGAAGACGAAGAGGAGGGGTGCGGGTCTAAGGCTAAGCACGAAGAGGAGGGGTGCGGGTTTTATGCGGAGAGTGAAGAGGATGGGTGCGGGTTTTAGGCTGAGTGTGAAGAGGAGGGGTGCGGGTTTTAGGCCGAAGTCGAAGAGGAGGGGTGCGGGTTTTAGGCTGAAGTCGAAGAGGAAGGTTGCGGGTTTTAGGCTGAAGTCGATGAGGGGAGATGTGAGTATTAGGCTGAGTGTGAAGTGGAGGGGTGCGGGTTTTAGGCTGAAGTCGAAGAGCACGGGTGCGGGTATTAGTCTGAGCACGAAGAGCAGGGGTGCGGATTTTAGGCCGAGCACGAAGAGCAGGGGTGCGGGTTTTAGGCTGAAGTCGAAGATGAAGACTGCGGGTTTTAGGCTGAAGACGAAGAGGAGGGGTGCGGGTTTTAGGCTAAGCACGAAGAGCAGGGGTGCGGGTTTTATGCGGAGAGTGAAGAGGATGGGTGCGGGTTTTAGGCTGAGTGTGAAGGGGAGGGGTGCGGGTTTTAGGCTGAAGTCGAAGAGGAGCGGTGCGGGTTTTAGGCTAAGCACGAAGAGCAGGGGTGCGGGTTTTATGCGGAGAGTGAAGAGGAGGGGTGCAGGTTTTAGGCTGAAGTCGAAGAGGAGGGGTGCGGGTTTTAGGCTGAGTGTGAAGTGGAGGGGTGCGGGTTTTAGGCTGAGTGTGAAGTGGAGGGGTGCGGGTTTTAGGCTGAGCACGAAGAGCAGGGGTGCGGGTTTTAGGCTGAGCACGAAGAGCAGGGGTGCGGGCTTTAGGCTGAGCACGAAGAGCAGTGGTGCGGGTTTTAGGCTGAAGTCGAAGAGGAGGGGTGCGGGTTTTAGGCTGAAGTCGAAGAGGAGGGGTGCGGGTTTTAGGCTGAAGTCGAAGAGGAGGGTTGCGGGTTTTAGGCTGAAGTCGAAGAGGAGGGGTGCGGGTTTTAGGTTGAAGTCGAAGAGGAGGGATGCGGGTTTTAGGCTGAGCGCGAAGAGGAGGGGTGCGGGTTTTAGGCTGAGCGTGAAGAGGAGGGGTGCGGGTTTTAGGCTGAGCGCGAAGAGCAGGGGTGCGGGTTTTAGGCCGAGCACGAAGAGCAGGGGTGCGGGTTTTAGGCCGAGCACGAAGAGCAGGGGTGCGGGTTTTAGGCCGAGCACGAAGAGCAGGGGTGCGGGTTTTAGGCCGAGCACGAAGAGCAGGGGTGCGGGTTTTAGGCCGAGCACGAAGAGCAGGGGTGCGGGTTTTAGGCCGAGCACGAAGAGCAGGGGTGCGGGTTCTAGGCCGAGCACGAAGAGCAGGGGTGCGGGTTCTAGGCCGAGCACGAAGAGCAGGGGTGCGGGTTTTAGGCCGAGCACGAAGAGCAGGGGTGCGGGTTTTAGGCCGAGCACGAAGAGCAGGGGTGCGGGTTTTAGGCCGAGCACGAAGAGCAGGGGTGCGGGTTTTAGGCTGAAGTCGAAGATGAAGACTGCGGGTTTTAGGCTGAAGACGAAGAGGAGGGGTGCGGGTTTTAGGCTAAGCACGAAGAGGAGGGGTGCGGGTCTTATGCGGAGAGTGAAGAGGATGGGTGCGGGTTTTAGGCTGAGTGTGAAGGGGAGGGGTGCGGGTTTTAGGCTGAAGTCGAAGAGGAGGGGTGCGGGTTTTAGGCTGAGTGTGAAGTGGAGGGGTGCGGGTTTTAGGCTGAGTGTGAAGTGGAGGGAAGCGGGTTTTAGGCTGAGTGTGAAGTGGAGGGGTGCGGGTTTTAGGCTGAAGACGAATAGGATTGGTGCGGGTTTTAGGATGAAGACGAATAGGAGGGGTGCGGGTTTTAGGCTGAGCACGAAGAGCAGGGGTGCGGGTTTTAGGCTGAGCACGAGGAGCAGGGGTGCGGGTTTTAGGCTGAGCACGAAGAGCAGGGGTGCGG
Organism: Callipepla californica brunnescens; assembly: GCA_023055505.1. Classification (NCBI taxonomy): domain Eukaryota; kingdom Metazoa; phylum Chordata; class Aves; order Galliformes; family Odontophoridae; genus Callipepla; species Callipepla californica. Next base: position 126,470 of record JALIRH010000172.1, read on the forward strand.
GTTTTAGGCTGAGCACGAAGAGGAGCGGTGCGGGTTTTAGGCTGAGCACGAAGAGCAGGGGTGCGGGGTTTTAGGCTGAGCACGAAGAGCAGGGGTGCGGGTTTTAGGCTGAGCACGAAGAGCAGGGGTGCGGGTTTTAGGCTGAGCACGAAGAGCAGGGGTGCGGGTTTTAGGCTGAGCACGAAGAGCATGGGTGCGGGTTTTAGGCTGAGCATGAAGAGCAGGGGTGCGGGTTTTAGGCTGAGCACGAAGAGCAGGGGTGTGGGTTTTAGGCTGAGCACGAAGAGCAGGGGTGCGGGTTTTAGGCTGAGCACGAAGAGCAGGGGTGCGGGTTTTAGGCTGAAGTTGAAGATGAAGACTGCGGGTTTTAGGCTGAAGACGAAGAGGAGGGGTGCGGGTCTAAGGCTAAGCACGAAGAGGAGGGGTGCGGGTTTTATGCGCAGAGTGAAGAGGATGGGTGCGGGTTTTAGGCTGAGTGTGAAGAGGAGGGGTGCGGGCTTTAGGCCGAAGTCGAAGAGGAGGGGTGCGGGTTTTAGGCTGAAGTCGAAGAGGAAGGTTGCGGGTTTTAGGTTGAAGTCGATGAGGGGAGATGTGAGTTTTAGGCTGAGTGTGAAGTGGAGGGGTGCGGGTTTTAGGCTGAAGTCGAAGAGCACGGGTGCGGGTATTAGTCTGAGCACGAAGAGCAGGGGTGCGGATTTTAGGCCGAGCACGAAGAGCAGGGGTGCGGGTTTTAGGCTGAAGTCGAAGATGAAGACTGCGGGTTTTAGGCTGAAGACGAAGAGGAGGGGTGCGGGTTTTAGGCTAAGCACGAAGAGCAGGGGTGCGGGTTTTATGCGGAGAGTGAAGAGGATGGGTGCGGGTTTTAGGCTGAGTGTGAAGGGGAGGGGTGCGGGTTTTAGGCTGAAGTCGAAGAGGAGCGGTGCGGGTTTTAGGCTAAGCACGAAGAGCAGGGGTGCGGGTTTTATGCGGAGAGTGAAGAGGAGGGGTGCAGGTTTTAGGCTGAAGTCGAAGAGGAGGGGTGCGGGTTTTAGGCTGAGTGTGAAGTGGAGGGGTGCGGGTTTTAGGCTGAGTGTGAAGTGGAGGGGTGCGGGTTTTAGGCTGAGCACGAAGAGCAGGGGTGCGGGTTTTAGGCTGAGCACGAAGAGCAGGGGTGCGGGTTTTAGGCTGAGCACGAAGAGCAGGTGTGCGGGTTTTAGGCTGAAGTCGAAGAGGAGGGGTGCGGGTTTTAGGCTGAGCACGAAGAGCAGGGGTGCGGGCTTTAGGCTGAGCACGAAGAGCAGGGGTGCGGGCTTTAGGCTGAGCACGAAGAGCAGGGGTGCGGGCTTCAGGCTGAGCACGAAGAGCAGGGGTGCGGGCTTTAGGCTGAGCACGAAGAGCAGGGGTGCGGGTTTTAGGCTGAGCACGAAGAGCAGGGGTGCGGGCTTTAGGCTGAGCACGAAGAGCAGGGGTGCGGGGTTTAGGCTGAGCACGAAGAGCAGGGGTGCGGGGTTTAGGCTGAAGTCGAAGAGGAGCGGTGCGGGTTTTAGGCTAAGCACGAAGAGCAGGGGTGCGGGTTTTATGCGGAGAGTGAAGAGGAGGGGTGCAGGTTTTAGGCTGAAGTCGAAGAGGAGGGGTGCGGGTTTTAGGCTGAGTGTGAAGTGGAGGGGTGCGGGTTTTAGGCTGAGTGTGAAGTGGAGGGGTGCGGGTTTTAGGCTGAGCACGAAGAGCAGGGGTGCGGGTTTTAGGCTGAGCACGAAGAGCAGGGGTGCGGGTTTTAGGCTGAGCACGAAGAGCAGGTGTGCGGGTTTTAGGCTGAAGTCGAAGAGGAGGGGTGCGGGTTTTTGGCTGAGCACGAAGAGCAGGGGTGCGGGCTTTAGGCTGAGCACGAAGAGCAGGGGTGCGGGCTTTAGGCTGAGCACGAAGAGCAGGGGTGCGGGCTTCAGGCTGAGCACGAAGAGCAGGGGTGCGGGCTTTAGGCTGAGCACGAAGAGCAGGGGTGCGGGTTTTAGGCTGAGCACGAAGAGCAGGGGTGCGGGCTTTAGGCTGAGCACGAAGAGCAGGGGTGCGGGGTTTAGGCTGAGCACGAAGAGCAGGGGTGCGGGGTTTAGGCTGAAGTCGAAGAGGAGGTGTGCGGGGTTTAGGCTGAAGTCGAAGAGGAGGGGTGCGGGTTTTAGGCTGAGTGTGAAGTGGTGGGGTGCGGGTTTTAGGCTGAAGTCGAAGAGGAGGGGTGCGGGTTTTAGGCCGAGCACGAAGAGGATGGGTGCGGGTTTTATGCGGAGAGTGAAGAGGATGGGTGCGGGTTTTAGGCTGAGTGTGAAGGGGAGGGGTGCGGGTTTTAGGCTGAAGTCGATCAGGAGCGGTGCGGGTTTTAGGCTAAGCACGAAGAGCAGGGGTGCGGGTTTTATGCGGAGAGTGAAGAGGAGGGGTGCGGGTTTTAGGCTGAAGTCGAAGAGGAGGGGTGCGGGTTTTAGGCTGAGTGTGAAGTGGTGGGGTGCGGGTTTTAGGCTGAAGACGAAGAGGAGGGGTGCGGGTTTTAGGCCGAGCACGAAGAGGATGGGTGCGGGTTTTAGGCCGAGCACGAAGAGCAGGGGTGCGGGTTTTAGGCCGAGCACGAAGAGCAGGGGTGCGGGTTTTAGGCCGAGCACGAAGAGCAGGGGTGCGGGTTTTAGGCCGAGCACGAAGAGCAGGGGTGCGGGTTTTAGGCCGAGCACGAAGAGCAGGGGTGCGGGTTTTAGGCCGAGCACGAAGAGCAGGGGTGCGGGTTTTAGGCCGAGCACGAAGAGCAGGGGAGCGGGTTCTAGGCTGAGCACGAAGAGCAGGGGAGCGGGTTCTAGGCCGAGCACGAAGAGCAGGGGTGCGGGTTTTAGGCCGAGCACGAAGAGCAGGGGTGCGGGTTTTAGGCCGAGCACGAAGAGCAGGGGTGCGGGTTTTAGGCTGAAGTCGAAGATGAAGACTGCGGGTTTTAGGCTGAAGACGAAGAGGAGGGGTGCGGGTTTTAGGCTAAGCACGAAGAGGAGGGGTGCGGGTCTTATGCGGAGAGTGAAGAGGATGGGTGCGGGTTTTAGGCTGAGTGTGAAGGGGAGGGGTGCGGGTTTTAGGCTGAAGTCGAAGAGGAGGGGTGCGGGTTTTAGGCTGAGTGTGAAGTGGAGGGGTGCGGGTTTTAGGCTTAGTGTGAAGTGGAGGGAAGCGGGTTTTAGGCTGAGTGTGAAGTGGAGGGGTGCGGGTTTTAGGCTGAAGACGAATAGGATTGGTGCGGGTTTTAGGCTGAAGACGAATAGGAGGGGTGCGGGTTTTAGGCTGAGCACGAAGAGAGGGGGTGCGGGTTTTAGGCTGAGCACGAAGAGCAGGGGTGCGGGTTTTAGGCTGAGTGTGAAGTGGTGGGGTGCGGGTTTTAGGCTGAAGTCGAAGAGGAGGGGTGCGGGTTTTAGGCCGAGCACGAAGAGCAGGGGTGCGGATTTTATGCGGAGAGTGAAGAGGATGGGTGCGGGTTTTAGGCTGAGTGTGAAGGGGAGGGGTGCGGGTTTTAGGCTGAAGTCGAACAGGAGCGGTGCGGGTTTTAGGCTAAGCACGAAGAGCAGGGGTGCGGGTTTTATGCGGAGAGTGAAGAGGAGGGGTGCGGGTTTTAGGCTGAAGTCGAAGAGGAGGGGTGCGGGTTTTAGGCTGAGTGTGAAGTGGTGGGGTGCGGGTTTTAGGCTGAAGACGAAGAGGAGGGGTGCGGGTTTTAGGCCGAGCACGAAGAGGATGGGTGCGGGTTTTAGGCCGAGCACCAAGAGCAGGGGTGCGGGTTATAGGCCGAGCACGAAGAGCAGGGGTGCGGGTTTTAGGCCGAGCACGAAGAGCAGGGGTGCGGGTTTTAGGCCGAGCACGAAGAGCAGGGGTGCGGGTTTTAGGCCGAGCACGAAGAGCAGGGGTGCGGGTTTTAGGCCGAGCACGAAGAGCAGGGGTGCGGGTTTTAGGCCGAGCACGAAGAGCAGGGGTGCGGGTTCTAGGCCGAGCACGAAGAGCAGGGGTGCGGGTTTTAGGCCGAGCACGAAGAGCAGGGGTGCGGGATTTAGGCCGAGCACGAAGAGCAGGGGTGCGGGTTTTAGGCCGAGCACGAAGAGCAGGGGTGCGGGTTTTAGGCTGAAGTCGAAGATGAAGACTGCGGGTTTTAGGATGAAGACGAAGAGGAGGGGTGCGGGTTTTAGGCTAAGCACGAAGAGGAGGGGTGCGGGTCTTATGCGGAGAGTGAAGAGGATGGGTGCGGGTTTTAGGCTGAGTGTGAAGGGGAGGGGTGCGGGTTTTAGGCTGAAGTCGAAGAGGAGGGGTGCGGGTTTTAGGCTGAGTGTGAAGTGGAGGGGTGCGGGTTTTAGGCTGAGTGTGAAGTGGAGGGAAGCGGGTTTTAGGCTGAGTGTGAAGTGGAGGGGTGCGGGTTTTAGGCTGAAGACGAATAGGATTGGTGCGGGTTTTAGGCTGAAGACGAATAGGAGGGGTGCGGGTTTTAGGCTGAGCACGAAGAGCAGGGGTGCGGGTTTTAGGCTGAGCACGAAGAGCAGGGGTGCGGGTTTTAGGCTGAGCACGAAGAGCAGGGGTGCGGGTTTTAGGCTGATCACGAAGAGCAGGGGTGCGGGTTTTAGTCTGAGCACGAAGTGCAGGGGTGCGGGATTTAGGCTGAGCACGAAGAGCAGGGGTGCGGGCTTTAGGCTGAGCACGAAGAGCAGGGGTGCAAGCTTTAGGCTGAGCATGAAGAGCAGGGGTGCGGGCTTTAGGCCGAGCACGAAGATCAGGGGTGCGGGCTTTAGGCCGAGCACGAAGAGCAGGGGTGCGGGCTTTAGGCCGAGCACGAAGAGCAGGGGTGCGGGATTTAGGCCGAGCACGAAGAGCAGGGGTGCGGGCTTTAGGCCGAGCACGAAGAGCAGGGGTGCGGGCTTTAGGCCGAGCACGAAGAGCAGGGGTGCGGGTTTTAGGCCGAGCACGAAGAGCAGGGGTGCGGGTTTTAGGCTGAGCACGAAGTGGAGGGGTACGGGTTTTAGGCTGTGTGTGAAGAGGAGAGGTGCGGGTTTTAGGCTGAAGTCGAAGAGGAGGGGTGCGGGTTTTAGGCTGAAGTCGAAGAGGAGGGGCGCGGGTTTTAGGCTGAAGTCGAAGAGGATGGGTGTGGGTTTTAGGCTGTGTGTGAAGCGGAGAAGTGCGGGTTTTAGGCTGAAGTCGAAGAGAAGGGGTTGTGGGTTTTAGGCTGAGTGTGAAGTGGAGGGGTGCGGGTTTTAGGCTGAAGACGAATAGGAGGGATTGCGGGTTTTAGGCTGAGCACGAAGAGTAGGGGTGCGGGCTTTAGGCTGAGCACGAAGAGCAGGGGTGCGGGCTTTAGGCTGAGCACGAAGAGCAGGGGTGCGGGTTTTAGGCCGAGCACGAAGAGCAGGGGTGCGGGTTTTAGGCTGAGCACGAAGAGCAGGTGTGCGGGTTTTACGCCGAGCACGAAGAGCAGGGGTGCGGGTTTTAGGCCGAGCACGAAGAGCAGGGGTGCGGGTTTTAGGATGAGCACGAAGAGCAGGGGTGCGGGTTTTAGGCTGAGCACGAAGAGCAGGGGTGCGGGTTTTAGGCTGAGCACGAAGAGGAGGGGTGCGGGTTTTAGGCTGAGCACGAAGAGCAGGGGTGCGGGTTTTAGGCTGAGCACGAAGAGCAGGGGTGCGGGTTTTAGGGTGAGCACGAAGAGCAGGGGTGCGGATTTTAGGCTGAGCACGAAGAGCAGGGGTGCGGGTTCTAGGCTGAGCACGAAGAGTAGGGGTGCTGGTTTTAGGCTGAAGTCGAAGATGAAGACTGCTGGTTTTAGGCTGAAGACGAAGAGGAGGGGTGCGGGTTTTAGGCCGAGCACGAAGAGCAGGGGTGCGGGTTTTATGCGGAGAGTGAAGAGGACGGGTGCGGGTTTTAGGCTGAGTGTGAAGAGGAGGGGTGCGGGTTTTAGGATGAAGTCGAAGAGGAGGGGTGCGGGTTTTAGGCTGAAGTCGAAGAGGAGGGGTGCGGGTTTTAGGCTGAAGACGAAGAGGAGGGGTTGCAAGTTTTAGGCTGAGTGTGAAGTGGAGGGGTGCGGGTTTTAGGCTGAGCGCGAAGAGGAGGGGTGCGGGTTTTAGCTGAGCACGAAGAGCAGGGGTGCGGGTTTTAGGCTGAGCACGAAGAGCAGGGGTGCGGGTTTTAGGCTGAGCACGAAGAGCAGGTGTGCGGGTTTTAGGCTGAGCACGAAGAGCAGGGGTGCGGGTTTTTGGCTGAGCACGAAGAGCAGGGGTGCGGGTTTTTGGCTGAGCACGAAGAGCAGGGGTGCGGGTTTTAGGCTGAGCACGAAGAGCAGGGGTGCGGGTTCTTGGCTGAGCACGAAGAGCAGGGGTGCGGGTTTTTGGCTGAGCACGAAGAGCAGGGGTGCGTGTTTTAGGCTGAGCACGAAGAGCAGGGGTGCGGGTTTTAGGCTGAGCACGAAGAGCAGGGGTGCGGAGTTTAGGCTGAGCACGAAGAGCAGGGGTGCGGGGTTTAGGCTGAGCACGAAGAACAGGGGTGCGGGGTTTAGGCTGAGCACGAAGAGCAGGGGAGCGGGCTTTAGGCTGAGCACGAAGAGCAGGGGTGCGGGCTTTAGGCTGAGCACGAAGAGCAGGGGTGCGGGCTTTAGGCTGAGCACGAAGAGCAAGGGTGCGGGCTTTAGGCTGAGCACGAAGAGCAGGGGTGCGGGCTTTAGGCTGAGCACGAAGAGCAGGGTTGCGGGCTTTAGGCTGAGCACGAAGAGCAGGGGTGCGGGCTTTAGGCTGAGCACGAAGAGCAGGGGTGCGGGCTTTAGGCTGAATTCGAAGATGAAGACTGCGGGGTTTAGGCTGAAGACGAAGAGGAGGGGTGCGGGTTTTAGGCTAAGCACGAAGAGGACGGGTGCGGGTTTTAGGCCGAGCACGAAGAGCAGGGGTGCGGGTTTTAGGCCGAGCACGAAGAGCAGGGGTGCGGGTTTTAGGCCGAGCACGAAGAGCAGGGGTGCGGGTTTTAGGCCGAGCACGAAGAGCAGGGGTGCGGGTTTTAGGCCGAGCACGAAGAGCAGGGGTGCGGGTTTTAGGCCGAGCACGAAGAGCAGGGGTGCGGGTTTTTGGCCGAGCACGAAGAGCAGGGGTGCGGGTTTTAGGCTGAAGTCGAAGAGGAGGGGTGCGGGTTTTAGGCTAAGCACGAAGAGGAGGGGTGCGGGTTTTATGCGGAGAGTGAAGAGGATGGGTGCGGGTTTTAGGCTGAGTGTGAAGGGGAGGGGTGCGGGTTTTAGGCTGAAGTCGAAGAGGAGGGGTGCGGGTTTTAGGCTGAGTGTGAAGTGGAGGGGTGCGGGTTTTAGGCTGAGTGTGAAGTGGAGGGAAGCGGGTTTTAGGCTGAGTATGAAGTGGAATGGTGCGGGTTTTAGGCTGAAGACGAATAGGATTGGTGCGGGTTTTAGGCTGAAGACGAATCGGAGGGGTGCGGGTTTTAGGCTGAGCACGAAGACCAGGGGTGCGGGTTTTAGGCTGAGCACGAAGAGCAGGGGTGCGGGATTTAGGCTGATCACGAAGAGCAGGGGTGCGGGTTTTAGGCTGAGCACGAAGTGCATGGGTGCAGGTTTTAGTCTGAGCACGAAGAGCAGGGGTGCGGGCTTTAGGCTGAGCACGAAGAGCAGGGGTGCGGGCTTTAGGCTGAGCACGAAGAGCAGGGGTGCGGGCTTTAGGCCGAGCACGAAGAGCAGGGGTGCAAGCTTTAGGCCGAGCACGAAGAGCAGGGGTGCGGGCTTTAGGCCGAGCACGAAGAGCAGGGGTGCGGGCTTTAGGCCGAGCACGAAGAGCAGCGGTGCGGGCTTTAGGCCGAGCACGAAGATCAGGGTTGCTGGCTTTAGGCCGAGCACGAAGAGCAGGGGTGCGGGTTTTAGGCTGAGCACGAAGAGCAGAGGTGCGGGTTTTAGCCTGAGCACGAAGAGGATGGGTGCGGGTTTTAGGCTGTGTGTGAAGAGGAGAGGTGCGGGTTTTAGGCTGAAGTCGAAGAGGAGGGGTGCGGGTTTTAGGCTGAAGTCGAAGAGGAGGGGTGCGGGTTTTAGGCTGAAGTCGAAGAGGATGGGTGTGGGTTTTAGGCTGTGTGTGAAGAGGAGAAGTGCGGGTTTTAGGCTGAAGTCGAAGAGAAGGGGTTGCAGGTTTTAGGCTGAGTGTGAAGTGGAGGGGTGCGGGTTTTAGGCTGAAGACGAAGAGCAGGGGTGCGGGCTTTAGGCTGAGCACGAAGAGCAGGGGTGCGGGCTTTAGGCTGAGCACGAAGAGCAGGGGTGCGGGTTTTAGGCTGAGCACGAAGAGCAGGGGTGCGGGTTTTAGGCTGAGCACGAAGAGCAGGGGTGCGGGTTTTAGGCTGAGCACGAAGAGCAGGGGTGCGGGTTTTAGGCTGAGCACGAAGAGCAGGGGTGCGGGTTTTAGGCTGAGCACGAACAGCAGGTGTGCGGGTTTTAGGCTGAGCACGAAGAGCAGGGGTGCGGGTTTTTGGCTGAGCACGAAGAGCAGGGGTGCGGGTTTTTGGCTGAGCACGAAGAGCAGGGGTGCGGGTTTTTGGCTGAGCACGAAGAGCAGGGGTGCGGGCTTTAGGCTGAGCACGAAGAGCAGGGGTGCGGGTTTTTGGCTGAGCACGAAGAGCAGGGGTGCGGGTTTTTGGCTGAGCACGAAGAGCAGGGGTGCGTGTTTTAGGCTGAGCACGAAGAGCAGGGGTGCGGGTTTTAGGCTGAGCACGAAGAGCAGGGGTGCGGGGTTTAGGCTGAGCACGAAGAGCAGGGGTGCGGGGTTTAGGCTGAGCACGAAGAACAGGGGTGCGGGGTTTAGGCTGAGCACGAAGAGCAGGGGTGCGGGCTTTAGGCTGAGCACGAAGAGCAGGGGTGCGGGCTTTAGGCTGAGCACGAAGAGCAGGGGTGCGGGCTTAAGGCTGAGCACGAAGAGCAAGGGTGCGGGCTTTAGGCTGAGCACGAAGAGCAGGGGTGCGGGCTTTAGCCTGAGCACGAAGAGCAGGGGTGCGGGCTTTAGGCTGAGCACGAAGAGCAGGGGTGCGGGCTTTAGGCTGAGCACGAAGAGCAGGGGTGCGGGCTTTAGGCTGAATTCGAAGATGAAGACTGCGGGGTTTAGGCTGAAGACGAAGAGGAGGGGTGCGGGTATTAGGCTAAGCACGAAGAGGAGGGGTGCGGGTTTTAGGCCGAGCACGAAGAGCAGGGGTGCGGGTTTTAGGCCGAGCACGAAGAGCAGGGGTGCGGGTTTTAGGCCGAGCACGAAGAGCAGGGGAGCGGGTTCTAGGCTGAGCACGAAGAGCAGGGGAGCGGGTTCTAGGCCGAGCACGAAGAGCAGGGGTGCGGGTTTTAGGCCGAGCACGAAGAGCAGGGGTGCGGGTTTTAGGCCGAGCACGAAGAGCAGGGGTGCGGGTTTTAGGCTGAAGTCGAAGATGAAGACTGCGGGTTTTAGGCTGAAGACGAAGAGGAGGGGTGCGGGTTTTAGGCTAAGCACGAAGAGGAGGGGTGCGGGTCTTATGCGGAGAGTGAAGAGGATGGGTGCGGGTTTTAGGCTGAGTGTGAAGGGGAGGGGTGCGGGTTTTAGGCTGAAGTCGAAGAGGAGGGGTGCGGGTTTTAGGCTGAGTGTGAAGTGGAGGGGTGCGGGTTTTAGGCTTAGTGTGAAGTGGAGGGAAGCGGGTTTTAGGCTGAGTGTGAAGTGGAGGGGTGCGGGTTTTAGGCTGAAGACGAATAGGATTGGTGCGGGTTTTAGGCTGAAGACGAATAGGAGGGGTGCGGGTTTTAGGCTGAGCACGAAGAGCGGGGGTGCGGGTTTTAGGCTGAGCACGAAGAGCAGGGGTGCGGGTTTTAGGCTGAGTGTGAAGTGGTGGGGTGCGGGTTTTAGGCTGAAGTCGAAGAGGAGGGGTGCGGGTTTTAGGCCGAGCACGAAGAGCAGGGGTGCTGATTTTATGCGGAGAGTGAAGAGGATGGGTGCGGGTTTTAGGCTGAGTGTGAAGGGGAGGGGTGCGGGTTTTAGGCTGAAGTCGAACAGGAGCGGTGCGGGTTTTAGGCTAAGCACGAAGAGCAGGGGTGCGGGTTTTATGCGGAGAGTGAAGAGGAGGGGTGCGGGTTTTAGGCTGAAGTCGAAGAGGAGGGGTGCGGGTTTTAGGCTGAGTGTGAAGTGGTGGGGTGCGGGTTTTAGGCTGAAGACGAAGAGGAGGGGTGCGGGTTTTAGGCCGAGCACGAAGAGGATGGGTGCGGGTTTTAGGCCGAGCACGAAGAGCAGGGGTGCGGGTTATAGGCCGAGCACGAAGAGCAGGGGTGCGGGTTTTAGGCCGAGCACGAAGAGCAGGGGTGCGGGTTTTAGGCCGAGCACGAAGAGCAGGGGTGCGGGTTTTAGGCCGAGCACGAAGAGCAGGGGTGCGGGTTTTAGGCCGAGCACGAAGAGCAGGGGTGCGGGTTTTAGGCCGAGCACGAAGAGCAGGGGTGCGGGTTCTAGGCCGAGCACGAAGAGCAGGGGTGCGGGTTTTAGGCCGAGCACGAAGAGCAGGGGTGCGGGATTTAGGCCGAGCACGAAGAGCAGGGGTGCGGGTTTTAGGCCGAGCACGAAGAGCAGGGGTGCGGGTTTTAGGCTGAAGTCGAAGATGAAGACTGCGGGTTTTAGGATGAAGACGAAGAGGAGGGGTGCGGGTTTTAGGCTAAGCACGAAGAGGAGGGGTGCGGGTCTTATGCGGAGAGTGAAGAGGATGGGTGCGGGTTTTAGGCTGAGTGTGAAGGGGAGGGGTGCGGGTTTTAGGCTGAAGTCGAAGAGGAGGGGTGCGGGTTTTAGGCTGAGTGTGAAGTGGAGGGGTGCGGGTTTTAGGCTGAGTGTGAAGTGGAGGGAAGCGGGTTTTAGGCTGAGTGTGAAGTGGAGGGGTGCGGGTTTTAGGCTGAAGACGAATAGGATTGGTGCGGGTTTTAGGCTGAAGACGAATAGGAGGGGTGCGGGTTTTAGGCTGAGCACGAAGAGCAGGGGTGCGGGTTTTAGGCTGAGCACGAAGAGCAGGGGTGCGGGTTTTAGGCTGAGCACGAAGAGCAGGGGTGCGGGTTTTAGGCTGATCACGAAGAGCAGGGGTGCGGGTTTTAGTCTGAGCACGAAGTGCAGGGGTGCGGGATTTAGGCTGAGCACGAAGAGCAGGGGTGCGGGCTTTAGGCTGAGCACGAAGAGCAGGGGTGCAAGCTTTAGGCTGAGCATGAAGAGCAGGGGTGCGGGCTTTAGGCCGAGCACGAAGATCAGGGGTGCGGGCTTTAGGCCGAGCACGAAGAGCAGGGGTGCGGGCTTTAGGCCGAGCACGAAGAGCAGGGGTGCGGGATTTAGGCCGAGCACGAAGAGCAGGGGTGCGGGCTTTAGGCCGAGCACGAAGAGCAGGGGTGCGGGCTTTAGGCCGAGCACGAAGAGCAGGGGTGCGGGTTTTAGGCCGAGCACGAAGAGCAGGGGTGCGGGTTTTAGGCTGAGCACGAAGTGGAGGGGTGCGGGTTTTAGGCTGTGTGTGAAGAGGAGAGGTGCGGGTTTTAGGCTGAAGTCGAAGAGGAGGGGTGCGGGTTTTAGGCTGAAGTCGAAGAGGAGGGGCGCGGGTTTTAGGCTGAAGTCGAAGAGGATGGGTGTGGGTTTTAGGCTGTGTGTGAAGCGGAGAAGTGCGGGTTTTAGGCTGAAGTCGAAGAGAAGGGGTTGTGGGTTTTAGGCTGAGTGTGAAGTGGAGGGGTGCGGGTTTTAGGCTGAAGACGAATAGGAGGGATTGCGGGTTTTAGGCTGAGCACGAAGAGCAGGGGTGCGGGCTTTAGGCTGAGCACGAAGAGCAGGGGTGCGGGCTTTAGGCTGAGCACGAAGAGCAGGGGTGCGGGTTTTAGGCCGAGCACGAAGAGCAGGGGTGCGGGTTTTAGGCTGAGCACGAAGAGCAGGTGTGCGGGTTTTACGCCGAGCACGAAGAGCAGGGGTGCGGGTTTTAGGCCGAGCACGAAGAGCAGGGGTGCGGGTTTTAGGATGAGCACGAAGAGCAGGGGTGCGGGTTTTAGGGTGAGCACGAAGAGCAGGGGTGCGGATTTTAGGCTGAGCACGAAGAGCAGGGGTGCGGGTTCTAGGCTGAGCACGAAGAGTAGGGGTGCTGGTTTTAGGCTGAAGTCGAAGATGAAGACTGCTGGTTTTAGGCTGAAGACGAAGAGGAGGGGTGCGGGTTTTAGGCCGAGCACGAAGAGCAGGGGTGCGGGTTTTATGCGGAGAGTGAAGAGGACGGGTGCGGGTTTTAGGCTGAGTGTGAAGAGGAGGGGTGCGGGTTTTAGGATGAAGTCGAAGAGGAGGGGTGCGGGTTTTAGGCTGAAGTCGAAGAGGAGGGGTGCGGGTTTTAGGCTGAAGACGAAGAGGAGGGGTTGCAAGTTTTAGGCTGAGTGTGAAGTGGAGGGGTGCGGGTTTTAGGCTGAGCGCGAAGAGGAGGGGTGCGGGTTTTAGCTGAGCACGAAGAGCAGGGGTGCGGGTTTTAGGCTGAGCACGAAGAGCAGGGGTGCGGGTTTTAGGCTGAGCACGAAGAGCAGGTGTGCGGGTTTTAGGCTGAGCACGAAGAGCAGGGGTGCGGGTTTTTGGCTGAGCACGAAGAGCAGGGGTGCGGGTTTTTGGCTGAGCACGAAGAGCAGGGGTGCGGGTTTTAGGCTGAGCACGAAGAGCAGGGGTGCGGGTTCTTGGCTGAGCACGAAGAGCAGGGGTGCGGGTTTTTGGCTGAGCACGAAGAGCAGGGGTGCGTGTTTTAGGCTGAGCACGAAGAGCAGGGGTGCGGGTTTTAGGCTGAGCACGAAGAGCAGGGGTGCGGAGTTTAGGCTGAGCACGAAGAGCAGGGGTGCGGGGTTTAGGCTGAGCACGAAGAACAGGGGTGCGGGGTTTAGGCTGAGCACGAAGAGCAGGGGAGCGGGCTTTAGGCTGAGCACGAAGAGCAGGGGTGCGGGCTTTAGGCTGAGCACGAAGAGCAGGGGTGCGGGCTTTAGGCTGAGCACGAAGAGCAAGGGTGCGGGCTTTAGGCTGAGCACGAAGAGCAGGGGTGCGGGCTTTAGGCTGAGCACGAAGAGCAGGGTTGCGGGCTTTAGGCTGAGCACGAAGAGCAGGGGTGCGGGCTTTAGGCTGAGCACGAAGAGCAGGGGTGCGGGCTTTAGGCTGAATTCGAAGATGAAGACTGCGGGGTTTAGGCTGAAGACGAAGAGGAGGGGTGCGGGTTTTAGGCTAAGCACGAAGAGGACGGGTGCGGGTTTTAGGCCGAGCACGAAGAGCAGGGGTGCGGGTTTTAGGCCGAGCACGAAGAGCAGGGGTGCGGGTTTTAGGCCGAGCACGAAGAGCAGGGGTGCGGGTTTTAGGCCGAGCACGAAGAGCAGGGGTGCGGGTTTTAGGCCGAGCACGAAGAGCAGGGGTGCGGGTTTTAGGCCGAGCACGAAGAGCAGGGGTGCGGGTTTTTGGCCGAGCACGAAGAGCAGGGGTGCGGGTTTTAGGCTGAAGTCGAAGAGGAGGGGTGCGGGTTTTAGGCTAAGCACGAAGAGGAGGGGTGCGGGTTTTATGCGGAGAGTGAAGAGGATGGGTGCGGGTTTTAGGCTGAGTGTGAAGGGGAGGGGTGCGGGTTTTAGGCTGAAGTCGAAGAGGAGGGGTGCGGGTTTTAGGCTGAGTGTGAAGTGGAGGGGTGCGGGTTTTAGGCTGAGTGTGAAGTGGAGGGAAGCGGGTTTTAGGCTGAGTATGAAGTGGAATGGTGCGGGTTTTAGGCTGAAGACGAATAGGATTGGTGCGGGTTTTAGGCTGAAGACGAATCGGAGGGGTGCGGGTTTTAGGCTGAGCACGAAGACCAGGGGTGCGGGTTTTAGGCTGAGCACGAAGAGCAGGGGTGCGGGATTTAGGCTGATCACGAAGAGCAGGGGTGCGGGTTTTAGGCTGAGCACGAAGTGCATGGGTGCAGGTTTTAGTCTGAGCACGAAGAGCAGGGGTGCGGGCTTTAGGCTGAGCACGAAGAGCAGGGGTGCGGGCTTTAGGCTGAGCACGAAGAGCAGGGGTGCGGGCTTTAGGCCGAGCACGAAGAGCAGGGGTGCAAGCTTTAGGCCGAGCACGAAGAGCAGGGGTGCGGGCTTTAGGCCGAGCACGAAGAGCAGGGGTGCGGGCTTTAGGCCGAGCACGAAGAGCAGCGGTGCGGGCTTTAGGCCGAGCACGAAGATCAGGGTTGCTGGCTTTAGGCCGAGCACGAAGAGCAGGGGTGCGGGTTTTAGGCTGAGCACGAAGAGCAGAGGTGCGGGTTTTAGCCTGAGCACGAAGAGGAGGGGTGCGGGTTTTAGGCTGTGTGTGAAGAGGAGAGGTGCGGGTTTTAGGCTGAAGTCGAAGAGGAGGGGTGCGGGTTTTAGGCTGAAGTCGAAGAGGAGGGGTGCGGGTTTTAGGCTGAAGTCGAAGAGGATGGGTGTGGGTTTTAGGCTGTGTGTGAAGAGGAGAAGTGCGGGTTTTAGGCTGAAGTCGAAGAGAAGGGGTTGCAGGTTTTAGGCTGAGTGTGAAGTGGAGGGGTGCGGGTTTTAGGCTGAAGACGAAGAGCAGGGGTGCGGGCTTTAGGCTGAGCACGAAGAGCAGGGGTGCGGGCTTTAGGCTGAGCACGAAGAGCAGGGGTGCGGGTTTTAGGCTGAGCACGAAGAGCAGGGGTGCGGGTTTTAGGCTGAGCACGAAGAGCAGGGGTGCGGGTTTTAGGCTGAGCACGAAGAGCAGGGGTGCGGGTTTTAGGCTGAGCACGAAGAGCAGGGGTGCGGGTTTTAGGCTGAGCACGAAGAGCAGGGGTGCGGGTTTTAGGCTGAGCACGAAGAGCAGGGGTGCGGGTTTTTGGCTGAGCACGAAGAGCAGGGGTGCGGGTTTTTGGCTGAGCACGAAGAGCAGGGGTGCGGGTTTTTGGCTGAGCACGAAGAGCAGGGGTGCGGGCTTTAGGCTGAGCACGAAGAGCAGGGGTGCGGGTTTTTGGCTGAGCACGAAGAGCAGGGGTGCGGGTTTTTGGCTGAGCACGAAGAGCAGGGGTGCGGGTTTTAGGCTGAGCACGAAGAGCAGGGGTGCGGGTTTTAGGCTGAGCACGAAGAGCAGGGGTGCGGGGTTTAGGCTGAGCACGAAGAGCAGGGGTGCGGGGTTTAGGCTGAGCACGAAGAACAGGGGTGCGGGGTTTAGGCTGAGCACGAAGAGCAGGGGTGCGGGCTTTAGGCTGAGCACGAAGAGCAGGGGTGCGGGCTTTAGGCTGAGCACGAAGAGCAGGGGTGCGGGCTTAAGGCTGAGCACGAAGAGCAAGGGTGCGGGCTTTAGGCTGAGCACGAAGAGCAGGGGTGCGGGCTTTAGCCTGAGCACGAAGAGCAGGGGTGCGGGCTTTAGGCTGAGCACGAAGAGCAGGGGTGCGGGCTTTAGGCTGAGCACGAAGAGCAGGGGTGCGGGCTTTAGGCTGAATTCGAAGATGAAGACTGCGGGGTTTAGGCTGAAGACGAAGAGGAGGGGTGCGGGTATTAGGCTAAGCACGAAGAGGAGGGGTGCGGGTTTTAGGCCGAGCACGAAGAGCAGGGGTGCGGGTTTTAGGCCGAGCACGAAGAGCAGGGGTGCGGGTTTTAGGCCGAGCACGAAGAGCAGGGGTGCGGGTTTTAGGCCGAGCACGAAGAGCAGGGGTGTGGGTTTTAGGCCGAGCACGAAGAGCAGGGGTGCGGGTTTTAGGCCGAGCACGAAGAGCAGGGGTGCGGGTTTTAGGGTGAGCACGAAGAGCAGGGGTGCGGGTTTTAGGCTGAAGTCGAAGATGAAGACTGCGGGTTTTAGGCTGAAGACGAAGAGGAGGGGTGCGGGTTTTAGGCTAAGCACGAAGAGGAGGGGTGCGGGTTTTATGCGGAGAGTGAAGAGGATGGGTGGGGTTTTAGGCTGAGTGTGAAGGGGAGGGGTGCGGGTTTTAGGCTGAAGTCGAAGAGGAGGGGTGCGGGTTTTAGGCTGAGTGTGAAGTGGAGGGGTGCGGGTTTTAGGCTGAGTGTGAAGTGGAGGGAAGCGGGTTTTAGGCTGAGTGTGAAGTGGAATGGTGCGGGTTTTAGGCTGAAGACGAATAGGATTGGTGCGGGTTTTAGGCTGAGCACGAAGAGGAGGGGTGCGGGTTTTAGGCTGAGCACGAAGACCAGGTGTGCGGGTTTTAGGCTGAGCACGAAGAGCAGGGGTGCGGGTTTTAGGCTGATCACGAAGAGCAGGGGTGCGGGTTTTAGGCTGAGCACGAAGTGCATGGGTGCGGGTTTTAGTCTGAGCACGAAGAGCAGGGGTGCGGGCTTTAGGCTGAGCACGAAGAGCAGGGGTGCGGGCTTTAGGCCGAGCACGAAGAGCAGGGGTGCAAGTTTTAGGCCGAGCACGAAGAGCAGGGGTGCGGGCTTTAGGCCGAGCACGAAGAGCAGGGGTGCGGGCTTTAGGCCGAGCACGAAGAGCAGGGGTGCGGGCTTTAGGCCGAGCACGAAGAGCAGCGGTGCGGGCTTTAGGCCGAGCACGAAGATCAGGGTTGCTGGCTTTAGGCCGAGCACGAAGAGCAGGGGTGCGGGTTTTAGGCTGAGCACGAAGAGCAGGGGTGCGGGTTTTAGGCTGAGCACGAAGAGGATGGGTGCGGGTTTTAGGCTGTGTGTGAAGAGGAGAGGTGCGGGTTTTAGGCTGAAGTCGAAGAGGAGGGGTGCGGGTTTTAGGCTGAAGTCGAAGAGGAGGGGTGCGGGTTTTAGGCTGAAGTCGAAGAGGATGGGTGTGGGTTTTAGGCTGTGTGTGAAGAGGAGAAGTGCGGGTTTTAGGCTGAAGTCGAAGAGAAGGGGTTGCGGGTTTTAGGCTGAGTGTGAAGTGGAGGGGTGCGGGTTTTAGGCCAAGCACGAAGAGCAGGGGTGCGGGCTTTAGGCTGAGCACGAAGAGCAGGGGTGCGGGCTTTAGGCTGAGCACGAAGAGCAGGGGTGCGGGTTTTAGGCTGAGCACGAAGAGCAGGGGTGCGGGTTTTAGGCTGAGCACGAAGAGCAGGGGTGCGGGTTTTAGGCTGAGCACGAAGAGCAGGGGTGCGGGTTTTAGGCAGAGCACGAAGAGCAGGGGTGCGGGTTTTAGGCTGAGCACGAAGAGCAGGGGTGCGGGTTTTAGGCTGAGCACGAAGAGCAGGGGTGCGGGTTTTAGGCCGAGCACGAAGAGCAGGGGTGCGGGCTTTAGGCTGAGCACGAAGAGCAGGGGTGCGGGTTTTAGGCTGAGCACGAAGAGCAGGGGTGCGGGTTTTAGGCTGAGCACGAATAGGAGGGGTGCGGGTTTTAGGATGTGTGTGAAGAGGAGAGGTGCGGGTTTTAGGCTGAAGTCGAAGAGGAGGGGTGCGGGTTTTAGGCTGAAGTCGAAGAGGAGGGGTGCGGGTTTTAGGCTGAAGTCGAAGAGGAGGGGTGCGGGTTTTAGGCTGAAGTCGAAGAGGATGGGTGGGGGTTTTAGGCTGTGTGTGAAGAGGAGAAGTGCGGGTTTTAGGCTGAAGTCGAAGAGAAGGGGTTGCGGGTTTTAGGCTGAGTGTGAAGTTGAGGGGTGCGGGTTTTAGGCTGAAGACGAATAGGAGGGGTGCGGGTTTTAGGCTGAGCACGAAGAGCAGGGGTGCGGGCTTTAGGCTGAGCACGAAGAGCAGGGGTGCGGGTTTTAGGCTGAGCACGAAGAGCAGGGGTGCGGGTTTTAGGCTGAGCACGAAGAGCAGGGGTGCGGGTTTTAGGCTGAGCACGAAGAGCAGGGGTGCGGGTTTTAGGCTGAGCACGAAGAGCAGGGGTGCGGGTTTTAGGCTGAGCACGAAGAGCAGGGGTGCGGGTTTTAGGCTGAGCACGAAGAGGAGGGGTGCGGGTTTTAGGCTGAGCACGAAGAGGAGGGGTGCGGGTTTTAGGCTGAGCACGAAGAGCAGGGGTGCGGGTTTTAGGCTGAGCACGAAGAGCAGGGGTGCGGGTTTTAGGCTGAGCACGAAGAGCAGGGGTGCGGGTTTTAGGCTGAGCACGAAGAGCAGGGGTGCGGGTTTTAGGCTGAGCACGAAGAGCAGGGGTGCGGGTTTTAGGCTGAAGTCGAAGATGAAGACTACGGGTTTTAGGCTGAAAACGAAGAGGAGGGGTGCGGGTTTTAGGCTAAGCACGAAGAGGAGGGGTGCGGGTTTTAGGCGGAGTGTGAAGAGGAGGGGTGCGGGTTTTAGGCTGAGTGTGAAGAGGAGGGGTGCGGGTTTTAAGCTGAAGTCGAAGAGGAGGGGTGCGGGTTTTAGGCTGAAGTCGAAGAGGAGAGATGTGAGTTTTAGGCTGAGTATGAAGAGGAGGGGTGCGGGTTTTAGGCCGAAGTCGAAGAGGAAGGGTGCGGGTTTTAGGCTGAAGTCGAAGAGGAGGGGTGCGGGTTTTAGGCTGAAGTCGAAGAGGAGAGATGTGAGTTTTAGGCTTAGTGTGAAGTGGAGGGGTGCGGGTTTTAGGCTGAGCACGAAGAGGAGGGGTGCGGGTTTTAGGCTGAGCACGAAGAGCAGGGGTGCGGGTTTTAGGCTGAGCACGAAGAGCAGGGGTGCGGGTTTTAGGCTGAGCACGAAGAGCAGGGGTGCGGGCTTTAGGCTGAGCACGAAGAGCAGGGGTGCGGGCTTTAGGCTGAGCACGAAGAGCAGGGGTGCGGGTTTTAGGCTTAGAACGAAGAGGAGGGGTGCGGGTTTTAGGCTGAGCACGAAGAGCAGGGGTGCGGGTTTTAGGCTGAGCACGAAGAGCAGGGGTGCGGGTTTTAGGCTGAGCACGAAGAGCGGGGGTGCGAGTTTTAGGCTGAAGTCGAAGAGGAGGGGTGCGGGTTTTAGGCTGAAGTCGAAGAGGAGGGGTGCGGGTTTTAGGCTGAGCACGAAGAGCAGGGGTGCGGGTTTTAGGCTGAGCACGAAGAGCAGGGTTGCGGGTTTTAGGCTGAGCACGAAAAGCAGGGGTGCGGGTTTTAGGCTGAGCTCGAAGAGCAGGGGTGCGGGTTTTAAGCTGAGCTCGAAGAGCAGGGGTGCGGGTTTTAGGCTGAGCACGAAGAGCAGGGGTGCGGGTTTTAGGCCGAGCACGAAGAGCAGGGGTGCGGGTTTTAGGTTGAGCACGAAGAGCAGGGGTGCGGGTTTTAGGTTGAGCACGAAGAGCAGGGGTGTGGGTTTTAGGCTGAGCACGAAGAGCAGGGGTGCGGGTTTTAGGCTGAAGTCGAAGATGAAGACTGCGGGTTTTAGGCTGAAGACGAAGAGGAGGGGTGCGGGTTTTAGGCTAAGCACGAAGAGGAGGGGTGCGGGTTTTAGGCTAAGCACAAATAGGAGGGGTGCAGGTTTTATGCGGAGAGTGAAGAGGAGGGGTGCGGGTTTTAGGCTGAAGTCGAAGAGGAGGGGTGCGGGTTTTAGGATGAAGTCGAAGAGGAGGGGTGCGGGTTTTAGGCTGAAGTCGAAGATGAAGACTGCGGGTTTTAGGCTGAAGACGAAGAGGAGGGGTGCGGGTTTTATGCGGAGAGTGAAGAGGAGTGGTGCGGGTTTTAGGCCGAAGATGAAGAGGTGGGGTGCGGGTTTTAGGCTGAAGTCGAAGAGGAGGGGTGCGGGTTTTAGGCTGAAGTCGAAGAGGAGGGGTGCGGGTTTTAGGCTGAAGTCGAAGAGGAGAGATGTGAGTTTTAGGCTGAGTGTGAAGTGGAGGGGTGCGGGCTTTAGGCTGAAGACGAATAGGAGGGGTGCGGGTTTTAGGCTGAGCACGAAGAGCAGGGGTGCGGGTTTTAGGCTGAGCACGAAGAGCAGGGGTGCGGGTTTTAGGCTGAGCACGAAGAGCAGGGGTGCGGGTTTTAGGCTGAGCACGAAGAGCAGGGGTGCGGGTTTTAGGCTGAGCACGAAGAGCAGGGGTGCGGGTTTTAGGCTGAGCACGAAGAGAAGGGGTGCGGGTTTTAGGCTGAGCACGAAGAGAAGGGGTGCGGGTTTTAGGCTGAGCACGAAGAGCAGCGGTGCGGGTTTTAGGCTGAGCACGAAGAGCAGGGGTGCGGGTTTTAGGCTGAGCACGAAGAGCAGGGGTGCGGGTTTTAGGCTAACCACGAAGAGGAGAGGTGCGGGTTTTCTGAGGAGAGTGAAGAGGATGGGTGCGGGTTTTAGGCTGAGTGTGAAGAGGAGGGGTGCGGGTTTTAGGCTGAGTGTGAAGACGAGGGGTGCGGGTTTTAGGCTGAAGTCGAAGAGGAGGGGTGCGGGTTTTAGGCTGAAGTCGAAGAGGAGGGGTGCGGGTTTTAGACTGAGTGTGAAGTGGAGGGGTGCGGGTTTTAGGCTGAGCACGAAGAGCAGGGGTGCGGGTTTTAGGCTGAGCGTGAAGAGCAGGGGTGCGGGTTTTATGCGGAGAGTGAAGAGGATGGGTGCGGGTTTTAGGCTGAGTGTGAAGAGGAGTGGTGCGGGTTTTAGGCCGAAGTCGAAGAGGAGAGATGTGAGTTTTAGGCTGAGTGTGAAGTGGAGGGGTGCGGGTTTCAGGCTGAAGTCGAAGAGGAGGGGTGCGGGTTTTAGGCTGAAGACGAAGAGGAGGTGTGCGGGTTTTTGGCTGAGCACGAAGAGCAGGGGTGCGGGTTTTGGGCTGAGCACGAAGAGCAGGGGTGCGGGTTTTCGGCTGAGCACGAAGAGCAGGGGTGCGGGTTTTAGGCTGAGCACGAAGAGCATGGGTGCCGGTTTTAGGCTGAGCACGAAGAGCAGGGGTGCGGGTTTTAGGCTGAGCACGAAGAGGAGGGGTGCGGGTTTTAGGCTGAGCACGAAGAGGAGGGGTGCGGGTTTTAGGCTGAGCACGAAGAGCAGGGGTGCGGGTTTTAAGCTGAGCACGAAGAGCAGGGGTGCGGGTTTCAGGCTGAGCACGAAGAGCAGGGGTGCGGGTTTTAGGCTGAGCACGAAGAGCAGGGGTGCGGGTTTTAGTCTGAGCAAGAAGAGCAGGGGTGCGGGTTTTTGGCTGAGCACGAAGAGCAGGGGTTCGGGTTTTAGGCTGAGCACGAAGAGCAGGGGTGCGGGTTTTAGGCTGAGCACGAAGAGCAGGGGTGCGGGTTTTAGGCTGAGCACGAAGAGCAGGGGTGCGGGTTTTAGGCTGAGCACGAAGAGCAGGGGTGCGGGTTTTAGGCTGAAGTCGAAGATGAAGACTGCGGGTTTTAGGCTGAAAACGAAGAGGAGGGGTGCGGGTTTTAGGCTAAGCACGAAGAGGAGGGGTGCGGGTTTTAGGCGGAGTGTGAAGTGGAGGGGTGCGGGTTTTAGGCTGAGTGTGAAGAGGAGGGGTGCGGGTTTTAGGCTGAAGTCGAAGAGGAGGGGTGCGGGTTTTAGGCTGAAGTCGAAGATGAAGACTGCGGGTTTTAGGCTGAGCACGAAGAGCAGGGGTGCGGGTTTTAGGCTGAGCTCGAAGAGCAGGGGTGTGGGTTTTAGGCTGAGCACGAAGAGCAGGGGTGCGGGTTTTAGGCTGAAGTCGAAGATGAAGACTGCGGGTTTTAGGCTGAAGACGAAGAGGAGGGGTGCGGGTTTTAGGCTAAGCACGAAGAGGAGGGGTGCGGGTTTTAGGCTAAGCACAAATAGGAGGGGTGCGGGTTTTATGCGGAGAGTGAAGAGGAGGGGTGCGGGTTTTAGGCTGAAGTCGAAGAGGAGGGGTGCGGGTTTTAGGATGAAGTCGAAGAGGAGGGGTGCGGGTTTTAGGCTGAAGTCGAAGATGAAGACTGCGGGTTTTAGGCTGAAGACGAAGAGGAGGGGTGCGGGTTTTATGCGGAGAGTGAAGAGGATTGGTGCGGGTTTTGGGCCGAAGATGAAGAGGTGGGGTGCGGGTTTTAGGCTGAAGTCGAAGAGGAGGGGTGCGGGTTTTAGGCTGAAGTCGAAGAGGAGGGGTGCGGGTTTTAGGCTGAAGTCGAAGAGGAGAGATGTGAGTTTTAGGCTTAGTGTGAAGTGGAGGGGTGCGGGTTTTAGGCTGAAGACGAATAGGAGGGGTGCGGGTTTTAGGCTGAGCACGAAGAGCAGGGGAGCGGGTTTTAGGCTGAGCACGAAGAGCAGGGGTGCGGGTTTTAGGCTGAGCACGAAGAGCAGGGGTGCGGGTTTTAGGCTGAGCACGAAGAGCAGGGGTGCGGGTTTTAGGCTGAGCACGAAGAGCAGGGGTGCGGGTTTTAGGCTGAGCACGAAGAGCAGGGGTGCGGGTTTTAGGCTGAGCACGAAGAGCAGGGGTGCGGGTTTTAGGCTAACCACGAAGAGGAGAGGTGCGGGTTTTATGAGGAGAGTGAAGAGGATGGGTGCGGGTTTTAGGCTGAGTCTGAAGAGGAGGGGTGCGGGTTTTAGGCTGAGTGTGAAGACGAGGGGTGCGGGTTTTAGGCTGAAGTCGAAGAGGAGGGGTGCGGGTTTTAGGCTGAAGTCGAAGAGGAGGGGTGCGGGTTTTAGGCTGAAGTCGAAGAGGAGGGGTGCGGGTTTTAGGCTGAGTGTGAAGTGGAGGGGTGCGGGTTTTAGGCTGAGCACGAAGAGCAGGGGTGCGGGTTTTAGGCTGAGCGTGAAGAGCAGGGGTGCGGGTTTTAGGCTGAGCACGAAGAGCAGGGGTGCGGGTTTTAGGCTGAGCACGAAGAGGAGGGGTGCGGGTTTTATGCGGAGAGTGAAGAGGATGGGTGCGGGTTTTAGGCTGAGTGTGAAGAGGAGGGGTGCGGGTTTTAGGCCGAAGTCGAAGAGGAGAGATGTGAGTTTTAGGCTGAGTGTGAAGTGGAGGGGTTCGGGTTTTAGGCTGAAGTCGAAGAGGAGGGGTGCGGGTTTTAGGCTGAAGACGAAGAGGAGGTGTGCGGGTTTTTGGCTGAGCACGAAGAGCAGGGGTGCGGGTTTTGGGCTGAGCACGAATAGCAGGGGTGCGGGTTTTCGGCTGAGCACGAAGAGCAGGGGTGCGGGTTTTAGGCTGAGCACGAAGAGCATGGGTGCGGGTTTTAGGCTGAGCACGAAGAGCAGGGGTGCGGGTTTTAGGCTGAGCACGAAGAGGAGGGGTGCGGGTTTTAGGCTGAGCACGAAGAGGAGGGGTGCGGGTTTTAGGCTGAGCACGAAGAGCAGGGGTGCGGGTTTTAGGCTGAGCACGAAGAGCAGGGGTGCGGGTTTCAGGCTGAGCACGAAGAGCAGGGGTGCGGGTTTTAGGCTGAGCACGAAGAGCAGGGGTGCGGGTTTTAGGCTGAGCACGAAGAGGAGGGGTGCGGGTTTTAGGCTGAGCACGAAGAGCAGGGGTGCGGGTTTTAGGCTGAGCACGAAGAGCAGGGGTGCGGGTTTTAGGCTGAAGTCGAAGATGAAGACTACGGGTTTTAGGCTGAAAACGAAGAGGAGGGGTGCGGGTTTTAGGCTAAGCACGAAGAGGAGGGGTGCGGGTTTTAGGCGGAGTGTGAAGAGGAGGGGTGCGGGTTTTAGGCTGAGTGTGAAGAGGAGGGGTGCGGGTTTTAAGCTGAAGTCGAAGAGGAGGGGTGCGGGTTTTAGGCTGAAGTCGAAGAGGAGAGATGTGAGTTTTAGGCTGAGTATGAAGAGGAGGGGTGCGGGTTTTAGGCCGAAGTCGAAGAGGAGGGGTGCGGGTTTTAGGCTGAAGTCGAAGAGGAGGGGTGCGGGTTTTAGGCTGAAGTCGAAGAGGAGAGATGTGAGTTTTAGGCTTAGTGTGAAGTGGAGGGGTGCGGGTTTTAGGCTGAGCACGAAGAGCAGGTGTGCGGGTTTTAGGCTGAGCACGAAGAGCAGGGGTGCGGGTTTTAGGCTGAGCACGAAAAGCAGGGGTGCGGGCTTAAGGCTGAGCACGAAGAGCAGGGGTGCGGGTTTTAGGCTGAGCACGAAGAGCAGGGGTGCGGGTTTTAGGCAGAGCACGAAGAGCAGGGGTGCGGGTTTTAGGCTGAGCACGAAGAGCAGGGGTGCGGGTTTTAGGCTGAGCACGAAGAGCAGGGGTGCGGGTTTTAGGCTGAGCACGAAGAGCAGGGGTGCGGGCTTTAGGCTGAGCACGAAGAGCAGGGGTGCGGGCTTTAGGCTGAGCACGAAGAGCAGGGGTGCGGGTTTTAGGCTGAGAACGAAGAGGAGGGGTGCGGGTTTTAGGCTGAGCACGAAGAGCAGGGGTGCGGGTTTTAGGCTGAGCACGAAGAGCAGGGGTGCGGGTTTTAGGCTGAGCACGAAGAGCGGGGGTGCGAGTTTTAGGCTGAAGTCGAAGAGGAGGGGTGCGGGTTTTAGGCTGAAGTCGAAGAGGAGGGGTGCGGGTTTTAGGCTGAGCACGAAGAGCAGGGGTGCGGGTTTTAGGCTGAGCACGAAGAGCAGGGTTGCGGGTTTTAGGCTGAGCACGAAAAGCAGGGGTGCGGGTTTTAGGCTGAGCACGAAGAGCAGGGGTGCGGGTTTTAGGCTGAGCTCGAAGAGCAGGGGTGCGGGTTTTAGGCTGAGCTCGAAGAGCAGGGGTGCGGGTTTTAGGCTGAGCACGAAGAGCAGGGGTGCGGGTTTTAGGCCGAGCACGAGGAGCAGGGGTGCGGGTTTTAGGTTGAGCACGAAGAGCAGGGGTGTGGGTTTTAGGCTGAGCAAGAAGAGCAGGGGTGCGGGATTTAGGCTGAGCAAGAAGAGCAGGGGTGCGGGTTTTAGGCTGAAGTCGAAGATGAAGACTGCGGGTTTTAGGCTGAAGACGAAGAGGAGGGGTGCGGGTTTTAGGCTAAGCACAAAGAGGAGGGGTGCGGGTTTTATGCGGAGAGTGAAGAGGAGGGGTGCGGGTTTTAGGCTGAAGTTGAAGAGGAGGGGTGCGGGTTTTAGGCTGAGTTTGAAGTGGAGTGGTGTGGGTTTTAGGCTGAAGACGAATAGGAGGGGTGCGGGTTTTAGGCTGAGCGTGAAGAGCAGGGGTGCGGGTTTTAGGCTGAGCACGAAGAGCAGGGGTGCGGGTTTTAGGCTGAGCACGAAGAGCAGGGGTGCGGGTTTTAGGCTGAGCACGAAGAGCAGGGGTGCGGGTTTTAGGCTGAGCACGAAGAGCAGGGGTGCGGGTTTTATGCGGAGAGTGAAGAGGATGGGTGCGGGTTTTAGGCTGAGCACGAAGAGCAGGGGTGCGGGTTTTAGGCTGAGCACGAAGAGCAGGGGTGCGGGTTTTAGGCTGAGCACGAAGAGCAGGGGTGCGGGTTTTAGGCTGAGCACGAAGAGCAGTGGTGCGGGTTTTAGGCTGAGCACGAAGAGCAGGGGTGCGGGTTTTAGGCTGAGCACGAAGAGCAGGGGTGTGGGTTTTAGGCTGAGCACGAAGAGCAGGGGAGCGGGTTTTAGGCTGAGCACGAAGAGCAGGGGTGTGGGTTTTAGGCTGAGCACGAAGAGCAGGGGTGCGGGTTTTATGCGGAGAGTGAAGAGGATGGGTGCGGGTTTTAGGCTGAGTGTGAAGAGGAGGGGTGCGGGTTTTAGGCCGAAGTCGAAGAGGAGAGATGTGAGTTTTAGGCTGAGTGTGAAGTGGAGGGGTTCGGGTTTTAGGCTGAAGTCGAAGAGGAGGGGTGCGGGTTTTAGGCTGAAGACGAAGAGGAGGTGTGCGGGTTTTTGGCTGAGCACGAAGAGCAGGGGTGCGGGTTTTGGGCTGAGCACGAATAGCAGGGGTGCGGGTTTTCGGCTGAGCACGAAGAGCAGGGGTGCGGGTTTTAGGCTGAGCACGAAGAGCATGGGTGCGGGTTTTAGGCAGAGCACGAAGAGCAGGGGTGCGGGTTTTAGGCTGAGCACGAAGAGGAGGGGTGCGGGTTTTAGGCTGAGCACGAAGAGGAGGGGTGCGGGTTTTAGGCTGAGCACGAAGAGCAGGGGTGCGGGTTTTAGGCTGAGCACGAAGAGCAGGGGTGCGGGTTTCAGGCTGAGCACGAAGAGCAGGGGTGCGGGTTTTAGGCTGAGCACGAAGAGCAGGGGTGCGGGTTTTAGGCTGAGCACGAAGAGGAGGGGTGCGGGTTTTAGGCTGAGCACGAAGAGCAGGGGTGCGGGTTTTAGGCTGAGCACGAAGAGCAGGGGTGCGGGTTTTAGGCTGAGCACGAAGAGCAGGGGTGCGGGTTTTAGGCTGAAGTCGAAGATGAAGACTACGGGTTTTAGGCTGAAAACGAAGAGGAGGGGTGCGGGTTTTAGGCTAAGCACGAAGAGGAGGGGTGCGGGTTTTAGGCGGAGTGTGAAGAGGAGGGGTGCGGGTTTTAGGCTGAGTGTGAAGAGGAGGGGTGCGGGTTTTAAGCTGAAGTCGAAGAGGAGGGGTGCGGGTTTTAGGCTGAAGTCGAAGAGGAGAGATGTGAGTTTTAGGCTGAGTATGAAGAGGAGGGGTGCGGGTTTCAGGCCGAAGTCGAAGAGGAGGGGTGCGGGTTTTAGGCTGAAGTCGAAGAGGAGGGGTGCGGGTTTTAGGCTGAAGTCGAAGAGGAGAGATGTGAGTTTTAGGCTTAGTGTGAAGTGGAGGGGTGCGGGTTTTAGGCTGAGCACGAAGAGCAGGTGTGCGGGTTTTAGGCTGAGCACGAAGAGCAGGGGTGCGGGTTTTAGGCTGAGCACGAAAAGCAGGGGTGCGGGCTTAAGGCTGAGCACGAAGAGCAGGGGTGCGGGTTTTAGGCTGAGCACGAAGAGCAGGGGTGCGGGTTTTAGGCAGAGCACGAAGAGTAGGGGTGCGGGTTTTAGGCTGAGCACGAAGAGCAGGGGTGCGGGTTTTAGGCTGAGCACGAAGAGCAGGGGTGCGGGTTTTAGGCTGAGCACGAAGAGCAGGGGTGCGGGCTTTAGGCTGAGCACGAAGAGCAGGGGTGCGGGCTTTAGGCTGAGCACGAAGAGCAGGGGTGCGGGTTTTAGGCTGAGAACGAAGAGGAGGGGTGCGGGTTTTAGGCTGAGCACGAAGAGCAGGGGTGCGGGTTTTAGGCTGAGCACGAAGAGCAGGGGTGCGGGTTTTAGGCTGAGCACGAAGAGCGGGGGTGCGAGTTTTAGGCTGAAGTCGAAGAGGAGGGGTGCGGGTTTTAGGCTGAAGTCGAAGAGGAGGGGTGCGGGTTTTAGGCTGAGCACGAAGAGCAGGGGTGCGGGTTTTAGGCTGAGCACGAAGAGCAGGGTTGCGGGTTTTAGGCTGAGCACGAAGAGCAGGGGTGCGGGTTTTAGGCTGAGCACGAAGAGCAGGGGTGCGGGTTTTAGGCTGAGCTCGAAGAGCAGGGGTGCGGGTTTTAGGCTGAGCTCGAAGAGCAGGGGTGCGGGTTTTAGGCTGAGCACGAAGAGCAGGGGTGCGGGTTTTAGGCCGAGCACGAGGAGCAGGGGTGCGGGTTTTAGGTTGAGCACGAAGAGCAGGGGTGTGGGTTTTAGGCTGAGCAAGAAGAGCAGGGGTGCGGGATTTAGGCTGAGCAAGAAGAGCAGGGGTGCGGGTTTTAGGCTGAAGTCGAAGATGAAGACTGCGGGTTTTAGGCTGAAGACGAAGAGGAGGGGTGCGGGTTTTAGGCTAAGCACAAAGAGGAGGGGTGCGGGTTTTATGCGGAGAGTGAAGAGGAGGGGTGCGGGTTTTAGGCTGAAGTTGAAGAGGAGGGGTGCGGGTTTTACGATGAAGTCGAAGAGGAGGGGTGCGGGTTTTAGGCTGAGTGTGAAGTGGATGGGTGCGGGTTTTAGGCTGAGCACGAAGAGCAGGGGTGCGGGTTTTAGGCTGAGCACGAAGAGCAGGGGTGCGGGTTTTAGGCTGAGCACGAAGAGCAGGGGTGCGGGTTTTAGGCTGAGCACGAAGAGCAGTGGTGCGGGTTTTAGGCTGAGCACGAAGAGCAGGGGTGCGGGTTTTAGGCTGAGCACGAAGAGCAGGGGTGTGGGTTTTAGGCTGAGCACGAAGAGCAGGGGAGCGGGTTTTAGGCTGAGCACGAAGAGCAGGGGTGTGGGTTTTAGGCTGAGCACGAAGAGCAGGGGTGCGGGTTTTATGCGTAGAGTGAAGAGGATGGGTGCGGGTTTTAGGCTGAGTGTGAAGAGGAGGGGTGCGGGTTTTAGGCTGAGTGTGAAGACGAGGGGTGCGGGTTTTAGGCAGAAGTCGAAGAGGAGGGGTGCGGGTTTTACGATGAAGTCGAAGAGGAGGGGTGCGGGTTTTAGGCTGAGTGTGAAGTGGATGGGTGCGGGTTTTAGGCTGAAGACGAATAGGAGGGGTGCGGGTTTTAGGCTGAGTGTGAAGTGGATGGGTGCGGGTTTTAGGCTGAAGACGAATAGGAGGGGTGCGGGTTTTAGGCTGAGCGTGAAGAGGAGGGGTGTGGGTTTTAGGCTGAGCACGAAGAGCAGGGGTGCGGGTTTTAGGCTGAGCACGAAGAGCAGGGGTGCGGGTTTTAGGCTGAGCACGAAGAGCAGGGGTGCGGGTTTTAGGCTGAAGTCGAAGATGAAGACTGCGGGTTTTAGGCTGAAGACGAAGAGGAGGGGTGCGGGTTTTAGGCTAAGCACGAAGAGGAGGGGTGCGGGTTTTATGAGGAGAGTGAAGAGGTGGGGTGCGGGTTTTAGGCTGAGTGTGAAGAGGAGGGGTGCGGGTTTTAGGCTGAAGTCGAAGAGGAGGGGTGCGGGTTTTAGGCTGAGCACGAAGAGCAGGGGTGCGGGTTTTAGGCTGAGCACGAAGAGCAGGGGTGCGGGTTTTAGGCTGAGCACGAAGAGCAGGGGTGCGGGTTTTAGGCTGAGCACGAAGAGCAGGGGTGCGGGTTTTAGGCTGAGCACGAAGAGCAGGGGTGCGGGTTTTAGGCTGAGCACGAAGAGCAGGGGTGCGGGTTTTATGCGGAGAGTGAAGAGGATGGGTGCGGGTTTTAGGCTGAGCACGAAGAGCAGGGGTGCGGGTTTTAGGCTGAGCACGAAGAGCAGGGGTGCGGGTTTTAGGCTGAGCACGAAGAGCAGGGGTGCGGGTTTTAGGCTGAGCACGAAGAGCAGTGGTGCGGGTTTTAGGCTGAGCACGAAGAGCAGGGGTGCGGGTTTTAGGCTGAGCACGAAGAGCAGGGGTGTGGGTTTTAGGCTGAGCACGAAGAGCAGGGGAGCGGGTTTTAGGCTGAGCACGAAGAGCAGGGGTGTGGGTTTTAGGCTGAGCACGAAGAGCAGGGGTGCGGGTTTTATGCGGAGAGTGAAGAGGATGGGTGCGGGTTTTAGGCTGAGTGTGAAGAGGAGGGGTGCGGGTTTTAGGCTGAGTGTGAAGACGAGGGGTGCGGGTTTTAGGCAGAAGTCGAAGAGGAGGGGTGCGGGTTTTACGATGAAGTCGAAGAGGAGGGGTGCGGGTTTTAGGCTGAGTGTGAAGTGGATGGGTGCGGGTTTTAGGCTGAAGACGAATAGGAGGGGTGCGGGTTTTAGGCTGAGTGTGAAGTGGATGGGTGCGGGTTTTAGGCTGAAGACGAATAGGAGGGGTGCGGGTTTTAGGCTGAGCGTGAAGAGGAGGGGTGTGGGTTTTAGGCTGAGCACGAAGAGCAGGGGTGCGGGTTTTAGGCTGAGCACGAAGAGCAGGGGTGCGGGTTTTAGGCTGAGCACGAAGAGCAGGGGTGCGGGTTTTAGGCTGAAGTCGAAGATGAAGACTGCGGGTTTTAGGCTGAAGACGAAGAGGAGGGGTGCGGGTTTTAGGCTAAGCACGAAGAGGAGGGGTGCGGGTTTTATGAGGAGAGTGAAGAGGTGGGGTGCGGGTTTTAGGCTGAGTGTGAAGAGGAGGGGTGCGGGTTTTAGGCTGAAGTCGAAGAGGATGGGTGCGGGTTTTAGGCTGAGCACGAAGAGCAGGGGTGCGGGTTTTAGGCTGAGCACGAAGAGCAGGGGTGCGGGTTTTAGGCTGAGCACGAAGAGCAGGGGTGCGGGTTTTAGGCTGAGCACGAAGAGCAGGGGTGCGGGTTTTAGGCTGAGCATGAAGAGCAGGGGTGCGGGTTTTAGGCTGAGCACGAAGAGCAGGGGTGCGGGTTTTAGGCTGAGCACGAAGAGCAGGGGTGCGGGTTTTAGGCTGAGCACGAAGAGCAGGGGTGCGGGTTTTAGGCTGAAGGCGAAGATGAAGACTGCGGGTTTTAGGCTGAAGACGAAGAAGTGGGGTGCGGGTTTTAGGCTAAGCACGAAGAGGAGGGGTGCGGGTTTTATGCGGAGAGTTAAGAGGAGGGGTGCGGGTTTTAGGCTGAGCACGAAGAGCAGGGGTGCGGGTTTTAGGCTGAGCACGAAGAGCAGGGGTGCGGGTTTTAGGCTGAGCGTGAAGAGCAGGGGTGCGGGTTTTAGGCTGAGCACGAAGAGCAGGGGTGCGGGTTTCAGGCTGAGCACGAAGAGCAGGGGTGCGGGTTTTAGGCTGAGCACGAAGAGCAGGGGTGCGGGTTTTAGGCTGAGTGTGAAGACGAGGGGTGCGGGTTTTAGGCAGAAGTCGAAGAGGAGGGGTGCGGGTTTTACGATGAAGTCGAAGAGGAGGGGTGCGGGTTTTAGGCTGAGTGTGAAGTGGATGGGTGCGGGTTTTAGGCTGAAGACGAATAGGAGGGGTGCGGGTTTTAGGCTGAGTGTGAAGTGGATGGGTGCGGGTTTTAGGCTGAAGACGAATAGGAGGGGTGCGGGTTTTAGGCTGAGCGTGAAGAGGAGGGGTGTGGGTTTTAGGCTGAGCACGAAGAGCAGGGGTGCGGGTTTTAGGCTGAGCACGAAGAGCAGGGGTGCGGGTTTTAGGCTGAGCACGAAGAGCAGGGGTGCGGGTTTTAGGCTGAAGTCGAAGATGAAGACTGCGGGTTTTAGGCTGAAGACGAAGAGGAGGGGTGCGGGTTTTAGGCTAAGCACGAAGAGGAGGGGTGCGGGTTTTATGAGGAGAGTGAAGAGGTGGGGTGCGGGTTTTAGGCTGAGTGTGAAGAGGAGGGGTGCGGGTTTTAGGCTGAAGTCGAAGAGGAGGGGTGCGGGTTTTAGGCTGAGCACGAAGAGCAGGGGTGCGGGTTTTAGGCTGAGCACGAAGAGCAGGGGTGCGGGTTTTAGGCTGAGCACGAAGAGCAGGGGTGCGGGTTTTAGGCTGAGCACGAAGAGCAGGGGTGCGGGTTTTAGGCTGAGCACGAAGAGCAGGGGTGCGGGTTTTAGGCTGAGCACGAAGAGCAGGGGTGCGGGTTTTATGCGGAGAGTGAAGAGGATGGGTGCGGGTTTTAGGCTGAGCACGAAGAGCAGGGGTGCGGGTTTTAGGCTGAGCACGAAGAGCAGGGGTGCGGGTTTTAGGCTGAGCACGAAGAGCAGGGGTGCGGGTTTTAGGCTGAGCACGAAGAGCAGTGGTGCGGGTTTTAGGCTGAGCACGAAGAGCAGGGGTGCGGGTTTTAGGCTGAGCACGAAGAGCAGGGGTGTGGGTTTTAGGCTGAGCACGAAGAGCAGGGGAGCGGGTTTTAGGCTGAGCACGAAGAGCAGGGGTGTGGGTTTTAGGCTGAGCACGAAGAGCAGGGGTGCGGGTTTTATGCGGAGAGTGAAGAGGATGGGTGCGGGTTTTAGGCTGAGTGTGAAGAGGAGGGGTGCGGGTTTTAGGCTGAGTGTGAAGACGAGGGGTGCGGGTTTTAGGCAGAAGTCGAAGAGGAGGGGTGCGGGTTTTACGATGAAGTCGAAGAGGAGGGGTGCGGGTTTTAGGCTGAGTGTGAAGTGGATGGGTGCGGGTTTTAGGCTGAAGACGAATAGGAGGGGTGCGGGTTTTAGGCTGAGTGTGAAGTGGATGGGTGCGGGTTTTAGGCTGAAGACGAATAGGAGGGGTGCGGGTTTTAGGCTGAGCGTGAAGAGGAGGGGTGTGGGTTTTAGGCTGAGCACGAAGAGCAGGGGTGCGGGTTTTAGGCTGAGCACGAAGAGCAGGGGTGCGGGTTTTAGGCTGAGCACGAAGAGCAGGGGTGCGGGTTTTAGGCTGAAGTCGAAGATGAAGACTGCGGGTTTTAGGCTGAAGACGAAGAGGAGGGGTGCGGGTTTTAGGCTAAGCACGAAGAGGAGGGGTGCGGGTTTTATGAGGAGAGTGAAGAGGTGGGGTGCGGGTTTTAGGCTGAGTGTGAAGAGGAGGGGTGCGGGTTTTAGGCTGAAGTCGAAGAGGATGGGTGCGGGTTTTAGGCTGAGCACGAAGAGCAGGGGTGCGGGTTTTCGGCTGAGCACGAAGAGCAGGGGTGCGGGTTTTAGGCTGAGCACGAAGAGCAGGGGTGCGGGTTTTAGGCTGAGCACGAAGAGCAGGGGTGCGGGTTTTAGGCTGAGCATGAAGAGCAGGGGTGCGGGTTTTAGGCTGAGCACGAAGAGCAGGGGTGCGGGTTTTAGGCTGAGCACGAAGAGCAGGGGTGCGGGTTTTAGGCTGAGCACGAAGAGCAGGGGTGCGGGTTTTAGGCTGAAGGCGAAGATGAAGACTGCGGGTTTTAGGCTGAAGACGAAGAAGTGGGGTGCGGGTTTTAGGCTAAGCACGAAGAGGAGGGGTGCGGGTTTTATGCGGAGAGTTAAGAGGAGGGGTGCGGGTTTTAGGCTGAGCACGAAGAGCAGGGGTGCGGGTTTTAGGCTGAGCACGAAGAGCAGGGGTGCGGGTTTTAGGCTGAGCGTGAAGAGCAGGGGTGCGGGTTTTAGGCTGAGCACGAAGAGCAGGGGTGCGGGTTTCAGGCTGAGCACGAAGAGCAGGGGTGCGGGTTTTAGGCTGAGCACGAAGAGCAGGGGTGCGGGTTTTAGGCTGAGCACGAAGAGCAGGGGTGCGGGTTTTAGGCTGAGCACGAAGAGCAGGGGTGCGGGTTTTAGGCTGAAGTCGAAGATGAAGTCTGCGGGGTTTAGGCTGAAGACGAAGAGGTGGGTTGCGGGTTTTAGGCTAAGCACGAAGAGGATTGGTGCGGGTTTTAGTCTGAGTGTGAAGAGGAGGGGTGCTGGTTTTAGGCTGAGCACGAAGAGCAGGGGTGCGGGTTTTAGGCTGAGCACGAAGAGCAGGGGTGCGGGTTTTAGGCTGAGCACGAAGAGCAGGGGTGCGGGTTTTAGGCTGAGCACGAAGAGCAGGGGTGCGGGTTTTAGGCTGAGCACGAAGAGCAGGGGTGCGGGTTTTAGGCTGAAGAAGAAGAGGAGGGGTGCGGGTTTTAGGCTAAGCACGAAAAAGAGGGGTGCGGGTTTTATGCGGAGAATGAAGAGGAGGGGTGCGGGTTTTAGGCCGAAGTCGAAGAGGAGGGGTGCGGGTTTTAGGTTGAAGTCGAAGATGAAGACTGCGGGTTTTAGGCTGAAGTCGAAGAGCAGGGGTGCGGGTTTTAGGCTGAAGTCGAAGAGGAGAGATGTGAGTTTTAGGCTGAGTGTGAAGTGGAGGGGTGCGGGTTTCAGGCTGAAGACGAATAGGAGGGGTGCGGGTTTTAGGCTGAGCACGAAGAGCAGGGGTGCGGGTTTTAGGCTGAGCACGAAGAGCAGGGGTGCGGGTTCTAGGCTGAGCACGAAGAGCAGGGGTGCGGGTTTTAGGCTGAGCACGAAGAGCACGGGTGCGGGTTTTAGGCCGAGCGTGAAGAGCAGGGGTGCGGGTTTTAGGCCGAGCACGAAGACCAGGGGTGCGGGTTTTAGGGTGAGCACGAAGAGCAGGGGTGCGGGTTTTAGGCTGAAGACGAAGAGCAGGGGTGCAGGTTTTAGGCCGAGCACGAAGAGCAGGGGTGCGGGTTTTAGGCTGAGCACGAAGAGCAGGGGTGCGGGTTTTATGCTGAGCACGAAGAGCAGGGGTGTGGGTTTTAGGCTGAGCACGAAGAGCACGGGTGCGGGTTTTAGGCCGAGCGTGAAGAGCAGGGGTGCGGGTTTTAGGCCGAGCACGAAGACCAGGGGTGCGGGTTTTAGGGTGAGCACGAAGAGCAGGGGTGCGGGTTTTAGGCTGATAAGGAAGAGAGGGGTGCAGGTTTTAGGCTAAAGACGAAGAGCAGGGGTGCGGGTTTTAGGCTGAGCACGAAGAGCAGGGGTGCGGGTTTTAGTCTGAGGACGAATAGCAGGGGTGCGGGTTTTAGGCCGAGCACGAAGAGCAGGGGTGCGGGTTTTAGGCCGAGCACGAAGAGCAGGGGTGCGGGTTTTAGGCCGAGCACGAACAGGATGGGTGCGGGTTTTAGGCCGAGCACGAAGAGCAGGGGTGCGGGTTTTAGTCTGAAGACGAAGAGCAGGGGTGCGGGTTTTAGGGTGGGCACGAAGAGCAGGGGTGCGGGTTTTAGGGTGAGCATGAAGAGCAGGGGTGCGGGTTTTAGGCCGAGCGTGAAGAGCAGGGGTGCGGGTTTTAGGCTGAGCACGAAGAGCACGGGTGCGGGTTTTAGGCTAAAGACGAAGAGCAAAGGTGCGGGTTTTAGGCTGAGCACGAATAGCAGGGGTGCGGGTTTTAGGCCGAAGACGAAGAGCAGGGGTGCGGGTTTTAGGCCGAGCACGAAGAGCAGGGGTGCGGGTTTTAGTCTGAAGACGAAGAGCAGGGGTGCGGGTTTTAGGCCGAGCACGAAGAGCAGGGGTGCGGGTTTTAGGCTGAGCACGAAGAGCAGGGGTGCGGGTTTTAGGCTGAAGACGAAGAGCAGGGGTGCGGGTTTTAGGCCGAGCACGAAGAGCAGGGGTGCGGGTTTTAGGGTGAGCACGAAGAGCAGGGGTGCGGGTTTTAGGCTGAAGACGAAGAGCTGGGGTGCGGGTTCTAGGCCGAGAGTGAAGAGCAGGGGTGCGGGTTTTAGGCTGAAGACGAAGAGCAGGGGTGCGGGTTTTATGCCGAGCACGAAGAGCAGGGGTGCTGGTTTTAGGCTGAGCACGAAGAGCAGGGGTGTGGGTTTTAGGCTGAGCACGAAGAGCAGGGGTGCGGGTTTTAGGCTGAGCACGAAGAGCAGGGGTGCGGGTTTTAGGCTGAGCACGAAGAGCAGGGGTGCGGGTTTTAGGCTGAGCACGAAGAGCAGGGGTGCGGGGTTTAGGCTGAGCACGAAGAGCGGGGGTGCGAGTTTTAGGCTGAAGTCGAAGAGGAGGGGTGCGGGTTTTAGGCCGAGCACGAAGAGCAGGGGTGCGGGTTTTAGGTTGAGCACGAAGAGCAGGGGTGTGGGTTTTAGGCTGAGCACGAAGAGCAGGGGTGCGGGTTTTAGGCTGAAGTCGAAGATGAAGACTGCGGGTTTTAGGCTGAAGACGAAGAGGAGGGGTGCGGGTTTTAGGCTAAGCACGAAGAGGAGGGGTGCGGGTTTTAGGCTAAGCACAAATAGGAGTGGTGCGGGTTTTATGCGGAGAGTGAAGTGGAGGGGTGCGGGTTTTAGGCTGAAGTCGAAGAGGAGGGGTGCGGGTTTTAGGATGAAGTCGAAGAGGAGGGGTGCGGGTTTTAGGCTGAAGTCGAAGATGAAGACTGCGGGTTTTAGTCTGATGACGAAGAGGAGGGGTGCGGGTTTTATGCGGAGAGTGAAGAGGAGTGGTGCGGGTTTTAGGCCGAAGATGAAGAGGTGGGGTGCGGGTTTTATGCTGAAGTCGAAGAGGAGGGGTGCGGGTTTTAGGCTGAAGTCGAAGAGGAGGGGTGCGGGTTTTAGGCTGAAGTCGAAGAGGAGAGATGTGAGTTTTAGGCTTAGTGTGAAGTGGAGGGGTGCGGGTTTTAGGCTGAAGACGAATAGGAGGGGTGCGGGTTTTAGGCTGAGCACGAAGAGCAGGGGTGCGGGTTTTAGGCTGAGCACGAAGAGCAGGGGTGCGGGTTTTAGGCTGAGCACGAAGAGCAGGGTTGCGGGTTTTAGGCTGAGCACGAAGAGCAGGGGTGCGGGTTTTAGGCTGAGCACGAAGAGCAGGGGTGCGGGTTTTAGGCTGAGCTCGAAGAGCAGGGGTGCGGGTTTTAGGCTGAGCTCGAAGAGCAGGGGTGCGGGTTTTAGGCTGAGCACGAAGAGCAGGGGTGCGGGTTTTAGGCCGAGCACGAGGAGCAGGGGTGCGGGTTTTAGGTTGAGCACGAAGAGCAGGGGTGTGGGTTTTAGGCTGAGCAAGAAGAGCAGGGGTGCGGGATTTAGGCTGAGCAAGAAGAGCAGGGGTGCGGGTTTTAGGCTGAAGTCGAAGATGAAGACTGCGGGTTTTAGGCTGAAGACGAAGAGGAGGGGTGCGGGTTTTAGGCTAAGCACAAAGAGGAGGGGTGCGGGTTTTATGCGGAGAGTGAAGAGGAGGGGTGCGGGTTTTAGGCTGAAGTTGAAGAGGAGGGGTGCGGGTTTTAGGCTGAGTGTGAAGTGGAGTGGTGTGGGTTTTAGGCTGAAGACGAATAGGAGGGGTGCGGGTTTTAGGCTGAGCGTGAAGAGCAGGGGTGCGGGTTTTAGGCTGAGCACGAAGAGCAGGGGTGCGGGTTTAAGGCTGAGCACGAAGAGCAGGGGTGCGGGTTATAGGCTGAGCACGAAGAGCAGGGGTGCGGGTTTTAGGCTGAGCACGAAGAGCAGGGGTGCGGGTTTTAGGCCGAGCACGAAGAGCAGGGGTGCGGGTTTTAGGCCGAGCACGAAGAGCAGGGGTGCGGGTTTTAGGCCGAGCACGAAGAGCAGGGGTGCGGGTTTTAGGCCGAGCACGAAGAGCAGCGGTGCGGGTTTTAGGCTGAGCACGAAGAGCAGGGGTGCGGGTTTTAGGCTGAGCACGAAGAGCAGGGGTGCGGGTTTTAGGCTGAGCACGAAGAGCAGGGGAGCGGGTTTTAGGCTGAGCACGAAGAGCAGGGGTGTGGGTTTTAGGCTGAGCACGAAGAGCAGGGGTGCGGGTTTTGTGCGGAGAGTGAAGAGGATGGGTGCGGGTTTTAGGCTGAGTGTGAAGAGGAGGGGTGCGGGTTTTAGGCTGAGTGTGAAGACGAGGGGTGCGGGTTTTAGGCTGAAGTCGAAGAGGAGGGGTGCGGGTTTTACGATGAAGTCGAAGAGGAGGGGTGCGGGTTTTAGGCTGAGCACGAAGAGGAGGGGTGCGGGTTTTAGGCTGAGCACGAAGAGCAGGGGTGCGGGTTTTAGGCTGAGCACGAAGAGCAGGGGTGCGGGTTTTAGGCTGAAGTCGAAGATGAAGACTGCGGGTTTTAGGCTGAAGACGAAGAAGTGGGGTGCGGGTTTTAGGCTAAGCACGAAGAGGAGGGGTGCGGGTTTTATGCGGAGAGTGAAGAGGAGGGGTGCGGGTTTTAGGCTGAGCACGAAGAGCAGGGGTGCGGGTTTTAGGCTGAGCACGAAGAGCAGGGGTGCGGGTTTTAGGCTGAGCGTGAAGAGCAGGGGTGCGGGTTTTAGGCTGAGCACGAAGAGCAGGGGTGCGGGTTTCAGGCTGAGCACGAAGAGCAGGGGTGCGGGTTTTAGGCTGAAGTCGAAGATGAAGACTGCGGGTTTTAGGCTGAAGACGAAGAGGAGGGGTGCGGGTTTTAGGCTAAGCACGAAGAGGAGGGGTGCGGGTTTTAGGCTAAGCACAAATAGGAGTGGTGCGGGTTTTATGCGGAGAGTGAAGAGGAGGGGTGCGGGTTTTAGGCTGAAGTCGAAGAGGAGGGGTGCGGGTTTTAGGATGAAGTCGAAGAGGAGGGGTGCGGGTTTTAGGCTGAAGTCGAAGATGAAGACTGCGGGTTTTAGTCTGATGACGAAGAGGAGGGGTGCGGGTTTTATGCGGAGAGTGAAGAGGAGTGGTGCGGGTTTTAGGCCGAAGATGAAGAGGTGGGGTGCGGGTTTTATTCTGAAGTCGAAGAGGAGGGGTGCGGGTTTTAGGCTGAAGTCGAAGAGGAGGGGTGCGGGTTTTAGGCTGAAGTCGAAGAGGAGAGATGTGAGTTTTAGGCTTAGTGTGAAGTGGAGGGGTGCGGGTTTTAGGCTGAAGACGAATAGGAGGGGTGCGGGTTTTAGGCTGAGCACGAAGAGCAGGGGTGCGGGTTTTAGGCTGAGCACGAAGAGCAGGGGTGCGGGTTTTAGGCTGAGCACGAAGAGCAGGGGTGCGGGTTTTAGGCTGAGCACGAAGAGCAGGGGTGCGGGTTTTAGGCTGAGCACGAAGAGCAGGGTTGCGGGTTTTAGGCTGAGCACGAAGAGCAGGGGTGCGGGTTTTAGGCTGAGCACGAAGAGCAGGGGTGCGGGTTTTAGGCTGAGCTCGAAGAGCAGGGGTGCGGGTTTTAGGCTGAGCTCGAAGAGCAGGGGTGCGGGTTTTAGGCTGAGCACGAAGAGCAGGGGTGCGGGTTTTAGGCCGAGCACGAGGAGCAGGGGTGCGGGTTTTAGGTTGAGCACGAAGAGCAGGGGTGTGGGTTTTAGGCTGAGCAAGAAGAGCAGGGGTGCGGGATTTAGGCTGAGCAAGAAGAGCAGGGGTGCGGGTTTTAGGCTGAAGTCGAAGATGAAGACTGCGGGTTTTAGGCTGAAGACGAAGAGGAGGGGTGCGGGTTTTAGGCTAAGCACAAAGAGGAGGGGTGCGGGTTTTATGCGGAGAGTGAAGAGGAGGGGTGCGGGTTTTAGGCTGAAGTTGAAGAGGAGGGGTGCGGGTTTTAGGCTGAGTGTGAAGTGGAGTGGTGTGGGTTTTAGGCTGAAGACGAATAGGAGGGGTGCGGGTTTTAGGCTGAGCGTGAAGAGCAGGGGTGCGGGTTTTAGGCTGAGCACGAAGAGCAGGGGTGCGGGTTTAAGGCTGAGCACGAAGAGCAGGGGTGCGGGTTTTAGGCTGAGCACGAAGAGCAGGGGTGCGGGTTTTAGGCTGAGCACGAAGAGCAGGGGTGCGGGTTTTAGGCCGAGCACGAAGAGCAGGGGAGCGGGTTTTAGGCTGAGCACGAAGAGCAGGGGTGTGGGTTTTAGGCTGAGCACGAAGAGCAGGGGTGCGGGTTTTGTGCGGAGAGTGAAGAGGATGGGTGCGGGTTTTAGGCTGAGTGTGAAGAGGAGGGGTGCGGGTTTTAGGCTGAGTGTGAAGACGAGGGGTGCGGGTTTTAGGCTGAAGTCGAAGAGGAGGGGTGCGGGTTTTACGATGAAGTCGAAGAGGAGGGGTGCAGGTTTTAGGCTGAGCACGAAGAGGAGGGGTGCGGGTTTTAGGCTGAGCACGAAGAGCAGGGGTGCGGGTTTTAGTCTGAGGACGAATAGCAGGGGTGCGGGTTTTAGGCCGAGCACGAAGAGCAGGGGTGCGGGTTTTAGGCCGAGCACGAAGAGCAGGGGTGCGGGTTTTAGGCCGAGCACGAACAGGATGGGTGCGGGTTTTAGGCCGAGCACGAAGAGCAGGGGTGCGGGTTTTAGTCTGAAGACGAAGAGCAGGGGTGCGGGTTTTAGGGTGGGCACGAAGAGCAGGGGTGCGGGTTTTAGGGTGAGCATGAAGAGCAGGGGTGCGGGTTTTAGGCCGAGCGTGAAGAGCAGGGGT
Organism: Callipepla californica brunnescens; assembly: GCA_023055505.1. NCBI lineage: Eukaryota > Metazoa > Chordata > Aves > Galliformes > Odontophoridae > Callipepla > Callipepla californica. The sequence goes on from JALIRH010000172.1 coordinate 165,479, forward strand.
GCGGGTTTTAGGCTGAGCACGAAGAGCACGGGTGCGGGTTTTAGGCTAAAGACGAAGAGCAAAGGTGCGGGTTTTAGGCTGAGCACGAATAGCAGGGGTGCGGGTTTTAGGCCGAAGACGAAGAGCAGGGGTGCGGGTTTTAGGCCGAGCACGAAGAGCAGGGGTGCGGGTTTTAGTCTGAAGACGAAGAGCAGGGGTGCGGGTTTTAGGCCGAGCACGAAGAGCAGGGGTGCGGGTTTTAGGCTGAGCACGAAGAGCAGGGGTGCGGGTTTTAGGCTGAAGACGAAGAGCAGGGGTGCGGGTTTTAGGCCGAGCACGAAGAGCAGGGGTGCGGGTTTTAGGGTGAGCACGAAGAGCAGGGGTGCGGGTTTTAGGCTGAAGACGAAGAGCTGGGGTGCGGGTTCTAGGCCGAGAGTGAAGAGCAGGGGTGCGGGTTTTAGGCTGAAGACGAAGAGCAGGGGTGCGGGTTTTATGCCGAGCACGAAGAGCAGGGGTGCTGGTTTTAGGCTGAGCACGAAGAGCAGGGGTGTGGGTTTTAGGCTGAGCACGAAGAGCAGGGGTGCGGGTTTTAGGCTGAGCACGAAGAGCAGGGGTGCGGGTTTTAGGCTGAGCACGAAGAGCAGGGGTGCGGGTTTTAGGCTGAGCACGAAGAGCAGGGGTGCGGGTTTTAGGCTGAGCACGAAGAGCGGGGGTGCGAGTTTTAGGCTGAAGTCGAAGAGGAGGGGTGCGGGTTTTAGGCCGAGCACGAAGAGCAGGGGTGCGGGTTTTAGGTTGAGCACGAAGAGCAGGGGTGTGGGTTTTAGGCTGAGCACGAAGAGCAGGGGTGCGGGTTTTAGGCTGAAGTCGAAGATGAAGACTGCGGGTTTTAGGCTGAAGACGAAGAGGAGGGGTGCGGGTTTTAGGCTAAGCACGAAGAGGAGGGGTGCGGGTTTTAGGCTAAGCACAAATAGGAGTGGTGCGGGTTTTATGCGGAGAGTGAAGTGGAGGGGTGCGGGTTTTAGGCTGAAGTCGAAGAGGAGGGGTGCGGGTTTTAGGATGAAGTCGAAGAGGAGGGGTGCGGGTTTTAGGCTGAAGTCGAAGATGAAGACTGCGGGTTTTAGTCTGATGACGAAGAGGAGGGGTGCGGGTTTTATGCGGAGAGTGAAGAGGAGTGGTGCGGGTTTTAGGCCGAAGATGAAGAGGTGGGGTGCGGGTTTTATGCTGAAGTCGAAGAGGAGGGGTGCGGGTTTTAGGCTGAAGTCGAAGAGGAGGGGTGCGGGTTTTAGGCTGAAGTCGAAGAGGAGAGATGTGAGTTTTAGGCTTAGTGTGAAGTGGAGGGGTGCGGGTTTTAGGCTGAAGACGAATAGGAGGGGTGCGGGTTTTAGGCTGAGCACGAAGAGCAGGGGTGCGGGTTTTAGGCTGAGCACGAAGAGCAGGGGTGCGGGTTTTAGGCTGAGCACGAAGAGCAGGGTTGCGGGTTTTAGGCTGAGCACGAAGAGCAGGGGTGCGGGTTTTAGGCTGAGCACGAAGAGCAGGGGTGCGGGTTTTAGGCTGAGCTCGAAGAGCAGGGGTGCGGGTTTTAGGCTGAGCTCGAAGAGCAGGGGTGCGGGTTTTAGGCTGAGCACGAAGAGCAGGGGTGCGGGTTTTAGGCCGAGCACGAGGAGCAGGGGTGCGGGTTTTAGGTTGAGCACGAAGAGCAGGGGTGTGGGTTTTAGGCTGAGCAAGAAGAGCAGGGGTGCGGGATTTAGGCTGAGCAAGAAGAGCAGGGGTGCGGGTTTTAGGCTGAAGTCGAAGATGAAGACTGCGGGTTTTAGGCTGAAGACGAAGAGGAGGGGTGCGGGTTTTAGGCTAAGCACAAAGAGGAGGGGTGCGGGTTTTATGCGGAGAGTGAAGAGGAGGGGTGCGGGTTTTAGGCTGAAGTTGAAGAGGAGGGGTGCGGGTTTTAGGCTGAGTGTGAAGTGGAGAGGTGTGGGTTTTAGGCTGAAGACGAATAGGAGGGGTGCGGGTTTTAGGCTGAGCGTGAAGAGCAGGGGTGCGGGTTTTAGGCTGAGCACGAAGAGCAGGGGTGCGGGTTTAAGGCTGAGCACGAAGAGCAGGGGTGCGGGTTATAGGCTGAGCACGAAGAGCAGGGGTGCGGGTTTTAGGCTGAGCACGAAGAGCAGGGGTGCGGGTTTTAGGCCGAGCACGAAGAGCAGGGGTGCGGGTTTTAGGCCGAGCACGAAGAGCAGGGGTGCGGGTTTTAGGCCGAGCACGAAGAGCAGGGGTGCGGGTTTTAGGCCGAGCACGAAGAGCAGCGGTGCGGGTTTTAGGCTGAGCACGAAGAGCAGGGGTGCGGGTTTTAGGCTGAGCACGAAGAGCAGGGGTGCGGGTTTTAGGCTGAGCACGAAGAGCAGGGGAGCGGGTTTTAGGCTGAGCACGAAGAGCAGGGGTGTGGGTTTTAGGCTGAGCACGAAGAGCAGGGGTGCGGGTTTTGTGCGGAGAGTGAAGAGGATGGGTGCGGGTTTTAGGCTGAGTGTGAAGAGGAGGGGTGCGGGTTTTAGGCTGAGTGTGAAGACGAGGGGTGCGGGTTTTAGGCTGAAGTCGAAGAGGAGGGGTGCGGGTTTTACGATGAAGTCGAAGAGGAGGGGTGCGGGTTTTAGGCTGAGCACGAAGAGGAGGGGTGCGGGTTTTAGGCTGAGCACGAAGAGCAGGGGTGCGGGTTTTAGGCTGAGCACGAAGAGCAGGGGTGCGGGTTTTAGGCTGAAGTCGAAGATGAAGACTGCGGGTTTTAGGCTGAAGACGAAGAAGTGGGGTGCGGGTTTTAGGCTAAGCACGAAGAGGAGGGGTGCGGGTTTTATGCGGAGAGTGAAGAGGAGGGGTGCGGGTTTTAGGCTGAGCACGAAGAGCAGGGGTGCGGGTTTTAGGCTGAGCACGAAGAGCAGGGGTGCGGGTTTTAGGCTGAGCGTGAAGAGCAGGGGTGCGGGTTTTAGGCTGAGCACGAAGAGCAGGGGTGCGGGTTTCAGGCTGAGCACGAAGAGCAGGGGTGCGGGTTTTAGGCTGAAGTCGAAGATGAAGACTGCGGGTTTTAGGCTGAAGACGAAGAGGAGGGGTGCGGGTTTTAGGCTAAGCACGAAGAGGAGGGGTGCGGGTTTTAGGCTAAGCACAAATAGGAGTGGTGCGGGTTTTATGCGGAGAGTGAAGAGGAGGGGTGCGGGTTTTAGGCTGAAGTCGAAGAGGAGGGGTGCGGGTTTTAGGATGAAGTCGAAGAGGAGGGGTGCGGGTTTTAGGCTGAAGTCGAAGATGAAGACTGCGGGTTTTAGTCTGATGACGAAGAGGAGGGGTGCGGGTTTTATGCGGAGAGTGAAGAGGAGTGGTGCGGGTTTTAGGCCGAAGATGAAGAGGTGGGGTGCGGGTTTTATTCTGAAGTCGAAGAGGAGGGGTGCGGGTTTTAGGCTGAAGTCGAAGAGGAGGGGTGCGGGTTTTAGGCTGAAGTCGAAGAGGAGAGATGTGAGTTTTAGGCTTAGTGTGAAGTGGAGGGGTGCGGGTTTTAGGCTGAAGACGAATAGGAGGGGTGCGGGTTTTAGGCTGAGCACGAAGAGCAGGGGTGCGGGTTTTAGGCTGAGCACGAAGAGCAGGGGTGCGGGTTTTAGGCTGAGCACGAAGAGCAGGGGTGCGGGTTTTAGGCTGAGCACGAAGAGCAGGGGTGCGGGTTTTAGGCTGAGCACGAAGAGCAGGGTTGCGGGTTTTAGGCTGAGCACGAAGAGCAGGGGTGCGGGTTTTAGGCTGAGCACGAAGAGCAGGGGTGCGGGTTTTAGGCTGAGCTCGAAGAGCAGGGGTGCGGGTTTTAGGCTGAGCTCGAAGAGCAGGGGTGCGGGTTTTAGGCTGAGCACGAAGAGCAGGGGTGCGGGTTTTAGGCCGAGCACGAGGAGCAGGGGTGCGGGTTTTAGGTTGAGCACGAAGAGCAGGGGTGTGGGTTTTAGGCTGAGCAAGAAGAGCAGGGGTGCGGGATTTAGGCTGAGCAAGAAGAGCAGGGGTGCGGGTTTTAGGCTGAAGTCGAAGATGAAGACTGCGGGTTTTAGGCTGAAGACGAAGAGGAGGGGTGCGGGTTTTAGGCTAAGCACAAAGAGGAGGGGTGCGGGTTTTATGCGGAGAGTGAAGAGGAGGGGTGCGGGTTTTAGGCTGAAGTTGAAGAGGAGGGGTGCGGGTTTTAGGCTGAGTGTGAAGTGGAGTGGTGTGGGTTTTAGGCTGAAGACGAATAGGAGGGGTGCGGGTTTTAGGCTGAGCGTGAAGAGCAGGGGTGCGGGTTTTAGGCTGAGCACGAAGAGCAGGGGTGCGGGTTTAAGGCTGAGCACGAAGAGCAGGGGTGCGGGTTTTAGGCTGAGCACGAAGAGCAGGGGTGCGGGTTTTAGGCTGAGCACGAAGAGCAGGGGTGCGGGTTTTAGGCCGAGCACGAAGAGCAGGGGAGCGGGTTTTAGGCTGAGCACGAAGAGCAGGGGTGTGGGTTTTAGGCTGAGCACGAAGAGCAGGGGTGCGGGTTTTGTGCGGAGAGTGAAGAGGATGGGTGCGGGTTTTAGGCTGAGTGTGAAGAGGAGGGGTGCGGGTTTTAGGCTGAGTGTGAAGACGAGGGGTGCGGGTTTTAGGCTGAAGTCGAAGAGGAGGGGTGCGGGTTTTACGATGAAGTCGAAGAGGAGGGGTGCAGGTTTTAGGCTGAGCACGAAGAGGAGGGGTGCGGGTTTTAGGCTGAGCACGAAGAGCAGGGGTGCGGGTTTTAGGCTGAGCACGAAGAGCAGGGGTGCGGGTTTTAGGCTGAAGTCGAAGATGAAGACTGCGGGTTTTAGGCTGAAGACGAAGAAGTGGGGTGCGGGTTTTAGTCTAAGCACGAAGAGGAGGGGTGCGGGTTTTATGCGGAGAGTGAAGAGGAGGGGTGCGGGTTTTAGGCTGAGCACGAAGAGCAGGGGTGCGGGTTTTAGGCTGAGCACGAAGAGCAGGGGTGCGGGTTTTAGGCTGAGCGTGAAGAGCAGGGGTGCGGGTTTTAGGCTGAGCACGAAGAGCAGGGGTGCGGGTTTCAGGCTGAGCACGAAGAGCAGGGGTGCGGGTTTTAGGCTGAAGTCGAAGATGAAGACTGCGGGTTTTAGGCTGAAGACGAAGAGGAGGGGTGCGGGTTTTAGGCTAAGCACGAAGAGGAGGGGTGCGGGTTTTAGGCTAAGCACAAATAGGAGTGGTGCGGGTTTTATGCGGAGAGTGAAGAGGAGGGGTGCGGGTTTTAGGCTGAAGTCGAAGAGGAGGGGTGCGGGTTTTAGGATGAAGTCGAAGAGGAGGGGTGCGGGTTTTAGGCTGAAGTCGAAGATGAAGACTGCGGGTTTTAGTCTGATGACGAAGAGGAGGGGTGCGGGTTTTATGCGGAGAGTGAAGAGGAGTGGTGCGGGTTTTAGGCCGAAGATGAAGAGGTGGGGTGCGGGTTTTATGCTGAAGTCGAAGAGGAGGGGTGCGGGTTTTAGGCTGAAGTCGAAGAGGAGGGGTGCGGGTTTTTGGCTGAAGTCGAAGAGGAGAGATGTGAGTTTTAGGCTTAGTGTGAAGTGGAGGGGTGCGGGTTTTAGGCTGAAGACGAATAGGAGGGGTGCGGGTTTTAGGCTGAGCACGAAGAGCAGGGGTGCGGGTTTTAGGCTGAGCACGAAGAGCAGGGGTGCGGGTTTTAGGCTGAGCACGAAGAGCAGGGGTGCGGGTTTTAGGCTGAGCACGAAGAGCAGGGGTGCGGGTTTTAGGCTGAGCACGAAGAGCAGGGTTGCGGGTTTTAGGCTGAGCACGAAGAGCAGGGGTGCGGGTTTTAGGCTGAGCACGAAGAGCAGGGGTGCGGGTTTTAGGCTGAGCTCGAAGAGCAGGGGTGCGGGTTTTAGGCTGAGCTCGAAGAGCAGGGGTGCGGGTTTTAGGCTGAGCACGAAGAGCAGGGGTGCGGGTTTTAGGCCGAGCACGAGGAGCAGGGGTGCGGGTTTTAGGTTGAGCACGAAGAGCAGGGGTGTGGGTTTTAGGCTGAGCAAGAAGAGCAGGGGTGCGGGATTTAGGCTGAGCAAGAAGAGCAGGGGTGCGGGTTTTAGGCTGAAGTCGAAGATGAAGACTGCGGGTTTTAGGCTGAAGACGAAGAGGAGGGGTGCGGGTTTTAGGCTAGCACAAAGAGGAGGGGTGCGGGTTTTATGCGGAGAGTGAAGAGGAGGGGTGCGGGTTTTAGGCTGAAGTTGAAGAGGAGGGGTGCGGGTTTTAGGCTGAGTGTGAAGTGGAGTGGTGTGGGTTTTAGGCTGAAGACGAATAGGAGGGGTGCGGGTTTTAGGCTGAGCGTGAAGAGCAGGGGTGCGGGTTTTAGGCTGAGCACGAAGAGCAGGGGTGCGGGTTTAAGGCTGAGCACGAAGAGCAGGGGTGCGGGTTTTAGGCTGAGCACGAAGAGCAGGGGTGCGGGTTTTAGGCTGAGCACGAAGAGCAGGGGTGCGGGTTTTAGGCCGAGCACGAAGAGCAGGGGTGCGGGTTTTAGGCCGAGCACGAAGAGCAGGGGTGCGGGTTTTAGGCCGAGCACGAAGAGCAGGGGTGCGGGTTTTAGGCTGAGCACGAAGAGCAGCGGTGCGGGTTTTAGGCTGAGCACGAAGAGCAGGGGTGCGGGTTTTAGGCTGAGCACGAAGAGCAGGGGTGCGGGTTTTAGGCTGAGCACGAAGAGCAGGGGAGCGGGTTTTAGGCTGAGCACGAAGAGCAGGGGTGTGGGTTTTAGGCTGAGCACGAAGAGCAGGGGTGCGGGTTTTGTGCGGAGAGTGAAGAGGATGGGTGCGGGTTTTAGGCTGAGTGTAAAGAGGAGGGGTGCGGGTTTTAGGCTGAGTGTGAAGACGAGGGGTGCGGGTTTTAGGCTGAAGTCGAAGAGGAGGGGTGCGGGTTTTACGATGAAGTCGAAGAGGAGGGGTGCGGGTTTTAGGCTGAGCACGAAGAGGAGGGGTGCGGGTTTTAGGCTGAGCACGAAGAGCAGGGGTGCGGGTTTTAGGCTGAGCACGAAGAGAAGGGGTGCGGGTTTTAGGCTGAAGTCGAAGATGAAGACTGCGGGTTTTAGGCTGAAGACGAAGAAGTGGGGTGCGGGTTTTAGGCTAAGCACGAAGAGGAGGGGTGCGGGTTTTATGCGGAGAGTGAAGAGGAGGGGTGCGGGTTTTAGGCTGAGCACGAAGAGCAGGGGTGCGGGTTTTAGGCTGAGCACGAAGAGCAGGGGTGCGGGTTTTAGGCTGAGCGTGAAGAGCAGGGGTGCGGGTTTTAGGCTGAGCACGAAGAGCAGGGGTGCGGGTTTCAGGCTGAGCACGAAGAGCAGGGGTGCGGGTTTTAGGCTGAGCACGAAGAGCAGGGGTGCGGGTTTTAGGCTGAGCACGAAGAGCAGGGGTGCGGGTTTTAGGCTGAGCACGAAGAGCAGGGGTGCGGGTTTTAGGCTGAGCACGAAGAGCAGGGGTGCGGGTTTTAGGCTGAGCACGAAGAGCAGGGGTGCGGGTTTTAGGCTGAAGACGAAGATGAAGACTGCGGGGTTTAGGCTGAAGACGAAGAGGAGGGTTGCGGGTTTTAGGCTAAGCACGAAGAGGATGGGTGCGGGTTTTAGTCTGAGTGTGAAGAGGAGGGGTGCTGGTTTTAGGCTGAGCACGAAGAGCAGGGGTGCGGGTTTTAGGCTGAGCACGAAGAGCAGGGGTGCGGGTTTTAGGCTGAGCACGAAGAGCAGGGGTGCGGGTTTTAGGCTGAGCACGAAGAGCAGGGGTGCGGGTTTTTGGCTGAGCACGAAGAGCAGGGGTGCGGGTTTTAGGCTAAGCACAAAGAGGAGGGGTGCGGGTTTTATGCGGAGAGTGAAGAGGAGGGGTGCGGGTTTTAGGCTGAAGTCGAAGAGGAGGGGTGCGGGTTTTAGGCTGAAGTCGAAGATGAAGACTGCGGATTTTAGGCTGAAGAAGAAGAGGAGGGGTGCGGGTTTTAGGCTAAGCACGAAAAGGAGGGGTGCGGGTTTTATGCGGAGAGTGAAGAGGAGGGGTGCGGGTTTTAGGCCAAAGTCGAAGAGGAGGGGTGCGGGTTTTAGGTTGAAGTCGAAGAGGAGGGGTGCGGGTTTTAGGCTGAAGTCGAAGAGGAGGGGTGCGGGTTTTAGGCTGAAGTCGAAGAGGAGAGATGTGAGTTTTAGGCTGAGTGTGAAGTGGAGGGGTGCAGGTTTTAGGCTGAAGACGAATAGGAGGGTTGCGGGTTTTAGGCTGAGCACGAAGAGAAGGGGTGCGGGTTTTAGGCTGAGCACGAAGAGCAGGGGTGCGGGTTCTAGGCTGAGCACGAAGAGCAGGGGTGCGGGTTTTAGGCTGAGCACGAAGAGCAGCGGTGCGGGTTTTAGGCTGAGCACGAAGAGCAGGGGTGCGGGTTTTAGGCTGAGCACGAAGAGCAGGGGTGCGGGTTTTAGGCTGAGCACGAAGAGCAGGGGAGCGGGTTTTAGGCTGAGCACGAAGAGCAGGGGTGTGGGTTTTAGGCTGAGCACGAAGAGCAGGGTTGCGGGTTTTATGCGGAGAGTGAAGAGGATGGGTGCGGGTTTTAGGCTGAGTGTGAAGAGGAGGGGTGCGGGTTTTAGGCTGAGTGTGAAGACGAGGGGTGCGGGTTTTAGGCTGAAGTCGAAGAGGAGGGGTGCGGGTTTTACGATGAAGTCGAAGAGGAGGGGTGCGGGTTTTAGGCTGAAGTCGAAGAGGAGGGGTGCGGGTTTTAGGCTGAGTGTGAAGTGGATGGGTGCGGGTTTTAGGCTGAAGACGAATAGGAGGGGTGCGGGTTTTAGGCTGAGCACGAAGAGCAGGGGTGCGGGTTTTAGGCTGAGCACGAAGAGCAGGGGTGCGGGTTTTACGCTGAGCACGAAGAGCAGGGGTGCGGGTTTTAGGCTGAAGTCGAAGATGAAGACTGCGGGTTTTAGGCTGAAGACGAAGAGGAGGGGTGCGGGTTTTAGGCTAAGCACGAAGAGGAGGGGTGCGGGTTTTATGAGGAGAGTGAAGAGGTGGGGTGCGGGTTTTAGACTGAGTGTGAAGAGGAGGGGTGCGGGTTTTAGGCTGAGCACGAAGAGCAGGGGTGCGGGTTTTAGGCTGAGCACGAAGAGCAGGGGTGCGGGTTTTAGGCTGAGCACGAAGAGCAGGGGTGCGGGTTTTAGGCTGAGCACGAAGAGCAGGGGTGCGGGTTTTAGGCTGAGCACGAAGAGCAGGGGTGCGGGTTTTAGGCTGAGCACGAAGAGCAGGGGTGCGGGTTTTAGTCTGAAGACGAAGAGCAGGGGTGCGGGTTTTAGGCCGAGCACGAAGAGCAGGGGTGCGGGTTTTAGGCCGAGCACGAAGAGCAGGGGTGCGGGTTTTAGGCCGAGCACGAAGAGCAGGGGTGCGGGTTTTAGTCTGAAGACGAAGAGCAGGGGTGCGGGTTTTAGGCCGAGCACGAAGAGCAGGGGTGCGGGTTTTAGGCCGAGCACGAAGAGCAGGGGTGCGGGTTTTAGTCTGAAGACGAAGAGCATGGGTGCGGGTTTTAGGCCGAGCACGAAGAGCAGGGGTGCGGGTTTTAGGGTGAGCACGAAGAGCAGGGGTGCGGGTTTTAGGCTGAAGACGAAGAGCTGGGGTGCGGGTTCCAGGCCGAGAGTGAAGAGCAGGGGTGCGGGTTTTAGGCTGAAGACGAAGAGCAGGGGTGCAGGTTTTATGCCGAGCACGAAGAGCAGGGGTGCTGGTTTTAGGCTGAGCACGAAGAGCAGGGGTGTGGGTTTTAGGCTGAGCACGAAGAGCAGGGGTGCGGGTTTTAGGCCGAGCGTGAAGAGCAGGAGTGCGGGTTTTAGGCCGAGCACGAAGAGCAGGGGTGCGGGTTTTAGGCCGAGCACGAAGAGCAGGGGTGCGGGTTTTCGGCTGAAGACGAAGAGCAGGGGTGCGGGTTTTAGGCCGAGCACGAAGAGCAGGGTTGCGGGTTTTAGGCTGAGCACGAAGAGCAGGGGTGCGGGTTTTAGGCCGAGCGTGAAGAGAAGGGGTGCGGGTTTTAGGCCGAGCGCGAAGAGCAGGGGTGCGGATTTTAGACCGAGCACGAAGAGCAGGGGTGCGGGTTTTAGGCCGAGCACGAAGAGCAGGGGTGCGGGTTTTAGGCCGAGCACGAAGAGCAGTGGTGCGGGTTTTAGGCCGAGCACGAAGAGCAGCGGTGCGGGTTTTAGGCTGAAGACGAAGAGCAGGTGTGCGGGTTATAGTCTGAAGACGAAGAGCAGGGGTGCGGGTTTTAGGCCGAGCGTGAAGAGCAGGGGTGCGGGTTTTAGGCTGAAGACGAAGAGCAGGGGTGCGGGTTTTAGGGTGAGCACGAAGAGCAGGGGTGCGGGTTTTAGTCTGAATACGAAGAGCAGGGGTGCGGGTTTTAAGCTGAAGACGAAGAGCAGGGGTGCGGGTTTTAGGGTGAGCACGAAGAGCAGGTGTGCGGGTTTTAGGGTGAGCACGAAGAGGAAGGGTGCGGGTTTTAGGCCGAGCACAAAGAGCAGGGGTGCGGGTTTTAGGCCAAGCACGAAGAGCAGGGGTGCGGGTTTTAGGCCGAGCACGAAGAGCAGGGGTGCGGGTTTTAGGCTGAAGACGAAGAGCAGGGGTGTGGGTTTTAGGACGAGCACGAAGAGCAGGGGTGCGGGTTTTAGGCTGAAGACGAAGAGGAGGGGTGCGGGTTTTAGGCTGAGCATGAAGAAGAGGGGTGCGCGTTTTAGGCCGAGCACGAAGAGCAGGGGTGCGGGTTTTAGGCCGAGCACGAAGAGCATGGGTGCGGCTTTTAGGCCGAGCGTGAAGAGCAGGGGTGCGGGTTTTAGGCCGAGCGCGAAGAGCAGGGGTGCGGGTTTTAGGGTGAGAACGAAGAGAAGGGGTGCGGGTTTTAGGCTGAAGACGAAGAGCAGGGGTGCGGGTTTTAGGCCGAGCACGAAGAGCAGGGGTGCGGGTTTTAGGCTGAAGACGAAGAGCAGGGGTGCGGGTTTTAGGCTGAAGACGAAGAGCAGGGGTGCGGGTTTTAGGCCAAGCACGAAGAGCAGGGGTGCGGCTTTTAGGCCGAGCACGAAGAGCAGGGGTGCGGGTTTTAGGCTGAGCACAAGGAGCAGCGGTGCGGGTTTTAGGCTGAGCACGAAGAGCAGGGGTGCGGGTTTTAGTCTGAAGACGAAGAGCAGGGGTGCGGGTTTTAGGCCGAGCACGAAGAGCAGGGGTGCGGGTTTTAGGCCGAGCGTGAAGAGCAGGGGTGCGGGTTTTAGGCCGAGCACGAAGAGCAGGGGTGCGGATTTTAGGGTGAGCGCGAAGAGCAGGGGTGCGGGTTTTAGGCCGAGCGTGAAGAGCAGGGGTGCGGGTTTTAGGCTGAAGACGAAGAGCAGGGGTGCGGGTTTTAGGCCGAGCACGAAGAGCAGGGGTGCGGGTTTTAGGCCGAGCACGAAGAGCAGGGGTGCGGGTTTTAGGCCGAGCACGAAGAGCAGGGGTGCGGGTTTTAGGCCGAGCACGAAGAGCAGGGGTGCGGGTTTTAGGCCGAGCACGAAGAGCAGGGGTGCGGGTTTTAGGCCAAGCACGAAGAGCAGGGGTGCGGGTTTTAGGCCGAGCACGAAGAGCAGGGGTGCGGGTTTTAGGCCGAGCACGAAGAGTAGGGGTGCGGGTTTTAGGGTGAGCACGAAGAGCAGGGGTGCGGGTTTTAGGGTGAGCACGAAGAGCAGGGGGGCGGGTTTTAGGCCGAGCACGAAGAGGAAGGGTGCGGGTTTTAGGCCGAGCACAAAGAGCAGGGGTGCGGGTTTTAGGCCAAGCACGAAGAGCAGGGGTGCGGGTTTTAGGCCGAGCACGAAGAGCAGGGGTGCGGGTTTTAGGCTGAAGACGAAGAGCAGGGGTGTTGGTTATAGGCCGAGCATGAAGAGCAGGGGTGCGGGTTTTAGGGTGAGCACGAAGAGCAGGGGTGCGGGTTTTAGGGTGAGCACGAAGACCAGGGGTGCTGGTTTTAGGGTGAGCACGAAGAGCAGGGGTGCGGGTTTTCGGCTGAAGACGAAGAGCAGGGGTGCGGGTTTAAGGCTGAAGACGAAGAGCAGGGGTGCGGGTTTGAGGCCGAGCACGAAGAGCATGGGTGCGGGTTTTAGGGTGAGCACTAAGAGCAGGGGTGCGGGTTTTAGGGTGAGCACGAAGAGCAGGGGTGCGGGTTTTAGGCCGAGCACGAAGAGCAGGGGTGCAGGTTTTAGGCCGAAGACGAAGAGCTGGGGTGCGGGTTTTAGGCCGAGCACGAAAAGCAGGGGTGCGGGTTTTAGGCCGAGCACGAAGAGCAGGGGTGCGTGTTTTAGGCCGAGCACGAAGAGCAGAGGCGCGGGTTTTAGGGTGAGCACGAAGAGCAGGGGTGCGGGTTTTAGGCCGAGCGTGAAGAGCAGGGGTGCGGGTTTTAGGCTGACGACGAAGAGCAGGGGTGCGGGTTTTAGGCCGAGCACGAAGAGCATGGGTGCGGGTTTTAGGGTGAGCACGAAGAGCAGGGGTGCGGGTTTTAGGCCGAGCACGAAGAGCAGGGGTGCGTGTTTTAGGCTGAGCACGAAGAGCAGGGGTGCGGGCTTTAGGCTGATGACGAAGAGCAGGGGTGCGGGTTTTAGTCTGAAGACGAAGAGCAGGGGTGCGGGTTTTAGGCCGAGCACGAAGAGGAGGGGTGCGGGCTTTAGGCTGATGACGAAGAGCAGGGGTGCGGGTTTTAGTCTGAAGACGAAGAGCAGGGGTGCGTGTTTTAGGCTGAGCACGAAGAGCAGGGGTGCGGGCTTTAGGCTGATGACGAAGAGCAGGGGTGCGGGTTTTAGTCTGAAGACGAAGAGCAGGGGTGCGGGTTTTAGGCCGAGCACGAAGAGGAGGGGTGCGGGTTTTAGGCCGAGCGTGAAGAGCAGGGGTGCGGGTTTTAGGCCGAGCACGAAGCGCAGGGGTGCGGATTTTAGGGTGAGCGCGAAGAGCAGGGGTGCGGGTTTTAGGCCGAGCGTGAAGAGCAGGGGTGCGGGTTTTAGGCTGAAGACGAAGAGCAGGGGTGCGGGTTTTAGGCCGAGCACGAAGAGCAGGGGTGCGGGTTTTAGGCCGAGCACGAAGAGCAGGGGTGCGGGTTTTAGGCCGAGCACGAAGAGCAGGGGTGCGGGTTTTAGTCTGAAGACGAAGAGCAGGGGTGCAGGTTTTAGGGTGAGCATGAAGAGCAGGGGCGCGGGTTTTAGGCCGAGCGTGAAGAGCAGGGGTGCGGCTTTTAGGATGAGCACAAGGAGCAGCGGTGCGGGTTTTAGGCTGAGCGTGAAGAGCAGGGGTGCGGGTTTTAGGCTGAAGATGAAGAGCAGGGGTGCGGGTTTTAGGCCGAGCACGAAGAGGAGGGGTGCGGGTTTTAGGCCGAGCACGAAGAGCAGGGGTGCGGGTTTTAGGCCGGGCACGAAGAGCAGGGGTGCGGATTTTAGGGTGAGCGCGAAGAGCAGGGGTGCGGGTTTTAGGCCGAGCGTGAAGAGTAGGGGTGCGGGTTTTAGGCTGAAGACGAAGAGCAGGGGTGCGGGTTTTAGGCTGAAGACGAAGAGCAGGGGTGTGGGTTATAGGCCGAGCACGAAGAGCAGGGGTGCGGGTTTTAGGCCGAGGACGAAGAGCAGGGGTGCGGGTTTTAGGCCGAGCACGAAGAGCAGGGGTGCGATTTTAGGCCGAGGACGAAGAGCAGGGGTGCGGGTTTTAGGCCGAGCACGAAGAGCAGGGGTGCGATTTTAGGCCGAGCGTGAAGAGCAGGGGTGCGTGTTTTAGGGTGAGCACGAAGAGCAGGGGTGCAGGGTTTAGGGTGAGCACGAAGAGCAGGGGTGCGGGTTTTAGGGTGAGCACGAAGAGGAAGGGTGCGGGTTTTAGGCCGAGCACGAAGAGCAGGGGTGCGGGTTTTAGGCCGAGCACGAAGAGCAGGGGTACGGGATTTAGGCCGAGCACGAAGAGCAGGGGTGCGGGTTTTAGGCCGAGCACGAAGAGCAGGGGTGCGGGTTTTAGGCCGAGCACGAAGAGGAAGGGTGCGGGTTTTAGGCCGAGCACGAAGAGAAGGGGTGCGGGTTTTAGGCCAAGCACGAAGAGCAGGGGTGCGGGTTTTAGGCCAAGCACGAAGAGCAGGGGTGCGGGTTTTAGGCCGAGCACGAAGAGCAGGGGTGCGGGTTTTAGGCCGAGCACGAAGAGTAGGGGTGCGGGATTTAGGCCTAGCACGAAGAGCAGGGGTGCGGGTTTTAGGCCGAGCACGAAGAGCAGGGGGGCGGGTTTTAGGCCGAGCACGAAGAGGAAGGGTGCGGGTTTTAGGCCGAGCACAAAGAGCAGGGGTGCGGGTTTTAGGCCAAGCACGAAGAGCAGGGGTGCGGGTTTTAGGCCGAGCACGAAGAGCAGGGGTGCGGGTTTTAGGCTGAAGACGAAGAGCAGGGGTGTTGGTTATAGGCCGAGCACGAAGAGCAGGGGTGCGGGTTTTAGGCCAAGCACGAAGAGCAGGGGTGCGGGTTTTAGGCCGAGCACGAAGAGCAGGGGTGCGGGTTTTAGGCTGAAGACGAAGAGCAGGGGTGTGGGTTTTACGACGAGCACGAAGAGCAGGGGTGCGGGTTTTAGGCTGAAGACGAAGAGGAGGGGTGCGGGTTTTAGGCTGAGCATGAAGAAGAGGGGTGCGCGTTTTAGGCCGAGCACGAAGAGCAGGGGTGCGGGTTTTAGGCCGAGCACGAAGAGCAGGGGTGCGGGTTTTAGGCCGAGCGTGAAGAGCAGGGGTGCGGGTTTTAGGCCGAGCGCGAAGAGCTGGGGTGCGGGTTTTAGGGTGAGAACGAAGAGAAGGGGTGCGGGTTTTAGGCTGAAGACGAAGAGCAGGGGTGCGGGTTTTAGGCCGAGCACGAAGAGCAGGGGTGCGGGTTTTAGGCTGAAGACGAAGAGCAGGGGTGCGGGTTTTAGGCTGAAGACGAAGAGCAGGGGTGCGGGTTTTAGGCCAAGCACGAAGAGCAGGGGTGCGGGTTTTAGGCCGAGCACGAAGAGCAGGGGTGCGGGTTTTAGGGTGAGCACGAAGAGCAGGGGTGCGGGTTTTAGGCCGAGCACGAAGAGCAGGGGTGCGTGTTTTAGGCCGAAGAAGAAGAGCAGGGGCGCGGGTTTTAGGGTGAGCACGAAGAGCAGGGGTGCGGGTTTTAGGCCGAGCGTGAAGAGCAGGGGTGCGGGTTTTAGGCTGACGACGAAGAGCAGGGGTGCGGGTTTTAGGCCGAGCACGAAGAGCATGGGTGCGGGTTTTAGGGTGAGCACGAAGAGCAGGGGTGCGGGTTTTAGGCCGAGCGTGAAGAGCAGGGGTGCGGGTTTTAGGCTGAGCACGAAGAGCAAGGGTGCGGGTTTTAGGCCGAGCGTGAAGAGCAGGGGTGCGGGTTTTAGGCCGAGCGCGAAGAGCATAGGTGCGGGTTTTAGACGGAGCACGAAGAGCAGGGGTGCGGGTTTTAGGCCGAGCACGAAGAGCAGGGGTGCGGGTTTTAGGCCGAGCACGAAAAGCAGGGGTGCGGGTTTTAGGCCGAGCACGAAGAGCAGCGGTGCGGGTTTTAGGCTGAAGACGAAGAGCAGGGGTGCGGGTTTTAGGCTGAAGACGAAGAGCAGGGGTGCGGGTTTCAGGGTGAGCACGAAGAGCAGGGGTGCGGGTTTTAGGGTGAGCACGAAGAGCAGGGGTGCGGGTTTTAGGCCGAGCGTGAAGAGCAGGGGTGCGGGTTTTAGGCTGAAGACGAAGAGCAGGGGTGCGGGTTTTAGGCTGAAGACGAAGAGCAGGGGTGCGGGTTTTAGGCCGAGCGTGAAAAGCAGGGGTGCGGGTTTTAGGCTGAGCACGAAGAGCAGGGGTGCGGGTTTTAGGCCGAGCACGAAGAGGAAGGGTGCGGGTTTTAGGCCGACCACGAAGAGAAGTGGTGCGGGTTTTAGGCCAAGTACGAAGAGCAGGGGTGCGGGTTTTAGGCCGAGCACGAAGAGCAGGGGTGCGGGTTTTAGGCCGAGCACGAAGAGTAGGGGTGCGGGATTTAGGCCGAGCACGAAGAGCAGGGGTGCGGGTTTTAGGCCGAGCACGAAGAGCAGGGGTGCGGGTTTTAGGCCGAGCACGAAGAGGAAGGGTGCGGGTTTTAGGCCGAGCACAAAGAGCAGGGGTGCGGGTTTTAGGCCAAGCACGAAGAGCAGGGGTGCGGCTTTTAGGCCAAGCACGAAGAGCATGGGTGCGGGTTTTAGGCCGAGCACGAAGAGCAGGGGTGCGGGTTTTAGGCTGAAGACGAAGAGCAGGGGTCTGGGTTATAGGCCGAACACGAAGAGCAGGGGTGCGGATTTTAGGCCAAGCACGAAGAGCAGGGGTGCGGGTTTTAGGCCGAGCACGAAGAGCAGGGGTGCGGGTTTTAGGCTGAAGACGAAGAGCAGGGGTGTGGGTTTTAGGACGAGCACGAAGAGCAGGGGTGCGGGTTTTAGGCTGAAGACGAAGAGGAGGGGTGCGGGTTTTAGGCTGAGCATGAAGAAGATGGGTGCGCGTTTTAGGCCGAGCACGAAGAGCAGGGGTGCGGGTTTTAGGCCGTGCGTGAAGAGCAGGGGTGCGGGTTTTAGGCCGAGCGCGAAGAGCAGGGGTGCGGGTTTTAGGGTGAGAACGAAGAGAAGGGTTGCGGGTTTTAGGCTGAAGACGAAGAGCAGGGGTGCGGGTTTTAGGCCGAGCACGAAGAGCAGGGGTGCGGGTTTTAGGCTGAAGACGAAGAGCAGGGGTGCGGGTTTTAGGCTGAAGACGAAGAGCAGGGGTGCGGGTTTTAGGCCAAGCACGAAGAGCAGGGGTGCGGGATTTCGGCCGAGCACGAAGAGCAGGGGTGCGGGTTTTAGGGTGAGCACGAAGAGCAGGGGTGCGGGTTTTAGGCCGATCACGAAGAGCAGGGGTGCGGGTTTTAGGCCGAGCACGAAGAGCAGGGTTGCGCGTTTTAGTCTGATGACGAAGAGGAAGGGTGCGGGTTTTAGGGTGAGCACGAAGAGCAGGGGTGCGGGTTTTAGGCTGAAGACGAAGAGCAGGTGTGCGGGTTATAGTCTGAAGACGAAGAGCAGGGGTGCGGGTTTTAGGCCGAGCACGAAGAGCAGGGGTGCGGGTATTAGGGTGAGCACGAAGAGCAGGGGTGCGGGTTTTAGGCTGAAGACGAAGAGCAGGGGTGCGGGTTTTAGGCTGAAGACGAAGAGCAGGGGTGCGGGTTTTAGGCCGAGCACGAAGAGCATGGGTGCGGGTTTTAGGCTGAAGACGGAGAGCAGGGGTGCGGGTTTTAGGCTGAAAACGAAGAGCAGGGGTGCGGGTTTTAGGCCGAGCACGAAGAGCATCGGTGCGGGTTTTAGGGTGAGCACGAAGAGCAGGGGTGCGGGTTTTAGGCCGAGCACGAAGAGCAGGAGTGCGGGTTTTAGTCTGAAGACGAAGAGCTGGGGTGCGGGTTTTAGGCCGAGCACGAAGAGCAGGGGTGCGGGTTTTATGATGAGCAAGAAGAGCAGGGGTGCGTGTTTTAGGCTGAAGACGAAGAGCAGGGGTGCGGGTTTTAGGCCGAGCGTGAAGAGCAGGGGTGCGGGTTTTAGGCTGAAGACGAAGAGCAGGGGTGCGGGTTTTAGGCTGAAGACGAAGAGCAGGGGTGCGGGTTTCAGGGTGAGCACGAAGAGCAGGGGTGCGGGTTTTAGGGTGAGCACGAAGAGCAGGGGTGCGGGTTTTAGGCCGAGCGTGAAGAGCAGGGGTGCGGGTTTTAGGCTGAAGACGAAGAGCAGGGGTGCGGGTTTTAGGGTGAGCACGAAGAGCAGGGGTGCGGGTTTTAGGCCGAGCGTGAAGAGCAGGGGTGCGGGTTTTAGGCTGAAGACGAAGAGCAGGGGTGCGGGTTTTAGGCCGAGCAGGAAGAGCAGGGGTGCGGGTTTTAGGCCGAGCACGAAGAGCAGGGGTGCGGGTTTTAGGCCGAGCGCGAAGAGCAGGGGTGCGGGTTTTAGTCTGAAGACGAAGAGCAGGGGTGCAAGTTTTAGGGTGAGCACGAAGAGCAGGGGTGCGGGTTTTAGGCCGAGGGAGAAGAGCAGGGGTGCGGGTTTTAGGCCGAGCACAAGAAGCAGGGGTGCGGGTTTTAATCTGAAGACGAAGAGCAGGGGTGCGGGTGTTAGGCCGAGCACGAAGAAAAGGGGTGCGGGTTTTAGTCCGAGCGTGAAGAGCAGGGGTGCGGGTTTTAGGCCGAGCGTGATGAGCAGGGGTGCGGGTTTTAGGCCGAGCACGAAGAGCAGGGGTGCAGGTTTTAATCTGAAGACAAAGAGCAGGGGGGCAGGTTTTAGGCCGAGCGTGAAGAGCAGGGGTGCAGGTTTTAGGCCGAGCACGAAGAGGAGGGGTGCGGGTTTTAGGCCGAGCGTGAAGAGCAGGGGTGCGGGTTTTAGGCTGAAGACGAAGAGCAGGGGTGCGGGTTTTAGGGTGAGCACGAAGAGCAGGGGTGCGGGTTTTAGGCTGAAGACGAAGAGCAGGGGTGCGGGTTTTAGGGTGAGCACGAAGAGCATGGGTGCGGGTTTTAGGCTGAAGACGAAGAGCAGGGGTGCGGGTTTTAGGCCGAGCACGAAGAGCAGGGGTGCGGGTTTTAGGCCGAGCACGAAGAGCAGGGGTGCGGGTTTTAGGGTGAGCACGAAGAGCAGGGCTGCGGGTTTTAGGGTGAGCACGAAGTGCAGGTGTGCGGGTTTTAGGCCGAGCACGAAGAGCAGGGGTGCGGGTTTTAGGCCGAGCGTGAAGAGCAGGGGTGCGGGTTTTAGGCCGAGCACGAAGAGCAGGGGTGCGGGTTTTAGGCCGAGCGTGAAGAGAAGGGGTGCGGGTTTTAGGCCGAGCACGAAGAGCAGGGGTGCGGGTTTTAGGGTGAGCACGAAGAGCAGGGGTGCGGGTTTTAGGCCGAGCACGAAGAGCAGGGGTGCGGGTTTTAGGCCGAGCACGAAGAGCAGGGGTGCGGGTTTTAGGCCGACCACGAAGAGCAGGGGTGCGGGTTTTAGGCCGACCACGAAGAGCAGGGGTGCGGGTTTTAGGCCGAGCACGAAGACCAGGGGTGCGGGTTTTAGGCCGAGCACGAAGAGCAGGGGTGCAGGTTTTATGGTGAGCACGAAGAGCAGGGGTGCGTGTTTTAGGCCGAGCACGAAGAGCAGGGGTGCAGGTTTTAGTCTGAAGACGAAGAGCAGGGGTGCGGGTTTTAGGCCGACCACGAAGACAGGGGTGCAGGTTTTAATCTGAAGACGAAGAGCAGGGGTGCGGGTTTTAGGGTGAGCACGAAGAGCAGGGGTGCGTGTTTTAGTCCGAGCGTGAAGAGCAGGGGTGGGGGTTTTAGGCTGAAGACGAAGAGCAGGGGTGCGGGTTTTAGGCTGAAGACGAAGAGCAGGGGTACAGGTTTTAGGGTGAGCACGAGGAGCAGGGGTGCGGGTTTTAGGCCGAGCGGGAAGAGCAGGGGTGCTGGTTTTAGGCTGAAGACGAAGAGCAGGGCTGCGGGTTTTAGGGTGAGCACGAAGAGCAGGGGTGCGGGTTTTAGGCCGAGCACGAAGAGCAGGGGTGCGGGTTTTAGGGTGAGCACGAAGAGCAGGGGTGCGGGTTTTAGGCCGAGCACGAAGAGCAGGGGTGCGGGTTTTAGGCCGAGCACGAAGAGCAGGGGTGCGGGTTTTAGGCCGACCACGAAGAGCAGGGGTGCGGGTTTTAGGCCGAGCATGAAGACCAGGGGTGCGGGTTTTAGGCCGAGTACGAAGAGCAGGGGTGCAGGTTTTAGGGTGAGCACGAAGAGCAGGGGTGCGGGTTTTAGGCCGAGCACGAAAAGCAGGGGTGCGGGTTATAGGCCGAGCACGAAGAGCAGGGGTGCGGGGTTTTAGGGTGAGCACGAAGAGGATGGGTGCAGGTTTTAATCTGAAGACGAAGAGCAGGGGGGCGGGTTTTTGGCCGAGCGTGAAGAGCAGGGGTGCGGGTTTTAGGCCGAGCACGAAGAGTAGGGGTGCGGGTTTTAGGCCGAGCGTGAAGAGCAGGGGTGCGGGTTTTAGGCTGAAGACGAAGAGCAGGGGTGCGGGTTTTTAGGGTGAGCACGAAGAGCAGGGGTGCGGGTTTTAGGCTGAAGACGAAGAGCAGGGGTGCGGGTTTTAGGGTGAGCACGAAGAGCATGGGTGCGGGTTTTAGGCTGAAGACGAAGAGCAGGGGTGCGGGTTTTAGGCCGAGCACAAAGAGCAGGGGTGCGGGTTTTAGGCCGAGCACGAAGAGCAGGGGTGCGGGTTTTAGGGTAAGCACGAAGAGCAGGGCTGCGGGTTTTAGGGTGAGCACGAAGAGCAGGGGTGTGGGTTTTAGGCTGAAGACGAAGAGCAGGGGTGCGGATTTTAGGCTGAAGACGAAGAGCAGGGGTACAGGTTTTAGGGTGAGCACTAAGAGCAGGGGTGCGGGTTTTAGGCCGAGCACTAAGAGCAGGGGTGCGGGTTTTAGGCCGAGCGGGACGAGCACGAAGAGCACGGGTGCGGGTTTTAGGCCGAGCGGGAAGAGCATGAGTGCGGGTTTTAGGCCGAGCATGAAGAGCAGGGGTGCGGGTTTTAGGCTGAGCACGAAGAGCAGGGGTGCGTGGTTTTAGGCTGAAGACGAAGAGCAGGGGTGTGGGTTTTAGGCCGAGCACTAAGAGCAGGGGTGCGGGTTTTAGGCTGAAGACGAAGAGCAGGGGTGCGGGTTTTAGGCCGAGCGTGAAGAGCAGGGGTGCGGGTTTTAGGGTGAGCACGAAGAGCAGGGATGCGGGTTTTAGGCCGAGCACGAAGAGCAGGGTGCGGGTTTTAGACTGAAGACGAAGAGCAGGGGTGGCGGGTTTTAGGCCGAGCACGAAGAGCAGGGGTGCGGGTTTTAGTCTGAAGACGAAGAGCAGGGGTGCGGGTTTTAGGCTGAGCACGAAGAGCAGGGGTGCGGGTTTTAGGGTGAGCACGAAGAGAAGGGGTGCGGGTTTTAGGATGAAGACGAAGAACAGGTGTGCGGGTTTTAGTCTGAAGTCGAATAGCCAGGGGTGCGGGTTTTAGGCCGAGCACGAAGAGCAGGGGTGGCGGGTTCTAGGGTGAGCACGAAGAGCAGGGTTGCGGGTTTTTAGGCTGAAGACGAAGAGCAGGGGTGCGGGTTTTAGGGTGAGCACGAAGAGCAGGGGTGCGGGTTTTAGGATGAAGACGAAGAGCAGGGGTGCGGGTTTTAGGCTGAAGACGAAGAGCAGGGGGTGCGGGTTTTAGGGCCGAGCACGAAGAGGATGGGTGCGGGTTTTAGGGTGAGCACGAAGAGCAGGGGTGCGGGTTTTAGGCCGAGCACGAAGAGCAGGGAGTGCGGGTTTTAGTCTGAAGACTAAGAGCAGGGGTGCGGGTTTTAGGCCGAGCACGAAGAGCAGGAGTGCGGGTTTTAGGATGAGCAAGAAGAGCAGGGGTGCGGGGTTTTAGGCTGAAGACGAAGAGCAGGGGTGCGGGTTTTAGGCCGAGCGTGAAGAGCAGGGGTGCGGGTTTTTAGGCTGAAGACGAAGAGCAGGGGTGCGGGTTTTAGGCCGAGCACGAAGAGCAGGGGTGTGGGTTTTAGGTCGAGCACGAAGAGCAGGGGGTGCGGGTTTTAGGCCGAGCACGAAGAGCAGGGGTGCGGGTTTTAGGCCGAGCACGAAGAGCAGGAGTGTGGGTTTTAGACTGAAGACGAAGAGCAGGGGTGCGGGTATTAGACTGAAGACGAAGAGCAGGGGTGCGGGTTTTAGACTGAAGACGAAGAGCAGGGGTGCGGGTTTTAGGCCGAGCACAAAGAGGCAGGGGTGCGTGTTTTAGGCCGAGCACGAAGAGCAGGGGGTGTGGGTTTTAGGTTGAGCGTGAAGAGCAGGGGTGCGGGTTTTAGGCCGAGCACGAGGAGCAGGGGTGCGGGTTTTAGGCTGAGCACGAAGAGCAGGGGTGTAGGTTTTAGGGTGAGCACGAAGAGCAGGGGTGCGGGTTTTAGGCTGAAGACGAAGAGCAGGGGTGCGGGTTTTAAGGTGAGCACGAAGAGCATGGTGTGCGGGTTTTAGGCTGAAGACGAAGAGCAGGGGTGCGGGTTTTAGGCCGAGAACGAAGAGCAGGGCTGCGGGTTTTAGGGTGAGCACGAAGAGCAGGGGTGCGGGTATTAGACCGAGCACGAAGAGCAGGGGTGCGGGTTTTAGGCCAGGCGTGAAGAGCAGGGGTGCGGGTTTTAGGCTGAAGACGAAGAGCAGGGGTGCGGGGTTTTAGGCTGAAGACGAAGAGCAGGGGGTGAGGGTTTTAGGCCGAGCACGAAGAGCAGGGGTGCGGGTTTTTATGGTGAGCACGAAGAGCAG
Organism: Callipepla californica brunnescens; assembly: GCA_023055505.1. Classification (NCBI taxonomy): domain Eukaryota; kingdom Metazoa; phylum Chordata; class Aves; order Galliformes; family Odontophoridae; genus Callipepla; species Callipepla californica. Next base: position 187,707 of record JALIRH010000172.1, read on the forward strand.
GGGTGCAGATTTTAGGCCCGAGCGTGAAGAGCAGGGGTGCGGGTTTTAGGCCGAGCACGAAAAGCAGGGGGGTGCGGGTTTTAGGCTGAAGACTAAGAGCAGGGGTGCGGGTTTTAGGCTGAACACGAAGAGCAGGGGTGCGGGTTTTAGGTCTGAACACGAAGAGCAGGGGTGCGGGTTTTAGGGTGAGCACGAAGAGCAGGGGTGCGGGTTTTAGGGTGAGCACGAAGAGCAGGGGTGCGGGTTTTAGGCCGAGCACGAAGAGCAGGGGTGCGTGGTTTTAGGCCGAGCACGAAGAGCAGGGGTGCGGGTTTTAGGGTGAGCACGAAGAGCAGGGGTGCGGGTTTTAGGCCGAGCACGAAGAGCAGGGGTGCGGGTTTTAGGCCGAGCACAAGGAGCAGGGGGTGCGGGTTTTAATCTGAAGACAAAGAGCAGGGGTGCGGGTTTTAGGCCGAGCACGAAGAAAAGGGGTGCGGGTTTTAGGCCGAGCACGAAGAGCAGGGGTGCGGGTTTTAGGCCGAGCACGAAGAGGAGGGGTGCGGGTTTTAGGCCGAGCGTGAAGAGCAGGGGTGCGGGGTTTTAGGCTGAAGACGAAGAGCAGGGGTGCGGGTTTTAGGGTGAGCACGAAGAGCAGGGGTGCGGGTTTTAGGCTGAAGACGAAGAGCAGGGGTGCGGGTTTTAGGCTGAGCACGAAAGAGCAGGGGTGCGGGTTTTTAGGCTGAAGACGAAGAGCAGGGGTGCGGGTTTTAGGCCGAGCACGAAGAGCAGGGGTGCGGGTTTTAGGCCGAGCACGAAGAGCAGGGGTGCGGGTTTTAGGCCGAGCACGAAGAGCAGGGGTGCGGGTTTTAGGGTGAGCACGAAGAGCAGGGGTGCGGGTTTTAGGCCGAGCACGAAGAGCAGGGGTGCGGGTTTTAGGCCGAGCGTGAAGAGAAGGGGTGCGGGTTTTAGGGCCGAGCACGAAGAGCAGGGGTGCGGGTTTTAGGGTGAGCACGAAGAGCAGGGGTGCGGGTTTTAGGCCGAGCACGAAGAGCAGGGGTGCGGGTTTTAGGCCGAGCACAAAGAGCAGGGGTGCGGGTTTTAGGCCGAGCACGAAGAGCAGGGGTGCGGGTTTTAGGCCGAGCACGAAGAGCAGGGGTGCAGGTTTTAGGGTGAGCACGAAGAGCAGGGGTGCGGGTTTTAGGCCGAGCACGAAGAGCAGGGGTGCAGGTTTTAATCTGAAGACGAAGAGCAGGGGGGCGGGGTTTTAGGCCGAGCGTGAAGAGCAGGGGTGCTGGTTTTAGGCCGAGCACAAAGAGGAGGGGTGCGGGTTTTAGGCCGAGCGTGAAGAGCAGGGGTGCGGGTTTTAGGCTGAAGACGAAGAGCAGGGGTGCGGGTTTTAGGGTGAGCACGAACAGCAGGGGTGCGGGTTTTAGGCTGAAGACGAAGAGCAGGGGTGCGGGTTTTAGGGTGAGCACGAAGAGCATGGGTGCGGGTTTTAGGCTGAAGACGAAGAGCAGGGGTGCGGGTTTTAGGGCGAGCACGAAGAGCAGGGGTGCGGGTTTTAGGCCGAGCACGAAGAGCAGGGGTGCGGGTTTTAGGGTGAGCACGAAGAGCAGGTCTGCGGGTTTTAGGGTGAGCACGAAGAGCAGGGGTGCGGGTTTTAGGCCGAGCACGAAGAACAGGGGTGCGGGTTTTAGGCCGAGCGTGAAGAGCAGGGGTGCGGGTTTTAGGCTGAAGACGAAGAGCAGGGGTGCGGGTTTTAGGGTGAGCACGAAGAGCAGGGGTGCGGGTTTTAGGCTGAAGACGAAGAGCAGGGGTGCGGGTTTTAGGGTGAGCACTAAGAGCAGGGGTGCGGGTTTTAGGCCGAGCGGGAAGAGCAGGGGTGCGGGTTTTAGGCCGAGCGGGAAGAGCAGGGGTGCGGGTTTTAGGCCGAGCACGAAGAGCAGGGGTGCGGGGTTTTAGGCTGAAGACGAAGAGCAGGGGTGCGGGTTTTAGGCTGAAGACGAAGAGCAGGGGTGCGGGTTTTAGGCCGAGCGGGAAGAGCAGGGGTGCGGGTTTTAGGCCGAGCGGGAAGAGCAGGGGTGCGGGTTTTAGGCTGAAGACGAAGAGCAGGGGTGCGGGTTTTAGGCCGAGCGGGAAGAGCAGGGGTGCGGGTTTTAGGCCGAGCGGGAAGAGCAGGAGTGCGGGTTTTAGGCCGAGCATGAAGAGCAGGGGTGCGGGTTTTAGGCTGAGCACGAAGAGCAGGGGTGCGGGTTTTAGGCTGAAGACGAAGAGCAGGGGTGCGGGTTTTAGGCCGAGCACTAAGAGCAGGGGTGCGGGTTTTAGGCTGAAGACGAAGAGCAGGGGTGCGGGTTTTAGGCCGAGCGTGAAGAGCAGGGGTGCGTGTTTTAGGCCGAGCGTGAAGAGCAGGGGTGCGGGTTTTAGGCCGAGCACGAAGAGCAGGGGTGCGGGTTTTAGGGTGAGCACGAAGAGCAGGGGTGCCGGTTTTCGGGCCGAGCGTGAAGACCAGGGGTGCGGCTTTTAGGCTGAAGACGAAGAGCAGGGGTGCGGGTTTTAGGCTGAAGACGAAGAGCAGGGGTGCGGGTTTTAGGCCGAGCGGGAAGAGCAGGGGTGCGGGTTTTAGGCCGAGCGGGAAGAGCAGGGGTGCGGGATTTATGCCGAGCACGAAGAGCAGGGGTGCGGGTTTTAGGCTGAGCACGAAGAGCAGGGAGTGCGCGTTTTAGGATGAAGACGAAGAGCAGGGGTGCGGGTTTTAGGCCGAGCGTGAAGAGCAGGGGTGCGGGTTTTAGTCTGAAGACGAAGAGCAGGGGTGCGGGTTTTAGGCCGAGCGTGAAGAGCAGGGGTGCGGGTTTTAGGCCGAGCACGAAGAGCAGGGTTGCGGGTTTTAGGCTGAAGACGAAGAGCAGGGGTGCGGGCTTTAGTCTGAAGACGAAGAGCAGGGGTGCGGGTTTTAGGCCGAGCACGACGAGCAGGGGTGCGGGTTTTAGGCTGAAGACGAAGAGCAGGGGTGCGGGTTTTAGGGTGTGCATGAAGAGCAGGGGTGCGGGTTTTAGGCTGAAGACGAAGAGCAGGGGTGCGGGTTTTAGGCTGAGCACGAAGAGCAGGGGTGCGGGTTTTAGGCCGAAGACGAAGAGCAGGGGTGCGGGTTTTAGGCCGAGCACGAAGAGCAGGGGTGCGGGTTTTAGGCCGAGCACGAAGAGCAGGGGTGCGGGTTTTAGGCTGAGCACGAAGAGCAGGGGTGCGGGTTTTAGGCCGAGCACGAAGAGCAGGAGTGCGGGTTTTAGGCTGAGCACGAAGAGGAGGGGTGCGGGTTTTAGGCTGAAGACGAAGAGCAGGGGTGCGGATTTTAGGCCGAGCGTGAAGAGCAGGGGTGCGGGTTTTAGGATGAAGACGAAGAGCAGGGGTGCGGGTTTTAGGCTGAAGACGAAGAGCAGGGGTGCGGGTTTTAGGCCGAGCGTGAAGAGCAGGGTTGCGGGTTAGAGTCTGAAGACGAAGAGCAGGGGTGCGTGTTTTAGGCTGAAGACGAAGAGCAGGGGTGCGGGTTTTAGGCCGAGCAGGAAGAGCAGGGGTGCGGGTTTTAGGCCGAGCACGAAGACCAGGGGTGCGGGTTTTAGGCCGAGCGTGAAGAGCAGGGGTGCGGGTTTTAGGCCGAGCACGAAGAGCAGGGGTGCGGGTTTTAGACTGAAGACGAAGAGCAGGGGTGCGGGTATTAGACTGAAGACGAAGAGCAGGGGGTGCGGGTTTTAGACTGAAGACGAAGAGCAGGGGTGCGGGTTTTAGGCCGAGCACGAAGAGCAGGGGTGCAGGTTTTAGTCTGAAGACGAAGAGCAGGGGTGCGGGTTTTAGGCTGAAGACGAAGAGCAGGGGTGCGGGTTTTAGGCCGAGCGTGAAGAGCAGGGTTGCGCGTTTTAGGCTGAAGACGAAGAGCAGGGGTGCGGGTTTTAGGCCGAGCACGAAGAGCAGGGGTGCGGGTTTTAGGCCGAGTGTGAAGAGCAGGGGAGCGCGTTTTAGGCCGAGCACGAAGAGCAGGGGTGTGGGTTTTAGACTGAAGACGAAGAGCAGGGGTGCGGGTTTTAGTCTGAATACGAAGAGCAGGGGTGCGGGTTTTAGGCTGAAGACGAAGAGCAGGGCTGCGGGTTTTAGGCCGAGCACGAAGAGCAGGGGTGCGAGTCTTAGACCGAGCGTGAAGCGCAGGGGGAGCGCGTTTTAGTCCGAGCACGAAGAGCAGGGGTGTGGGTTTTAGACTGAAGACGAAGAGCAGGGGTGCGGGTTTTAGGCTAAAGACGAAGAGCAGGGGTGCGGGTTTTAGACTGAAGACGAAGAGCAGGGGTGCGGGTTTTAGGCTGAAGACGAAGATCAGGGGTGCGGGTTTTAGGCCGAGCACGAAGAGCAGGGGTGCGGGTTTTTGGCCGAGCACGAAGAGCAGGGGTGCGGGTTTTAGGCCGAGCACGAAGAGCAGGGGTGCGGGTTTTAGTCTGAAGACGAAGAGCAGGGGTGCGGGTTTTAGGCCGAGCACGAAGAGCAGGGGTGCGGGTTTTAGGCCGAGCACGAAGAGCAGGGGTGCGGGTTTTAGGGTGAGCACGAAGAGCAGAAGTGCGGGTTTTAGGCTGAAGACGAAGAGCAGGGGTGCGGGTTTTAGGCCGAGGACGAAGAGCAGGGGTGCGGGTTTTAGGCCGAGCACGAAGAGGAAGGGTGCTGCTTTTAGGACGAGCACGAAGAGCAGGGGTGTGGGTTTTAGGCTGAAGACAAACAGGAGGGGTGCGGGTTTTAGGCCGAGCACGAAGAGCAGGGGTGCGGGTTTTAGGCCAAGCACGAAGAACAGGGGTGCGGGTTTTAGGCTGAAGACGAAGAGCAGGGGTGCGGGTTTTAGGCCGAGCACGAAGAAGAGGGGTGCGGGTTTTAGGCCGAGCGTGAAGAGCAGGGGTGCGGGTTTTAGGCCGAGCACGAAGAGCAGGGGTGCGGTTTTTAGGGTGAGCACGAAGAGCAGGGGTGCGGGTTTTAGGCCGAGCACGAAGAGCAGGGGTGCGGGTTTTAGACTGAAGACGAAGAGGAGGGGTGCGGGTTTTAGGCTGAAGACGAAGAGCAGGGGTGAGGGTTTTAGGGTGAGCACGAAGAGCAGGGGTGCGGGTTTTAGGCCGAGCACGAAGAGCAGGGGTGCGGGTTTTAGTCTGAAGACGAAGTGCAGGTGTGCGGGTTTTAGTCTGAAGACGAAGAGCAGGGGTGTGGGTTTTAGGCCGAGCACGAAGAGCAGGGGTGCGGGTTTTAGGGTGAGCACGAAGAGCAGGGGTGCGGGTTTTAGGCTGAAGACGAAGAGCAGGGGTGCGGGTTTTAGGCTGAAGACGAAGAGCAGGGGTGCGGGTTTTAGGCCCAGCACGAAGAGCAGGGGTGCGGGTTTTAGGGTGAGCACGAAGAGCAGGGGTGCGGGTTTTAGGCTGAAGACGAAGAGCAGGGGTGCGGGTTTTAGGGTGAGCACGAAGAGCAGGGGTGCGGGTTTTAGGCCGAGCACGAAGAGCAGTGGTGCGGGTTTTAGGCCGAGCACGAAGAGCAGGGGTGCGGGTTTTAGGCCGAGCACGAAGAGCAGGGGTGCGGGTTTTAGGCTGAAGACGAAGTGCAGGGGTGCGGGTTTTAGGCTGAAGACGAAGTGCAGGGGTGCGGGTTTTAGGCCGAGCGTGAAGAGCAGGGTTGCGGGTTTTAGGCTGAAGACGAAGAGCAGGGGTGCGGGTTTTAGGCCGAGCACGAAGAGCAGGGGTGTGGGTTTTAGGCCGAGTGTGAAGAGCAGGGGAGCGCGTTTTAGGCCGAGCACGAAGAGCAGGGGTGTGGGTTTTGTACTGAAGACGAAGAGCAGGGGTGCGGGTTTTAGGCTGAAGACGAAGAGCAGGGGTGCGGGTTTTAGGCTGAAGACGAAGAGCAGGGGTGCGGGTTTTAGGCTAAAGACGAAGAGCAGGGGTGCGGGTTTTAGGCTGAAGACGAAGAGCAGGGGTGCGGGTTTTAGGCCGAGTACGAAGAGCAGGGGTGCGGGTTTTAGGCCGAGCACGAAGAGCAGGGGTGCGGGTTTTAGGCTGAAGACGAAGAGCAGGGGTGCGGGTTTTAGGCCGAGAACGAAGAGCAGTGCTGCAAGTTTTAGGGTGAGCACGAAGAGCAGGGGTGCGGGTTTTAGTCTGAAGACGAAGAGCAGGGGTGCGGGTTTTAGGCCAGGCGTGAAGAGCAGGGGTGCGGGTTTTAGGCTGAGCACAAGGAGCAGCGGTGCGGGTTTTAGGCTGAGCACGAAGAGCAGGGGTGCGGGTTTTAGTCTGAAGACGAAGAGCAGGGGTGCGGGTTTTAGGCCGAGCACGAAGAGGAGGGGTGCGGGTTTTAGGCCGAGCGTGAAGAGCAGGGGTGCGGGTTTTAGGCTAAAGACGAAGAGCAGGGGTGCGGGTTTTAGGCTGAAGACGAAGAGCAGGGGTGCGGGTTTTAGGCCGAGCACGAAGAGCAGGGGTGCGGGTTTTAGGCCGAGCACGAAGAGCAGGGGTGCGGGTTTTAGGCCGAGCACGAAGAGCAGGGGTGCGGGTTTTAGGCTGAAGACGAAGAGCAGGGGTGCGGGTTTTAGGCCGAGAACGAAGAGCAGTGCTGCGGGTTTTAGGGTGAGCACGAAGAGCAGGGGTGCGGGTTTTAGTCTGAAGACGAAGAGCAGGGGTGCGGGTTTTAGGCCAGGCGTGAAGAGCAGGGGTGCGGGTTTTAGGCTGAGCACAAGGAGCAGCGGTGCGGGTTTTAGGCTGAGCACGAAGAGCAGGGGTGCGGGTTTTAGTCTGAAGACGAAGAGCAGGGGTGCGGGTTTTAGGCCGAGCACGAAGAGGAGGGGTGCGGGTTTTAGGCCGAGCGTGAAGAGCAGGGGTGCGGGTTTTAGGCTGAAGACGAAGAGCAGGGGTGCGGATTTTAGGGTGAGCGCGAAGAGCAGGGGTGCGGGTTTTAGGCCGAGCGTGAAGAGCAGGGGTGCGGGTTTTAGGCTGAAGACGAAGAGCAGGGGTGCGGGTTTTAGGCTGAAGACGAAGAGCAGGGGTGCGGGTTTTAGGCTGAAGACGAAGAGCAGGGGTGCGGGTTTAAGGCCGAGCACGAAGAGCAGGGGTGCGGGTTTTAGGCCGAGCACGAAGAGCAGGGGTGCGGGTTTTAGGCCGAGCACGAAGAGTAGGGGTGCGGGTTTTAGGCCGAGCGTGAAGAGCAGGGGTGCGGGTTTTAGGCTGAAGACGAAGAGCAGGGGTGCGGGTTTTAGGGTGAGCACGAAGAGCAGGGGTGCGGGTTTTAGGCTGAAGACGAAGAGCAGGGGTGCGGGTTTTAGGGTGAGCACGAAGAGCATGGGTGCGGGTTTTAGGCTGAAGACGAAGAGCAGGGGTGCGGGTTTTAGGCCGAGCACAAAGAGCAGGGGTGCGGGTTTTAGGCCGAGCACGAAGAGCAGGGGTGCGGGTTTTAGGGTAAGCACGAAGAGCAGGGCTGCGGGTTTTAGGCCGAGCACGAAGAGCAGGGGTGCGGGTTTTAGGCTGAAGACGAAGAGCAGGGGTGCGGATTTTAGGCTGAAGACGAAGAGCAGGGGTACAGGTTTTAGGGTGAGCACTAAGAGCAGGGGTGCGGGTTTTAGGCCGAGCACTAAGAGCAGGGGTGCGGGTTTTAGGCCGAGCGGGAAGAGCAGGGGTGCGGGTTTTAGGCCGAGCACGAAGAGCACGGGTGCGGGTTTTAGGCCGAGCGGGAAGAGCATGAGTGCGGGTTTTAGGGCCGAGCATGAAGAGCAGGGGTGCGGGTTTTAGGCTGAGCACGAAGAGCAGGGGTGCGGGTTTTAGGCTGAAGACGAAGAGCAGGGGTGTGGGTTTTAGGCCGAGCACTAAGAGCAGGGGTGCGGGTTTTAGGCTGAAGACGAAGAGCAGGGGTGCGGGTTTTAGGCCGAGCGTGAAGAGCAGGGGTGCGGGTTTTAGGGTGAGCACGAAGAGCAGGGATGCGGGTTTTAGGCCGAGCACGAAGAGCAGGGGTGCGGGTTTTAGACTGAAGACGAAGAGCAGGGGTGCGGGTTTTAGGCCGAGCACGAAGAGCAGGGGTGCGGGTTTTAGTCTGAAGACGAAGAGCAGGGGTGCGGGTTTTAGGCTGAGCACGAAGAGCAGGGGTGCGGGTTTTAGGGTGAGCACGAAGAGAAGGGGTGCGGGTTTTAGGATGAAGACGAAGAACAGGTGTGCGGGTTTTAGTCTGAAGTCGAATAGCAGGGGTGCGGGTTTTAGGCCGAGCACGAAGAGCAGGGGTGCGGGTTTTAGGGTGAGCACGAAGAGCAGGGTTGCGGGTTTTAGGCTGAAGACGAAGAGCAGGGGTGCGGGTTTTAGGGTGAGCACGAAGAGCAGGGGTGCGGGTTTTAGGCTGAAGACGAAGAGCAGGGGTGCGGGTTTTAGGCTGAAGACGAAGAGCAGGGGTGCGGGTTTTAGGCCGAGCACGAAGAGGATGGGTGCGGGTTTTAGGGTGAGCACGAAGAGCAGGGGTGCGGGTTTTAGGCCGAGCACGAAGAGCAGGAGTGCGGGTTTTAGTCTGAAGACTAAGAGCAGGGGTGCGGGTTTTAGGCCGAGCACGAAGAGCAGGAGTGCGGGTTTTAGGATGAGCAAGAAGAGCAGGGGTGCGGGTTTTAGGCTGAAGACGAAGAGCAGGGGTGCGGGTTTTAGGTCCGAGCGTGAAGAGCAGGGGTGCGGGTTTTAGGCTGAAGACGAAGAGCAGGGGTGCGGGTTTTAGGCCGAGCACGAAGAGCAGGGGTGTGGGTTTTAGGTCGAGCACGAAGAGCAGGGGTGCGGGTTTTAGGCCGAGCACGAAGAGCAGGGGTGCGGGTTTTAGGCCGAGCACGAAGAGCAGGAGTGTGGGTTTTAGACTGAAGACGAAGAGCAGGGGTGCGGGTATTAGACTGAAGACGAAGAGCAGGGGTGCGGGTTTTAGACTGAAGACGAAGAGCAGGGGTGCGGGTTTTAGGCCGAGCACAAAGAGCAGGGGTGCGTGTTTTACGCCGAGCACGAAGAGCAGGGGTGTGGGTTTTAGGTTGAGCGTGAAGAGCAGGGGGTGCGGGTTTTAGGCCGAGCACGAGGAGCAGGGGTGCGGGTTTTAGGCTGAGCACGAAGAGCAGGGGTGTAGGTTTTAGGGTGAGCACGAAGAGCAGGGGTGCGGGTTTTAGGCTGAAGACGAAGAGCAGGGGTGCGGGTTTTAGGGTGAGCACGAAGAGCATGGGGTGCGGGTTTTAGGCTGAAGACGAAGAGCAGGGGTGCGGGTTTTAGGCCGAGAACGAAGAGCAGGGCTGCGGGTTTTAGGGTGAGCACGAAGAGCAGGGGTGCGGGTATTAGACCGAGCACGAAGAGCAGGGGTGCGGGTTTTAGGCCAGGCGTGAAGAGCAGGGGTGCGGGTTTTAGGCTGAAGACGAAGAGCAGGGGTGCGGGTTTTAGGCTGAAGACGAAGAGCAGGGGTGAGGGTTTTAGGCCGAGCACGAAGAGCAGGGGTGCGGGTTTTATGGTGAGCACGAAGAGCAGGGGTGCAGATGCCGAGCGTGAAGAGCAGGGGTGCGGGTTTTAGGCCGAGCACGAAAAGCAGGGGTGCGGGTTTTAGGCTGAAGACTAAGAGCAGGGGTGCGGGTTTTAGGCTGAACACGAAGAGCAGGGGTGCGGGTTTTAGGCTGAACACGAAGAGCAGGGGTGCGGGTTTTAGGGTGAGCACGAAGAGCAGGGGTGCGGGTTTTAGGGTGAGCACGAAGAGCAGGGGTGCGGGTTTTAGGCCGAGCACGAAGAGCAGGGGTGCGGGTTTTAGGCCGAGCACGAAGAGCAGGGGTGCGGGTTTTAGGGTGAGCACGAAGAGCAGGGGTGCGGGTTTTAGGCCGAGCACGAAGAGCAGGGGTGCGGGTTTTAGGCCGAGCACAAGGAGCAGGGGTGCGGGTTTTAATCTGAAGACAAAGAGCAGGGGTGCGGGTTTTAGGCCGAGCACGAAGAAAAGGGGTGCGGGTTTTAGGCCGAGCACGAAGAGCAGGGGTGCGGGTTTTAGGCCGAGCACGAAGAGGAGGGGTGCGGGTTTTTAGGCCGAGCGTGAAGAGCAGGGGTGCGGGTTTTAGGCTGAAGACGAAGAGCAGGGGTGCGGGTTTTAGGGTGAGCACGAAGAGCAGGGGTGCGGGTTTTAGGCTGAAGACGAAGAGCAGGGGTGCGGGTTTTAGGCTGAGCACGAAGAGCAGGGGTGCGGGTTTTAGGCTGAAGACGAAGAGCAGGGGTGCGGGTTTTAGGCCGAGCACGAAGAGCAGGGGTGCGGGTTTTAGGCCGAGCACGAAGAGCAGGGGTGCGGGGTTTTAGGCCGAGCACGAAGAGCAGGGGTGCGGGTTTTAGGGTGAGCACGAAGAGCAGGGGTGCGGGTTTTAGGCCGAGCACGAAGAGCAGGGGTGCGGGTTTTAGGCCGAGCGTGAAGAGAAGGGGTGCGGGTTTTAGGCCGAGCACGAAGAGCAGGGGTGCGGGTTTTAGGGTGAGCACGAAGAGCAGGGGGTGCGGGTTTTAGGCCGAGCACGAAGAGCAGGGGTGCGGGTTTTAGGCCGAGCACAAAGAGCAGGGGTGCGGGTTTTTAGGCCGAGCACGAAGAGCAGGGGTGCGGGTTTTAGGCCGAGCACGAAGAGCAGGGGTGCAGGTTTTAGGGTGAGCACGAAGAGCAGGGGTGCGGGTTTTAGGCCGAGCACGAAGAGCAGGGGTGCAGGTTTTAATCTGAAGACGAAGAGCAGGGGGGCGGGTTTTAGGCCGAGCGTGAAGAGCAGGGGTGCTGGTTTTAGGCCGAGCACAAAGAGGAGGGGTGCGGGTTTTAGGCCGAGCGTGAAGAGCAGGGGGTGCGGGTTTTAGGCTGAAGACGAAGAGCAGGGGTGCGGGGTTTTAGGGTGAGCACGAACAGCAGGGGTGCGGGTTTTAGGCTGAAGACGAAGAGCAGGGGTGCGGGTTTTTAGGGTGAGCACGAAGAGCATGGGTGCGGGTTTTAGGCTGAAGACGAAGAGCAGGGGGTGCGGGTTTTAGGGCGAGCACGAAGAGCAGGGGTGCGGGTTTTAGGCCGAGCACGAAGAGCAGGGGTGCGGGTTTTAGGGTGAGCACGAAGAGCAGGGCTGCGGGTTTTAGGGTGAGCACGAAGAGCAGGGGTGCGGGTTTTAGGCCGAGCACGAAGAACAGGGGGTGCGGGTTTTAGGCCGAGCGTGAAGAGCAGGGGTGCGGGTTTTAGGCTGAAGACGAAGAGCAGGGGTGCGGGTTTTAGGGTGAGCACGAAGAGCAGGGGGTGCGGGTTTTAGGCTGAAGACGAAGAGCAGGGGTGCGGGTTTTAGGGTGAGCACTAAGAGCAGGGGTGCGGGTTTTAGGCCGAGCGTGAAGAGCAGGGGTGCGGGTTTTAGGCTGAAGACGAAGAGCAGGGGTGCGGGTTTTAGGCCGAGCACGAAGAGCAGGGGTGTGGGTTTTAGGTCGAGCACGAAGAGCAGGGGTGCGGGGTTTTAGGCCGAGCACGAAGAGCAGGGGTGCGGGTTTTAGGCCGAGCACGAAGAGCAGGAGTGTGGGTTTTAGACTGAAGACGAAGAGCAGGGGGTGCGGGTATTAGACTGAAGACGAAGAGCAGGGGTGCGGGTTTTAGACTGAAGACGAAGAGCAGGGGTGCGGGTTTTAGGCCGAGCACAAAGAGCAGGGGGTGCGTGTTTTAGGCCGAGCACGAAGAGCAGGGGTGTGGGTTTTAGGTTGAGCGTGAAGAGCAGGGGTGCGGGTTTTAGGCCGAGCACGAGGAGCAGGGGTGCGGGTTTTAGGCTGAGCACGAAGAGCAGGGGTGTAGGTTTTAGGGTGAGCACGAAGAGCAGGGGTGCGGGTTTTAGGCTGAAGACGAAGAGCAGGGGTGCGGGTTTTAGGGTGAGCACGAAGAGCATGGGTGCGGGTTTTAGGCTGAAGACGAAGAGCAGGGGTGCGGGTTTTAGGCCGAGAACGAAGAGCAGGGCTGCGGGTTTTAGGGTGAGCACGAAGAGCAGGGGTGCGGGTATTAGACCGAGCACGAAGAGCAGGGGTGCGGGTTTTAGGCCAGGCGTGAAGAGCAGGGGTGCGGGTTTTAGGCTGAAGACGAAGAGCAGGGGTGCGGGTTTTAGGCTGAAGACGAAGAGCAGGGGTGAGGGTTTTAGGCCGAGCACGAAGAGCAGGGGTGCGGGTTTTATGGTGAGCACGAAGAGCAGGGGTGCAGATTTTAGGCCGAGCGTGAAGAGCAGGGGTGCGGGTTTTAGGCCGAGCACGAAAAGCAGGGGTGCGGGTTTTAGGCTGAAGACTAAGAGCAGGGGTGCGGGTTTTAGGCTGAACACGAAGAGCAGGGGTGCGGGTTTTAGGCTGAACACGAAGAGCAGGGGTGCGGGTTTTAGGGTGAGCACGAAGAGCAGGGGTGCGGGTTTTAGGGTGAGCACGAAGAGCAGGGGTGCGGGTTTTAGGCCGAGCACGAAGAGCAGGGGTGCGGGTTTTAGGCCGAGCACGAAGAGCCAGGGGTGCGGGTTTTAGGGTGAGCACGAAGAGCAGGGGTGCGGGTTTTAGGCCGAGCACGAAGAGCAGGGGTGCGGGTTTTAGGCCGAGCACAAGGAGCAGGGGTGCGGGTTTTAATCTGAAGACAAAGAGCAGGGGTGCGGGTTTTAGGCCGAGCACGAAGAAAAGGGGTGCGGGTTTTAGGCCGAGCACGAAGAGCAGGGGTGCGGGTTTTAGGCCGAGCACGAAGAGGAGGGGTGCGGGTTTTAGGCCGAGCGTGAAGAGCAGGGGTGCGGGTTTTAGGCTGAAGACGAAGAGCAGGGGTGCGGGTTTTAGGGTGAGCACGAAGAGCAGGGGTGCGGGTTTTAGGCTGAAGACGAAGAGCAGGGGTGCGGGTTTTAGGCTGAGCACGAAGAGCAGGGGTGCGGGTTTTAGGCTGAAGACGAAGAGCAGGGGTGCGGGTTTTAGGCCGAGCACGAAGAGCAGGGGTGCGGGTTTTAGGCCGAGCACGAAGAGCAGGGGTGCGGGTTTTAGGCCGAGCACGAAGAGCAGGGGTGCGGGTTTTAGGGTGAGCACGAAGAGCAGGGGTGCGGGTTTTAGGCCGAGCACGAAGAGCAGGGGTGCGGGTTTTAGGCCGAGCGTGAAGAGAAGGGGTGCGGGTTTTAGGCCGAGCACGAAGAGCAGGGGTGCGGGTTTTAGGGTGAGCACGAAGAGCAGGGGTGCGGGTTTTAGGCCGAGCACGAAGAGCAGGGGTGCGGGTTTTAGGCCGAGCACAAAGAGCAGGGGTGCGGGTTTTAGGCCGAGCACGAAGAGCAGGGGTGCGGGTTTTAGGCCGAGCACGAAGAGCAGGGGTGCAGGTTTTAGGGTGAGCACGAAGAGCAGGGGTGCGGGTTTTAGGCCGAGCACGAAGAGCAGGGGTGCAGGTTTTAATCTGAAGACGAAGAGCAGGGGGGCGGGTTTTAGGCCGAGCGTGAAGAGCAGGGGTGCTGGTTTTAGGCCGAGCACAAAGAGGAGGGGTGCGGGTTTTAGGCCGAGCGTGAAGAGCAGGGGTGCGGGTTTTAGGCTGAAGACGAAGAGCAGGGGTGCGGGTTTTAGGGTGAGCACGAACAGCAGGGGTGCGGGTTTTAGGCTGAAGACGAAGAGCAGGGGTGCGGGTTTTAGGGTGAGCACGAAGAGCATGGGTGCGGGTTTTAGGCTGAAGACGAAGAGCAGGGGTGCGGGTTTTAGGGCGAGCACGAAGAGCAGGGGTGCGGGTTTTAGGCCGAGCACGAAGAGCAGGGGTGCGGGGTTTTAGGGTGAGCACGAAGAGCAGGGCTGCGGGTTTTAGGGTGAGCACGAAGAGCAGGGGTGCGGGTTTTAGGCCGAGCACGAAGAACAGGGGTGCGGGTTTTAGGCCGAGCGTGAAGAGCAGGGGTGCGGGTTTTAGGCTGAAGACGAAGAGCAGGGGTGCGGGTTTTAGGGTGAGCACGAAGAGCAGGGGGTGCGGGTTTTAGGCTGAAGACGAAGAGCAGGGGTGCGGGTTTTAGGGTGAGCACTAAGAGCAGGGGTGCGGGTTTTAGGCCGAGCGGGAAGAGCAGGGGTGCGGGTTTTAGGCCGAGCGGGAAGAGCAGGGGTGCGGGTTTTAGGCCGAGCACGAAGAGCAGGGGTGCGGGTTTTAGGCTGAAGACGAAGAGCAGGGGTGCGGGTTTTAGGCTGAAGACGAAGAGCAGGGGTGCGGGTTTTAGGCCGAGCGGGAAGAGCAGGGGTGCGGGTTTTAGGCCGAGCGGGAAGAGCAGGGGTGCGGGTTTTAGGCTGAAGACGAAGAGCAGGGGTGCGGGTTTTAGGCCGAGCGGGAAGAGCAGGGGTGCGGGTTTTAGGCCGAGCGGGAAGAGCAGGAGTGCGGGTTTTAGGCCGAGCATGAAGAGCAGGGGTGCGGGTTTTAGGCTGAGCACGAAGAGCAGGGGTGCGGGTTTTAGGCTGAAGACGAAGAGCAGGGGTGCGGGTTTTAGGCCGAGCACTAAGAGCAGGGGTGCGGGTTTTAGGCTGAAGACGAAGAGCAGGGGTGCGGGTTTTAGGCCGAGCGTGAAGAGCAGGGGTGCGTGTTTTAGGCCGAGCGTGAAGAGCAGGGGTGCGGGTTTTAGGCCGAGCACGAAGAGCAGGGGTGCGGGTTTTAGGGTGAGCACGAAGAGCAGGGGTGCCGGTTTTCGGCCGAGCGTGAAGACCAGGGGTGCGGCTTTTAGGCTGAAGACGAAGAGCAGGGGTGCGGGTTTTAGGCTGAAGACGAAGAGCAGGGGTGCGGGTTTTAGGCCGAGCGGGAAGAGCAGGGGTGCGGGTTTTAGGCCGAGCGGGAAGAGCAGGGGTGCGGGATTTATGCCGAGCACGAAGAGCAGGGGTGCGGGTTTTAGGCTGAGCACGAAGAGCAGGGGTGCGCGTTTTAGGATGAAGACGAAGAGCAGGGGTGCGGGTTTTAGGCCGAGCGTGAAGAGCAGGGGTGCGGGTTTTAGTCTGAAGACGAAGAGCAGGGGTGCGGGTTTTAGGCCGAGCGTGAAGAGCAGGGGTGCGGGTTTTAGGCCGAGCACGAAGAGCAGGGGTGCGGGTTTTAGGCTGAAGACGAAGAGCAGGGGTGCGGGCTTTAGTCTGAAGACGAAGAGCAGGGGTGCGGGTTTTAGGCCGAGCACGACGAGCAGGGGTGCGGGTTTTAGGCTGAAGACGAAGAGCAGGGGTGCGGGTTTTAGGGTGTGCATGAAGAGCAGGGGTGCGGGTTTTAGGCCGAGCACGAAGAGCAGGGGTGCGGGTTTTAGGCTGAGCACGAAGAGCAGGGGTGCGGGTTTTAGGCCGAAGACGAAGAGCAGGGGTGCGGGTTTTAGGCCGAGCACGAAGAGCAGGGGTGCGGGTTTTAGGCCGAGCACGAAGAGCAGGGGTGCGGGTTTTAGGCTGAGCACGAAGAGCAGGGGTGCGGGTTTTAGGCCGAGCACGAAGAGCAGGAGTGCGGGTTTTAGGCTGAGCACGAAGAGGAGGGGTGCGGGTTTTAGGCTGAAGACGAAGAGCAGGGGTGCGGATTTTAGGCCGAGCGTGAAGAGCAGGGGTGCGGGTTTTAGGATGAAGACGAAGAGCAGGGGTGCGGGTTTTAGGCTGAAGACGAAGAGCAGGGGTGCGGGTTTTAGGCCGAGCGTGAAGAGCAGGGTTGCGGGTTAGAGTCTGAAGACGAAGAGCAGGGGTGCGTGTTTTAGGCTGAAGACGAAGAGCAGGGGTGCGGGTTTTAGGCCGAGCAGGAAGAGCAGGGGTGCGGGTTTTAGGCCGAGCACGAAGACCAGGGGTGCGGGTTTTAGGCCGAGCGTGAAGAGCAGGGGTGCGGGTTTTAGGCCGAGCACGAAGAGCAGGGGTGCGGGTTTTAGACTGAAGACGAAGAGCAGGGGTGCGGGTATTAGACTGAAGACGAAGAGCAGGGGTGCGGGTTTTAGACTGAAGACGAAGAGCAGGGGTGCGGGTTTTAGGCCGAGCACGAAGAGCAGGGGTGCAGGTTTTAGTCTGAAGACGAAGAGCAGGGGTGCGGGTTTTAGGCTGAAGACGAAGAGCAGGGGTGCGGGTTTTAGGCCGAGCGTGAAGAGCAGGGTTGCGCGTTTTAGGCTGAAGACGAAGAGCAGGGGTGCGGGTTTTAGGCCGAGCACGAAGAGCAGGGGTGCGGGTTTTAGGCCGAGTGTGAAGAGCAGGGGAGCGCGTTTTAGGCCGAGCACGAAGAGCAGGGGTGTGGGTTTTAGACTGAAGACGAAGAGCAGGGGTGCGGGTTTTAGTCTGAATACGAAGAGCAGGGGTGCGGGTTTTAGGCTGAAGACGAAGAGCAGGGCTGCGGGTTTTAGGCCGAGCACGAAGAGCAGGGGTGCGAGTCTTAGACCGAGCGTGAAGCGCAGGGGAGCGCGTTTTAGTCCGAGCACGAAGAGCAGGGGTGTGGGTTTTAGACTGAAGACGAAGAGCAGGGGTGCGGGTTTTAGGCTAAAGACGAAGAGCAGGGGTGCGGGTTTTAGACTGAAGACGAAGAGCAGGGGTGCGGGTTTTAGGCTGAAGACGAAGATCAGGGGTGCGGGTTTTAGGCCGAGCACGAAGAGCAGGGGTGCGGGTTTTAGGCCGAGCACGAAGAGCAGGGGTGCGGGTTTTAGGCCGAGCACGAAGAGCAGGGGTGCGGGTTTTAGTCTGAAGACGAAGAGCAGGGGTGCGGGTTTTAGGCCGAGCACGAAGAGCAGGGGGTGCGGGTTTTAGGCCGAGCACGAAGAGCAGGGGTGCGGGTTTTAGGGTGAGCACGAAGAGCAGAAGTGCGGGTTTTAGGCTGAAGACGAAGAGCAGGGGTGCGGGTTTTAGGCCGAGGACGAAGAGCAGGGGTGCGGGTTTTAGGCCGAGCACGAAGAGGAAGGGTGCTGCTTTTAGGACGAGCACGAAGAGCAGGGGTGTGGGTTTTAGGCTGAAGACAAACAGGAGGGGTGCGGGTTTTAGGCCGAGCACGAAGAGCAGGGGTGCGGGTTTTAGGCCAAGCACGAAGAACAGGGGTGCGGGTTTTAGGCTGAAGACGAAGAGCAGGGGTGCGGGTTTTAGGCCGAGCACGAAGAAGAGGGGTGCGGGTTTTAGGCCGAGCGTGAAGAGCAGGGGTGCGGGGTTTTAGGCCGAGCACGAAGAGCAGGGGTGCGGTTTTTAGGGTGAGCACGAAGAGCAGGGGTGCGGGTTTTAGGCCGAGCACGAAGAGCAGGGGTGCGGGTTTTAGACTGAAGACGAAGAGGAGGGGTGCGGGTTTTAGGCTGAAGACGAAGAGCAGGGGTGAGGGTTTTAGGGTGAGCACGAAGAGCAGGGGTGCGGGTTTTAGGCCGAGCACGAAGAGCAGGGGTGCGGGTTTTAGTCTGAAGACGAAGTGCAGGTGTGCGGGTTTTAGTCTGAAGACGAAGAGCAGGGGTGTGGGTTTTAGGCCGAGCACGAAGATCAGGGGTGCGGGTTTTAGGGTGAGCACGAAGAGCAGGGGTGCGGGTTTTAGGCTGAAGACGAAGAGCAGGGGTGCGGGTTTTAGGCTGAAGACGAAGAGCAGGGGTGCGGGTTTTAGGCCCAGCACGAAGAGCAGGGGTGCGGGTTTTAGGGTGAGCACGAAGAGCAGGGGTGCGGGTTTTAGGCTGAAGACGAAGAGCAGGGGTGCGGGTTTTAGGGTGAGCACGAAGAGCAGGGGTGCGGGTTTTAGGCCGAGCACGAAGAGCAGTGGTGCGGGTTTTAGGCCGAGCACGAAGAGCAGGGGTGCGGGTTTTAGGCCGAGCACGAAGAGCAGGGGTGCGGGTTTTAGGCTGAAGACGAAGTGCAGGGGTGCGGGTTTTAGGCTGAAGACGAAGTGCAGGGGTGCGGGTTTTAGGCCGAGCGTGAAGAGCAGGGTTGCGGGTTTTAGGCTGAAGACGAAGAGCAGGGGTGCGGGTTTTAGGCCGAGCACGAAGAGCAGGGGTGTGGGTTTTAGGCCGAGTGTGAAGAGCAGGGGAGCGCGTTTTAGGCCGAGCACGAAGAGCAGGGGTGTGGGTTTTGTACTGAAGACGAAGAGCAGGGGTGCGGGTTTTAGGCTGAAGACGAAGAGCAGGGGTGCGGGTTTTAGGCTGAAGACGAAGAGCAGGGGTGCGGGTTTTAGGCTAAAGACGAAGAGCAGGGGTGCGGGTTTTAGGCTGAAGACGAAGAGCAGGGGTGCGGGTTTTAGGCCGAGTACGAAGAGCAGGGGTGCGGGTTTTAGGGCCGAGCACGAAGAGCAGGGGTGCGGGTTTTAGGCTGAAGACGAAGAGCAGGGGTGCGGGTTTTAGGCCGAGAACGAAGAGCAGTGCTGCAAGTTTTAGGGTGAGCACGAAGAGCAGGGGTGCGGGTTTTAGTCTGAAGACGAAGAGCAGGGGTGCGGGTTTTAGGCCAGGCGTGAAGAGCAGGGGTGCGGGTTTTAGGCTGAGCACAAGGAGCAGCGGTGCGGGTTTTAGGCTGAGCACGAAGAGCAGGGGTGCGGGTTTTAGTCTGAAGACGAAGAGCAGGGGTGCGGGTTTTAGGCCGAGCACGAAGAGGAGGGGTGCGGGTTTTAGGCCGAGCGTGAAGAGCAGGGGTGCGGGTTTTAGGCTAAAGACGAAGAGCAGGGGTGCGGGTTTTAGGCTGAAGACGAAGAGCAGGGGTGCGGGTTTTAGGCCGAGCACGAAGAGCAGGGGTGCGGGTTTTAGGCCGAGCACGAAGAGCAGGGGTGCGGGTTTTAGGCCGAGCACGAAGAGCAGGGGTGCGGGTTTTAGGCTGAAGACGAAGAGCAGGGGTGCGGGTTTTAGGCCGAGAACGAAGAGCAGTGCTGCGGGTTTTAGGGTGAGCACGAAGAGCAGGGGTGCGGGTTTTAGTCTGAAGACGAAGAGCAGGGGTGCGGGTTTTAGGCCAGGCGTGAAGAGCAGGGGTGCGGGTTTTAGGCTGAGCACAAGGAGCAGCGGTGCGGGTTTTAGGCTGAGCGCGAAGAGGAGGGGTGCGGGTTTTAGTCTGAAGACGAAGAGCAGGGGTGCGGGTTTTAGGCCGAGCACGAAGAGGAGGGGTGCGGGTTTTAGGCCGAGCGTGAAGAGCAGGGGTGCGGGTTTTAGGCTGAAGACGAAGAGCAGGGGTGCGGATTTTAGGGTGAGCGCGAAGAGCAGGGGTGCGGGTTTTAGGCCGAGCGTGAAGAGCAGGGGTGCGGGTTTTAGGCTGAAGACGAAGAGCAGGGGTGCGGGTTTTAGGCTGAAGACGAAGAGCAGGGGTGCGGGTTTTAGGCTGAAGACGAAGAGCAGGGGTGCGGGTTTAAGGCCGAGCACGAAGAGCAGGGGTGCGGGTTTTAGGCCGAGCACGAAGAGCAGGGGTGCGGGTTTTAGGCCGAGCGTGAAGAGCAGGGGTGCGGGTTTTAGGGTGAGCATGAAGAGCAGGGGTGCGGGTTTTAGGGTGAGCACGAAGAGCAGGGGTGCGGGTTTTAGGGTGAGCACGAAGAGCAGGGGTGCGGGTTTTAGGGTGAGCACGAAGAGCAGGGGTGCGGGTTTTAGGCCGAGCACGAAGAGCAGGGGTGCGGGTTTTAGGCCGAGCACGAAGAGCAGGGGTGCGGGTTTTAGGCCGAGCACGAAGAGGAAGGGTGCGGGTTTTAGGCCGAGCACGAAGAGCAGGGGTGCGGGTTTTAGGCCGAGCAGGAAGAGCAGGGGTGCGGGTTTTAGGCCGAGCACGAAGAGCAGGGGTGCGGGTTTAAGGCTGAAGACGAAGAGCAGGGGTGCAGGTTTTAGGCCGAGCACGAAGAGCAGGGCTGCGGGTTTTAGGGTGAGCACGAAGAGCAGGGGTGCGGGTTTTAGTCTGAAGACGAAGAGCAGGGGTGCAGGTTTTAGGGTGAGCATGAAGAGCAGGGGTGCGGGTTTTAGGCTGAGCACGAAGAGCAGGGGTGCGGGTTTTAGTCTGAAGACGAAGAGCAGGGGTGCGGGTTTTAGGCCGAGCACGAAGAGGAGGGGTGCGGGTTTTAGGCCGAGCACGAAGAGCAGGGGTGCGGGTTTTAGGCCGAGCACGAAGAGCAGGGGTGCGGATTTTAGGGTGATAGGGAAGAGCAGGGGTGCGGGTTTTAGGCCGAGCGTGAAGAGCAGGGGTGCGGGTTTTAGGCCGAGCACGAAGAGCAGGGGTGCGGGTTTTAGGCCGAGCACGAAGAGCAGGGGTGCGGGTTTTAGGCCGAGCGTGAAGAGCAGGGGTGCGTGTTTTAGGGTGAGCACGAAGAGCAGGGGTGCAAGTTTTAGGGTGAGCACGAAGAGCAGGGGTGCGGGTTTTAGGGTGAGCACGAAGAGCAGGGGTGCGGGTTTTAGGCCGAGCACGAAGAGCAGGAGTGCGGGTTTTAGGCCGAGCACGAAGAGCAGGGGTGCGGGTTTTACGCCGAGCACAAAGAGCAGGGGTGCGGGTTTTAGTCTGAAGACGAAGAGCAGGGGTGCGGGTTTTAGGCCGAGCACGAAGAGCAGGGGTGCGGGTTTTAGGCCGAGCACGAAGAGCAGGGGTGCGGGTTTTAGTCTGAAGACGAAGAGCAGGGGTGCGGGTTTTAGGCCGAGCATGAAGAGCAGGGGTGCAGGTTTTAGGCTGAGCACAAGGAGCAGGGGTGCGGGTTTTAGGCCGAGCACGAAGAGGAGTGGTGCGGGTTTTAGGCCGAGCGTGAAGAGCAGGGGTGCGGGTTTTAGGCCGAGCACGAAGAGCAGGGGTGCGGATTTTAGGGTGAGCGCGAAGAGCAGGGGTGCGGGTTTTAGGCCGAGCGTGAAGAGCAGGGGTGCGGGTTTTAGGCTGAAGACGAAGAGCAGGGGTGCGGGTTTTAGGCTGAAGACGAAGTGCAGGGGTGCGGGTTTTAGGCCGAGCACGAAGAGCAGGGGTGCGGGTTTTAGGCCGAGCATGAAGAGCAGGGGTGCGGGTTTTAGGCTGAGCACGAAGAGCAGGGGTGCGGGTTTTAGGCTGAAGACGAAGAGCAGGGGTGCGGGTTTTAGGCCGAGCACTAAGAGCAGGGGTGCGGGTTTTAGGCTGAAGACGAAGAGCAGGGGTGCGGGTTTTAGGCCGAGCGTGAAGAGCAGGGGTGCGTGTTTTAGGCCGAGCGTGAAGAGCAGGGGTGCGGGTTTTAGGCCGAGCACGAAGAGCAGGGGTGCGGGTTTTAGGGTGAGCACGAAGAGCAGGGGTGCCGGTTTTCGGCCGAGCGTGAAGACCAGGGGTGCGGCTTTTAGGCTGAAGACGAAGAGCAGGGGTGCGGGTTTTAGGCTGAAGACGAAGAGCAGGGGTGCGGGTTTTAGGCCGAGCGGGAAGAGCAGGGGTGCGGGTTTTAGGCCGAGCGGGAAGAGCAGGGGTGCGGGATTTATGCCGAGCACGAAGAGCAGGGGTGCGGGTTTTAGGCTGAGCACGAAGAGCAGGGGTGCGCGTTTTAGGATGAAGATGAAGAGCAGGGGTGCGGGTTTTAGGCCGAGCGTGAAGAGCAGGGGTGCGGGTTTTAGTCTGAAGACGAAGAGCAGGGGTGCGGGTTTTAGGCCGAGCGTGAAGAGCAGGGGTGCGGGTTTTAGGCCGAGCACGAAGAGCAGGGGTGCGGGTTTTAGGCTGAAGACGAAGAGCAGGGGTGCGGGCTTTAGTCTGAAGACGAAGAGCAGGGGTGCGGGTTTTAGGCCGAGCACGACGAGCAGGGGGTGCGGGTTTTAGGCTGAAGACGAAGAGCAGGGGTGCGGGTTTTAGGGTGTGCATGAAGAGCAGGGGTGCGGGTTTTAGGCCGAGCACGAAGAGCAGGGGTGCGGGTTTTAGGCTGAGCACGAAGAGCAGGGGTGCGGGTTTTAGGCCGAAGACGAAGAGCAGGGGTGCGGGTTTTAGGCCGAGCACGAAGAGCAGGGGTGCGGGTTTTAGGCCGAGCACGAAGAGCAGGGGTGCGGGTTTTAGGCTGAGCACGAAGAGCAGGGGTGCGGGTTTTAGGCCGAGCACGAAGAGCAGGAGTGCGGGTTTTAGGCTGAGCACGAAGAGGAGGGGTGCGGGTTTTAGGCTGAAGACGAAGAGCAGGGGTGCGGATTTTAGGCCGAGCGTGAAGAGCAGGGGTGCGGGTTTTAGGATGAAGACGAAGAGCAGGGGTGCGGGTTTTAGGCTGAAGACGAAGAGCAGGGGTGCGGGTTTTAGGCCGAGCGTGAAGAGCAGGGTTGCGGGTTAGAGTCTGAAGACGAAGAGCAGGGGTGCGTGTTTTAGGCTGAAGACGAAGAGCAGGGGTGCGGGTTTTAGGCCGAGCAGGAAGAGCAGGGGTGCGGGTTTTAGGCCGAGCACGAAGACCAGGGGTGCGGGTTTTAGGCCGAGCGTGAAGAGCAGGGGTGCGGGTTTTAGGCCGAGCACGAAGAGCAGGGGTGCGGGTTTTAGACTGAAGACGAAGAGCAGGGGTGCGGGTATTAGACTGAAGACGAAGAGCAGGGGTGCGGGTTTTAGACTGAAGACGAAGAGCAGGGGTGCGGGTTTTAGGCCGAGCACGAAGAGCAGGGGTGCAGGTTTTAGTCTGAAGACGAAGAGCAGGGGTGCGGGTTTTAGGCTGAAGACGAAGAGCAGGGGTGCGGGTTTTAGGCCGAGCGTGAAGAGCAGGGTTGCGCGTTTTAGGCTGAAGACGAAGAGCAGGGGTGCGGGTTTTAGGCCGAGCACGAAGAGCAGGGGTGCGGGTTTTAGGCCGAGTGTGAAGAGCAGGGGAGCGCGTTTTAGGCCGAGCACGAAGAGCAGGGGTGTGGGTTTTAGACTGAAGACGAAGAGCAGGGGTGCGGGTTTTAGTCTGAATACGAAGAGCAGGGGTGCGGGTTTTAGGCTGAAGACGAAGAGCAGGGCTGCGGGTTTTAGGCCGAGCACGAAGAGCAGGGGTGCGAGTCTTAGACCGAGCGTGAAGCGCAGGGGAGCGCGTTTTAGTCCGAGCACGAAGAGCAGGGGTGTGGGTTTTAGACTGAAGACGAAGAGCAGGGGTGCGGGTTTTAGGCTAAAGACGAAGAGCAGGGGTGCGGGTTTTAGACTGAAGACGAAGAGCAGGGGTGCGGGTTTTAGGCTGAAGACGAAGATCAGGGGTGCGGGTTTTAGGCCGAGCACGAAGAGCAGGGGTGCGGGTTTTAGGCCGAGCACGAAGAGCAGGGGTGCGGGTTTTAGGCCGAGCACGAAGAGCAGGGGTGCGGGTTTTAGTCTGAAGACGAAGAGCAGGGGTGCGGGTTTTAGGCCGAGCACGAAGAGCAGGGGTGCGGGTTTTAGGCCGAGCACGAAGAGCAGGGGTGCGGGTTTTAGGGTGAGCACGAAGAGCAGAAGTGCGGGTTTTAGGCTGAAGACGAAGAGCAGGGGTGCGGGTTTTAGGCCGAGGACGAAGAGCAGGGGTGCGGGTTTTAGGCCGAGCACGAAGAGGAAGGGTGCTGCTTTTAGGACGAGCACGAAGAGCAGGGGTGTGGGTTTTAGGCTGAAGACAAACAGGAGGGGTGCGGGTTTTAGGCCGAGCACGAAGAGCAGGGGTGCGGGTTTTAGGCCAAGCACGAAGAACAGGGGTGCGGGTTTTAGGCTGAAGACGAAGAGCAGGGGTGCGGGTTTTAGGCCGAGCACGAAGAAGAGGGGTGCGGGTTTTAGGCCGAGCGTGAAGAGCAGGGGTGCGGGTTTTAGGCCGAGCACGAAGAGCAGGGGTGCGGTTTTTAGGGTGAGCACGAAGAGCAGGGGTGCGGGTTTTAGGCCGAGCACGAAGAGCAGGGGTGCGGGTTTTAGACTGAAGACGAAGAGGAGGGGTGCGGGTTTTAGGCTGAAGACGAAGAGCAGGGGTGAGGGTTTTAGGGTGAGCACGAAGAGCAGGGGTGCGGGTTTTAGGCCGAGCACGAAGAGCAGGGGTGCGGGTTTTAGTCTGAAGACGAAGTGCAGGTGTGCGGGTTTTAGTCTGAAGACGAAGAGCAGGGGTGTGGGTTTTAGGCCGAGCACGAAGATCAGGGGTGCGGGTTTTAGGGTGAGCACGAAGAGCAGGGGTGCGGGTTTTAGGCTGAAGACGAAGAGCAGGGGTGCGGGTTTTAGGCTGAAGACGAAGAGCAGGGGTGCGGGTTTTAGGCCCAGCACGAAGAGCAGGGGTGCGGGTTTTAGGGTGAGCACGAAGAGCAGGGGTGCGGGTTTTAGGCTGAAGACGAAGAGCAGGGGTGCGGGTTTTAGGCCGAGCAGGAAGAGCAGGGGTGCGGGTTTTAGGCCGAGCACGAAGACCAGGGGTGCGGGTTTTAGGCCGAGCGTGAAGAGCAGGGGTGCGGGTTTTAGGCCGAGCACGAAGAGCAGGGGTGCGGGTTTTAGACTGAAGACGAAGAGCAGGGGTGCGGGTATTAGACTGAAGACGAAGAGCAGGGGTGCGGGTTTTAGACTGAAGACGAAGAGCAGGGGTGCGGGTTTTAGGCCGAGCACGAAGAGCAGGGGTGCAGGTTTTAGTCTGAAGACGAAGAGCAGGGGTGCGGGTTTTAGGCTGAAGACGAAGAGCAGGGGTGCGGGTTTTAGGCCGAGCGTGAAGAGCAGGGTTGCGCGTTTTAGGCTGAAGACGAAGAGCAGGGGTGCGGGTTTTAGGCCGAGCACGAAGAGCAGGGGTGCGGGTTTTAGGCCGAGTGTGAAGAGCAGGGGAGCGCGTTTTAGGCCGAGCACGAAGAGCAGGGGTGTGGGTTTTAGACTGAAGACGAAGAGCAGGGGTGCGGGTTTTAGTCTGAATACGAAGAGCAGGGGTGCGGGTTTTAGGCTGAAGACGAAGAGCAGGGCTGCGGGTTTTAGGCCGAGCACGAAGAGCAGGGGTGCGAGTCTTAGACCGAGCGTGAAGCGCAGGGGAGCGCGTTTTAGTCCGAGCACGAAGAGCAGGGGTGTGGGTTTTAGACTGAAGACGAAGAGCAGGGGTGCGGGTTTTAGGCTAAAGACGAAGAGCAGGGGTGCGGGTTTTAGACTGAAGACGAAGAGCAGGGGTGCGGGTTTTAGGCTGAAGACGAAGATCAGGGGTGCGGGTTTTAGGCCGAGCACGAAGAGCAGGGGTGCGGGTTTTAGGCCGAGCACGAAGAGCAGGGGTGCGGGTTTTAGGCCGAGCACGAAGAGCAGGGGTGCGGGTTTTAGTCTGAAGACGAAGAGCAGGGGTGCGGGTTTTAGGCCGAGCACGAAGAGCAGGGGTGCGGGTTTTAGGCCGAGCACGAAGAGCAGGGGTGCGGGTTTTAGGGTGAGCACGAAGAGCAGAAGTGCGGGTTTTAGGCTGAAGACGAAGAGCAGGGGTGCGGGTTTTAGGCCGAGCACGAAGAGCAGGGGTGCGGGTTTTAGGCCGAGCACGAAGAGGAAGGGTGCTGCTTTTAGGACGAGCACGAAGAGCAGGGGTGTGGGTTTTAGGCTGAAGACAAACAGGAGGGGTGCGGGTTTTAGGCCGAGCACGAAGAGCAGGGGTGCGGGTTTTAGGCCAAGCACGAAGAACAGGGGTGCGGGTTTTAGGCTGAAGACGAAGAGCAGGGGTGCGGGTTTTAGGCCGAGCACGAAGAAGAGGGGTGCGGGTTTTAGGCCGAGCGTGAAGAGCAGGGGTGCGGGTTTTAGGCCGAGCACGAAGAGCAGGGGTGCGGTTTTTAGGGTGAGCACGAAGAGCAGGGGTGCGGGTTTTAGGCCGAGCACGAAGAGCAGGGGTGCGGGTTTTAGACTGAAGACGAAGAGGAGGGGTGCGGGTTTTAGGCTGAAGACGAAGAGCAGGGGTGAGGGTTTTAGGGTGAGCACGAAGAGCAGGGGTGCGGGTTTTAGGCCGAGCACGAAGAGCAGGGGTGCGGGTTTTAGTCTGAAGACGAAGTGCAGGTGTGCGGGTTTTAGTCTGAAGACGAAGAGCAGGGGTGTGGGTTTTAGGCCGAGCACGAAGATCAGGGGTGCGGGTTTTAGGGTGAGCACGAAGAGCAGGGGTGCGGGTTTTAGGCTGAAGACGAAGAGCAGGGGTGCGGGTTTTAGGCTGAAGACGAAGAGCAGGGGTGCGGGTTTTAGGCCCAGCACGAAGAGCAGGGGTGCGGGTTTTAGGGTGAGCACGAAGAGCAGGGGTGCGGGTTTTAGGCTGAAGACGAAGAGCAGGGGTGCGGGTTTTAGGGTGAGCACGAAGAGCAGGGGTGCGGGTTTTAGGCCGAGCACGAAGAGCAGTGGTGCGGGTTTTAGGCCGAGCACGAAGAGCAGGGGTGCGGGTTTTAGGCCGAGCACGAAGAGCAGGGGTGCGGGTTTTAGGCTGAAGACGAAGTGCAGGGGTGCGGGTTTTAGGCTGAAGACGAAGTGCAGGGGTGCGGGTTTTAGGCCGAGCGTGAAGAGCAGGGTTGCGGGTTTTAGGCTGAAGACGAAGAGCAGGGGTGCGGGTTTTAGGCCGAGCACGAAGAGCAGGGGTGTGGGTTTTAGGCCGAGTGTGAAGAGCAGGGGAGCGCGTTTTAGGCCGAGCACGAAGAGCAGGGGTGTGGGTTTTGTACTGAAGACGAAGAGCAGGGGTGCGGGTTTTAGGCTGAAGACGAAGAGCAGGGGTGCGGGTTTTAGGCTGAAGACGAAGAGCAGGGGTGCGGGTTTTAGGCTAAAGACGAAGAGCAGGGGTGCGGGTTTTAGGCTGAAGACGAAGAGCAGGGGTGCGGGTTTTAGGCCGAGTACGAAGAGCAGGGGTGCGGGTTTTAGGCCGAGCACGAAGAGCAGGGGTGCGGGTTTTAGGCTGAAGACGAAGAGCAGGGGTGCGGGTTTTAGGCCGAGAACGAAGAGCAGTGCTGCAAGTTTTAGGGTGAGCACGAAGAGCAGGGGGTGCGGGTTTTAGTCTGAAGACGAAGAGCAGGGGTGCGGGTTTTAGGCCAGGCGTGAAGAGCAGGGGTGCGGGTTTTAGGCTGAGCACAAGGAGCAGCGGTGCGGGTTTTAGGCTGAGCACGAAGAGCAGGGGTGCGGGTTTTAGTCTGAAGACGAAGAGCAGGGGTGCGGGTTTTAGGCCGAGCACGAAGAGGAGGGGTGCGGGTTTTAGGCCGAGCGTGAAGAGCAGGGGTGCGGGTTTTAGGCTAAAGACGAAGAGCAGGGGTGCGGGTTTTAGGCTGAAGACGAAGAGCAGGGGTGCGGGTTTTAGGCCGAGCACGAAGAGCAGGGGTGCGGGTTTTAGGCCGAGCACGAAGAGCAGGGGTGCGGGTTTTAGGCCGAGCACGAAGAGCAGGGGTGCGGGTTTTAGGCTGAAGACGAAGAGCAGGGGTGCGGGTTTTAGGCCGAGAACGAAGAGCAGTGCTGCGGGTTTTAGGGTGAGCACGAAGAGCAGGGGTGCGGGTTTTAGTCTGAAGACGAAGAGCAGGGGTGCGGGTTTTAGGCCAGGCGTGAAGAGCAGGGGTGCGGGTTTTAGGCTGAGCACAAGGAGCAGCGGTGCGGGTTTTAGGCTGAGCACGAAGAGCAGGGGTGCGGGTTTTAGTCTGAAGACGAAGAGCAGGGGTGCGGGTTTTAGGCCGAGCACGAAGAGGAGGGGTGCGGGTTTTAGGCCGAGCGTGAAGAGCAGGGGTGCGGGTTTTAGGCTGAAGACGAAGAGCAGGGGTGCGGATTTTAGGGTGAGCGCGAAGAGCAGGGGTGCGGGTTTTAGGCCGAGCGTGAAGAGCAGGGGTGCGGGTTTTAGGCTGAAGACGAAGAGCAGGGGTGCGGGTTTTAGGCTGAAGACGAAGAGCAGGGGTGCGGGTTTTAGGCTGAAGACGAAGAGCAGGGGTGCGGGTTTAAGGCCGAGCACGAAGAGCAGGGGTGCGGGTTTTAGGCCGAGCACGAAGAGCAGGGGTGCGGGTTTTAGGCCGAGCGTGAAGAGCAGGGGTGCGGGTTTTAGGGTGAGCATGAAGAGCAGGGGTGCGGGTTTTAGGGTGAGCACGAAGAGCAGGGGTGCGGGTTTTAGGGTGAGCACGAAGAGCAGGGGTGCGGGTTTTAGGGTGAGCACGAAGAGCAGGGGTGCGGGTTTTAGGCCGAGCACGAAGAGCAGGGGTGCGGGTTTTAGGCCGAGCACGAAGAGCAGGGGTGCGGGTTTTAGGCCGAGCACGAAGAGGAAGGGTGCGGGTTTTAGGCCGAGCACGAAGAGCAGGGGTGCGGGTTTTAGGCCGAGCAGGAAGAGCAGGGGTGCGGGTTTTAGGCCGAGCACGAAGAGCAGGGGTGCGGGTTTAAGGCTGAAGACGAAGAGCAGGGGTGCAGGTTTTAGGCCGAGCACGAAGAGCAGGGCTGCGGGTTTTAGGGTGAGCACGAAGAGCAGGGGTGCGGGTTTTAGTCTGAAGACGAAGAGCAGGGGTGCAGGTTTTAGGGTGAGCATGAAGAGCAGGGGTGCGGGTTTTAGGCTGAGCACGAAGAGCAGGGGTGCGGGTTTTAGTCTGAAGACGAAGAGCAGGGGTGCGGGTTTTAGGCCGAGCACGAAGAGGAGGGGTGCGGGTTTTAGGCCGAGCACGAAGAGCAGGGGTGCGGGTTTTAGGCCGAGCACGAAGAGCAGGGGTGCGGATTTTAGGGTGATAGGGAAGAGCAGGGGTGCGGGTTTTAGGCCGAGCGTGAAGAGCAGGGGTGCGGGTTTTAGGCCGAGCACGAAGAGCAGGGGTGCGGGTTTTAGGCCGAGCACGAAGAGCAGGGGTGCGGGTTTTAGGCCGAGCGTGAAGAGCAGGGGTGCGTGTTTTAGGGTGAGCACGAAGAGCAGGGGTGCAAGTTTTAGGGTGAGCACGAAGAGCAGGGGTGCGGGTTTTAGGGTGAGCACGAAGAGCAGGGGTGCGGGTTTTAGGCCGAGCACGAAGAGCAGGGGTGCGGGTTTTACGCCGAGCACAAAGAGCAGGGGTGCGGGTTTTAGTCTGAAGACGAAGAGCAGGGGTGCGGGTTTTAGGCCGAGCACGAAGAGCAGGGGTGCGGGTTTTAGGCCGAGCACGAAGAGCAGGGGTGCGGGTTTTAGTCTGAAGACGAAGAGCAGGGGTGCGGGTTTTAGGCCGAGCATGAAGAGCAGGGGTGCAGGTTTTAGGCTGAGCACAAGGAGCAGGGGTGCGGGTTTTAGGCCGAGCACGAAGAGGAGTGGTGCGGGTTTTAGGCCGAGCGTGAAGAGCAGGGGTGCGGGTTTTAGGCCGAGCACGAAGAGCAGGGGTGCGGATTTTAGGGTGAGCGCGAAGAGCAGGGGTGCGGGTTTTAGGCCGAGCGTGAAGAGCAGGGGTGCGGGTTTTAGGCTGAAGACGAAGAGCAGGGGTGCGGGTTTTAGGCTGAAGACGAAGTGCAGGGGTGCGGGTTTTAGGCCGAGCACGAAGAGCAGGGGTGCGGGTTTTAGGCCGAGCACGAAGAGCAGGGGTGCGGGTTTTAGGCCGAGCACGAAGAGCAGGGGTGCGGGTTTTAGGGTGAGCGCGAAGAGCAGGGGTGCGGGTTTTAGGCCGAGCGTGAAGAACAGGGGTGCGGGTTTTAGGCTGAAGACGAAGAGCAGGGGTGCGGGTTTTAGGCCGAGCACGAAGAGCAGGGGTGCGGGTTTTAGGGTGAGCACGAAGAGCAGGGGTGCGGGTTTTAGGGTGAGCACGAAGAGCAGGGGTGCGGGTTTTAGGCCGAGCACGAAGAGCAGGGGTGCGGGTTTTAGGCCGAGCACGAAGAGCAGGGGTGCGGGTTTTAGGCCGAGCACGAAGAGCAGGGGTGCGGGTTTTAGGCCGAGCACGAAGAGCAGGGGTGCGGGTTTTAGGCCGAGCACGAAGAGCAGGGGTGCGGGTTTTAGGCCGAGCACGAAGAGGAAGGGTGCGGGTTTTAGGCCGAGCACGAAGAGCAGGGGTGCGGGTTTTAGGCCAAGCACGAAGAGCAGGGGTGCGGGTTTTAGGCCGAGCAGGAAGAGCAGGGGTGCGGGTTTTAGGCCGAGCACGAAGAGCAGGGGTGCGGGTTTTAGGCTGAAGACGAAGAGCAGGGGTGCGGGTTTTAGGCCGAGCACGAAGAGCAGGGCTGCGGGTTTTAGGGTGAGCACGAAGAGCAGGGGTGCGGGTTTTAGTCTGAAGACGAAGAGCAGGGGTGCAGGTTTTAGGGTGAGCATGAAGAGCAGGGGTGCGGGTTTTAGGCCGAGCGTGAAGAGCAGGGGTGCGGCTTTTAGGCTGAGCACAAGGAGCAGCGGTGCGGGTTTTAGGCTGAGCGTGAAGAGCAGGGGTGCGGGTTTTAGGCTGAAGACGAAGAGCAGGGGTGCGGGTTTTAGGCCGAGCACGAAGAGGAGGGGTGCGGGTTTTAGGCCGAGCACGAAGAGCAGGGGTGCGGGTTTTAGGCCGAGCACGAAGAGCAGGGGTGCGGATTTTAGGGTGAGCGCGAAGAGCAGGGGTGCGGGTTTTAGGCCGAGCGTGAAGAGCATGGGTGCGGGTTTTAGGCTGAAGACGAAGAGCAGGGGTGCGGGTTTTAGGCTGAAGACGAAGAGCAAGGGTGCGGGTTTTAGGTTGAAGACGAAGAGCATGGGTGCGGGTTTTAGGCCGAGCACGAAGAGCAGGGGTGCGGGTTTTAGGCCGAGGACGAAGAGCAGGGGTGCGGGTTTTAGGCCGAGCACGAAGAGCAGGGGTGCGGGTTTTAGGCCGAGCGTGAAGAGCAGGGGTGCGGGTTTTAGGGTGAGCACGAAGAGCAGGGGTGCGTGTTTTAGGGTGAGCACGAAGAGCAGGGGTGCGGGTTTTAGGGTGAGCACGAAGAGCAGGGGTGCGGGTTTTAGGCCGAGCACGAAGAGCAGGGGTGCAGGTTTTAGGCCGAGCAGGAAGAGCAGGGGTGCGGGTTTTAGGCCGAGCACGAAGAGCAGGGGTGCGGGTTTTAGGCTGAAGACGAAGAGCAGGGGTGCGGGTTTGAGGCCGAGCACGAAGAGCAGGGCTGCGGGTTTTTGGGTGAGCACGAAGAGCAGGGGTGCGGGTTTTAGTCTGAAGACGAAGAGCAGGGGAGCAGGTTTTAGGGTGAGCATGAAGAGCAGGGGTGCGGGTTTTAGGCCGAGCGTGAAGAGCAGGGGTGCGGGTTTTAGGCTGAGCACAAGGAGCAGCGGTGCGGGTTTTAGGCTGAGCACGAAGAGCAGGGGTGCGGGTTTTAGTCTGAAGACGAAGAGCAGGGGTGCGGGTTTTAGGCCGAGCACGAAGAGGAGGGGTGCGGGTTTTAGGCCGAGCACGAAGAGGAGGGGTGCGGGTTTTAGGCCGAGCACGAAGAGCAGGGGTGCGGGTTTTAGGCCGAGCACGAAGAGCAGG
Organism: Callipepla californica brunnescens; assembly: GCA_023055505.1. NCBI lineage: Eukaryota > Metazoa > Chordata > Aves > Galliformes > Odontophoridae > Callipepla > Callipepla californica. The sequence continues at coordinate 218,764 of JALIRH010000172.1, forward strand.
GGTGCGGATTTTAGGGTGAGCGCGAAGAGCAGGGGTGCGGGTTTTAGGCTGAAGACGAAGAGCAGGGGTGCGGGTTTTAGGCTGAAGACGAAGAGCAGGGGTGCGGGTTTTAGGTCGAGCACGAAGAGCAGGGGTGCGGGTTTTAGGCCGAGCACGAAGAGCAGGGGTGCGGGTTTGAGGCCGAGCACGAAGAGCAGGGGTGCGGGTTTTAGGCTGAAGACGAAGAGCAGGGGTGCGGGTTTTAGGCCGAGCGTGAAGAGCAGGGGTGCAGGTTTTAGGCTGAGCACAAAAAGCAGCAGTGCGGGTTTTAGGCTGAGCACGAAGAGCAGGGGTGCGGGTTTTAGTCTGAAGACGAAGAGCAGGGGTGCGGGTTTTAGGCCGAGCACGAAGAGGAGGGGTGCGGGTTTTAGGCCGAGCGTGAAGAGCAGGGGTGCGGGTTTTAGGCCGAGCGTGAAGAGCAGGGGTGCGGATTTTAGGGTGAGCGCGAAGAGCAGGGGTGCGGGTTTTAGGCCGAGCGTGAAGAGCAGGGGTGCGGGTTTTAGGATGAAGACGAAGAGCAGGGGTGCGGGTTTTAGGCTGAAGACGAAGAGCAGGGGTGCGGGTTTTAGGCTGAAGACGAAGAGCAGGGGTGCGGGTTTTAGGCCGAGCACGAAGAGCAGGGGTGCGGGTTTTAGGCCGAGCGTGAAGAGCAGGGGTGCGGGTTTTAGGCCGAGCACGAAGAGCATGGGTGCGGGTTTTAGGGTGAGCACGAAGAGCATGGGTGCGGGTTTTAGGGTGAGCACGAAGAGCAGGGGTGCGGGTTTTAGGCCGAGCACGAAGAGCAGGGGTGCGGGTTTTAGGCCGAGCACGAAGAGCAGGGGTGCGGGTTTTAGGCCGAGCACGAAGAGGAAGGGTGCGGGTTTTAGGCCGAGCACGAAGAGCAGGGGTGCGGGTTTTAGGCCAAGCACGAAGAGCAGGGGTGCGGGTTTTAGGCCGAGCAGGAAGAGCAGGGGTGCGGGTTTTAGGCCGAGCACGAAGAGCAGGGGTGCGGGTTTTAGGCTGAAGACGAAGAGCAGGGGTGCGGGTTTTAGGCCGAGCACGAAGAGCAGGGCTGCGGGTTTTAGGGTGAGCACGAAGAGCAGGGGTGCGGGTTTTAGTCTGAAGACGAAGAGCAGGGGTGCAGGTTTTAGGGTGAGCATGAAGAGCAGGGGTGCGGGTTTTAGGCCGAGCGTGAAGAGCAGGGGTGCGGCTTTTAGGCTGAGCACAAGGAGCAGCGGTGCGGGTTTTAGGCTGAGCGTGAAGAGCAGGGGTGCGGGTTTTAGGCTGAAGACGAAGAGCAGGGGTGCGGGTTTTAGGCCGAGCACGAAGAGCAGGGGTGCGGGTTTTAGGCCGAGCACGAAGAGCAGGGGTGCGGGTTTTAGGCCGAGCACGAAGAGCAGGGGTGCGGATTTTAGGGTGAGCGCGAAGAGCAGGGGTGCGGGTTTTAGGCTGAAGACGAAGAGCAGGGGTGCGGGTTTTAGGCTGAAGACGAAGAGCAGGGGTGCGGGTTTTAGGTTGAAGACGAAGAGCAGGGGTGCGGGTTTTAGGCCGAGCACGAAGAGCAGGGGTGCGGGTTTTAGGCCGAGGACGAAGAGCAGGGGTGCGGGTTTTAGGCCGAGCACGAAGAGCAGGGGTGCGGGTTTTAGGCCGAGCGTGAAGAGCAGGGGTGCGTGTTTTAGGGTGATCACGAAGAGCAGGGGTGCGTGTTTTAGGGTGAGCACGAAGAGCAGGGGTGCGGGTTTTAGGGTGAGCACGAAGAGCAGGGGTGCGGGTTTTAGGCCGAGCACGAAGAGCAGGGGTGCGGGTTTTAGGCCGAGCACGAAGAGCAGGGGTGCGGGATTTAGGCCGAGCACGAAGAGCAGGGGTGCGGGTTTTAGGCCGAGCACGAAGAGCAGGGGTGCGGGTTTTAGGCCGAGCACGAAGAGGAAGGGTGCGGGTTTTAGGCCGAGCACGAAGAGAAGGGGTGCGGATTTTAGGCCAAGCACGAAGAGCAGGGGTGCGGGTTTTACGCCAAGCACGAAGAGCAGGGGTGCGGGTTTTAGGCCGAGCACGAAGAGCAGGGGTGCGGGTTTCAGGCCGAGCACGAAGAGCAGGGGTGCGGGATTTAGGCCGAGCACGAAGAGCAGGGGTGCGGGTTTTAGGCCGAGCACGAAGAGCAGGGGTGCGGGTTTTAGGCCGAGCACGAAGAGGAAGGGTGCGGGTTTTAGGCCGAGCACAAAGAGCAGGGGTGCGGGTTTTAAGCTGAAGACGAAGAGCAGGGGTGTGGGTTATAGGCCGAGCACGAAGAGCAGGGGTGCGGGTTTTAGGCCAAGCACGAAGAGCAGGGGTGCGGCTTTTAGGCCGAGCACGAAGAGCAGGGGTGCGGGTTTTAGACTGAAGACGAAGAGCAGGGGTGTGGGTATTAGGACGAGCACGAAGAGCAGGGGTGCGGGTTTTAGGCTGAAGACGAAGAGCAGGGGTGCGGGTATTAGACTGAAGACGAAGAGCAGGGGTGCGGGTTTTAGACTGAAGACGAAGAGCAGGGGTGCGGGTTTTAGGCCGAGCACGAAGAGCAGGGGTGCGGGTTTTAGTCTGAAGACGAAGAGCAGGGGTGCGGGTTTTAGGCTGAAGACGAAGATCAGGGCTGCGGGTTTTAGTCTGAAGACGAAGAGCAGGGGTGCGGGTTTTAGTCTGAAGACGAAGAGCAGGGGTGCGGGTTTTAGGCCGAGCACGAAGAGCAGGGGTGCGGGTTTTAGGGTGAGCACGAAGAGCAGGGGTGCGTGTTTTAGGCTGAAGACGAAGAGCAGGGGTGCGGGTTTTAGGCTGAAGACGAAGAGCAGGGGGTGCGGGTTTTAGGCCGAGCACGAAGAGCAGGGGTGCGGGTTTTAGGGTGAGCACGAAGAGCAGGGGTGCGGGTTTTAGGCTGAAGACGAAGAGCAGGGGTGCGGGTTTTAGGCCGAGCACGAAGAGCAGGGGTGCGGGTTTTAGGCCGAGCACGAAGAGCAGGGGTGCGGGTTTTAGGCCGAGCACGAAGAGTAGGGGTGCGGGTTTTAGGCCGAGCACGAAGAGCAGGGGTGCGGGTTTTAGGCTGAAGAGGAAGAGCAGGGCTGAGGGTTTTAGGCCGAGCGTGAAGAGCAGGGTTGCGGGTTTTAGGCTGAGGACGAAGAGCAGGGGTGCGGGTTTTAGGCCGAGCACGAAGAGCAGGGGTGCGGGTTTTAGGCCGAGTGTGAAGAGCAGGGGAGCGCGTTTTAGGCCGAGCACGAAGAGCAGGGGTGTGGCTTTTAGACAGAAGACGAAGAGCAGGGGTGCGGGTTTTTGGCTGAAGACGAAGAGCAGGGGTGCGGGTTTTAGGCTGAAGACGAAGAGCAGGGCTGCGGGTTTTAGGCCGAGCACGAAGAGCAGGGGTGCGGGTCTTAGGCCGAGCGTGAAGAGCAGGGGGAGCGCGTTTTAGGCCGAGCACGAAGAGCCGGGGTGTGGGTTTTAGACTGAAGACGAAGAGCAGGGGTGCGGGTTTTAGGCTAAAGACGAAGAGCAGGGGTGCGGGTTTTAGACTGAAGACGAAGAGCAGGGGTGCGGGTTTTAGGCTGAAGACGAAGAGCAGGGGTGCGGGCTTTAGGCCGAGCACGAAGAGCAGGGGTGCGGGTTTTAGGCCGAGCACGAAGAGCAGGGGTGCGGGTTTTAGGCCGAACACGAAGAGCAGGGGTGCGGGTTTTAGGCCGAGCACGAAGAGCAGGGGTGCGGGTTTTAGGCCGAGCACGAAGAGCAGGGGTGCGGGTTTTAGGCCGAGCACGAAGAGCAGGGGTGCGGGTTTTAGGCTGAGCACGAAAAGCAGGGGTGCGGGTTTTAGGCTGAGCACGAAGAGCAGGGGTGCGGGTTTTAGGCTGAAGAAGAAGAGCAGGGCTGCGGGTTTTAGGCCGAGCGTGAAGAGCAGGGTTGCGGGTTTTAGGCCGAGCACGAAGAGCAGGGGTGCGGGTTTTAGGCCGAGCACGAAGAGCAGGGGTGCGGGTTTTAGGCCGAGTGTGAAGAGCAGGGGAGCGCGTTTTAGGCCGAGCACGAAGAGCAGGGGTGTGGGTTTTAGACTGAAGACGAAGAGCAGGGGTGCGGGTTTTAGGCTGAAGACGAAGAGCAGGGGTGCGGGTTTTAGGCTGAAGACGAAGACCAGGGGTGCGGGTTTTAGGCTGAAGACGAAGAGCAGGGCTGCGGGTTTTAGGCCGAGCACGAAGAGCAGGGGTGCGGGTTTTAGGCCGAGCGTGAAGAGCAGGGGAGCGCGTTTTAGGCCGAGCACGAAGAGCAGGGGTGTGGGTTTTAGACTGAAGACGAAGAGCAGGGGTGCGGGTTTTAGGCTAAAGACGAAGAGCAGGGGTGCGGGTTTTAGACTGAAGACGAAGAGCAGGGGTGCGGGTTTTAGGCTGAAGACGAAGAGCAGGGGTGCGGGTTTTAGGCCGAGCACGAAGAGCAGGGGTGCGGGTTTTAGGCCGAGCACGAAGAGCAGGGGTGCGGGTTTTAGGCCGATCACGAAGAGCAGGGGTGCGGGTTTTAGTCTGAAGACGAAGAGCAGGGGTGCGGGTTTTAGGCCGAGCACGAAGAGCAGGGGTGTGGGTTTTAGGGTGAGCACGAAGAGCAGGGGTGCGGGTTTTAGGGTGAGCACGAAGAGCAGAAGTGCGGGTTTTAGGCTGAAGACGAAGAGCAGGGGTGCGGGTTTTAGGCCGAGGACGAAGAGCAGGGGTGCGGGTTTTAGGCCGAGCACGAAGAGGAAGGGTGCTACTTTTAGGACGAGCACGAAGAGCAGGGGTGCGGGTTTTAGGCTGAAGACAAACAGGAGGGGTGTGGGTTTTAGTCCGAGCACGAAGAGCAGGGGTGCGGGTTTTAGGCCAAGCACGAAGAACAGGGGTGCGGGTTTTAGGCTGAAGACGAAGAGCAGGGGTGCGGGTTTTAGGCCGAGCACGAAGAAGAGGGGTGCGGGTTTTAGGCCGAGCGTGAAGAGCAGGGGTGCGGGTTTTAGGCCGAGCACGAAGAGCAGGGGTGCGGGTTTTAGGGTGAGCACGAAGAGCAGGGGTGCGGGTTTTAGGCCGAGCACGAAGAGCAGGGGTGCGGGTTTTAGACTGAAGACGAAGAGGAGGGGTGCGGGTTTTAGGCTGAAGACGAAGAGCAGGGGTGCGGGTTTTAGGGTGAGCACGAAGAGCAGGGGTGCGGGTTTTAGTCCGAGCACGAAGAGGAAGGGTGCGGGTTTTAGGCCGAGCACGAAGAGCAGGGGTGCGGGTTTTAGTCTGAAGACGAAGAGCAGGGGTGTGGGTTTTAGGCCGAGCACGAAGAGCAGAGGTGCGGGTTTTAGGGTGAGCACGAAGAGCAGGGGTGCGGGTTTTAGGCTGAAGACGAAGAGCAGGGGTGCGGGTTTTAGGCCCAGCACGAAGAGCAGGGGTGCGGGTTTTAGGGTGAGCACGAAGAGCAGGGGTGCGGGTTTTAGGCTGAAGACGAACAGCAGGGGTGCGGGTTTTAGGCCGAGCACGAAGAGCAGGGGTGCGGGTTTTAGGCTGAGCACGAAGAGCAGGGGTGCGGGTTTTAGGCCGAGCACGAAGAGGAGGGGTGCGGGTTTTAGGCTGAAGAGGAAGAGCAGGGCTGCGGGTTTTAGGCCGAGCGTGAAGAGCAGGGTTGCGGGTTTTAGGCTGAAGACGAAGAGCAGGGGTGCGGGTTTTAGGCTGAAGACGAAGAGCAGGGGTGCGGGTTTTAGGGTGAACACGAAGAGCAGGTGTGCGGGTTTTAGGCCGAGCACGAAGAGCAGGGGTGCGGGTTTTAGGCCGAGCACGAAGAGCAGGGGTGCGGGTTTTACGCCGAGCACGAAGAGCAGGGGTGCGGGTTTTAGGCTGAAGACGAAGAGCAGGGGTGCGGGTTTTAGGCTGAGCACAAGGAGCAGCGGTGCGGGTTTTAGGCTGAGCACGAAGAGCAGGGGTGCGGGTTTTAGTCTGAAGACGAAGAGCTGGGGTGCGGGTTTTAGGCCGAGCACGAAGAGGAGGGGTGCGGGTTTTAGGCCGAGCACGAAGAGCAGGGGTGCGGGTATTAGACTGAAGACGAAGAGCAGGGGTGCGGATTTTAGGGTGAGCGCGAAGAGCAGGGGTGCGGGTTTTAGGCCGAGCGTGAAGAGCAGGGGTGCGGGTTTTAGGCTGAAGACGAAGAGCAGGGGTGCGGGTTTTAGGCTGAAGACGAAGAGCAGGGGTGCGGGTTTTAGGCCGAGCACGAAGAGCAGGGGTGCGGGTTTGAGGCCGAGCACGAAGAGCAGGGGTGCGGGTTTTAGGCCGAGCACGAAGAGCAGGGGTGCGGGTTTTAGGCCGAGCACGAAGAGCAGGGGTGCGGGTTTTAGGCCGAGCACGAAGAGCAGGGGTGCGGGTTTTAGGCTGAAGACGAAGAGCAGGGGTGCGGGTTTTAGGGTGAGCACGAAGAGCAGGGGTGCGGGTTTTAGGCTGAGCACGAAGAGCAGGGGTGCGGGTTTTAGGGTGAGCACGAAGAGCAGGGGTGCGGGTTTTAGGGTGAGCACGAAGAGCAGGGGTGCGGGTTTTAGGCCGAGCACGAAGAGCAGGGGTGCGGGTTTTAGGCCGAGCGTGAAGAGCAGGGGTGCGGGTTTCAGGGTGAGCACGAAGAGCAGGGGTGCGGGTTTTAGGCCGAGCACGAAGAGCAGGGGTGCGGGTTTTAGGCCGAGCACGAAGAGCAGGGGTGCGGGTTTTAGGCCGAGCACGAAGAGCAGCGGTGCGGGTTTTAGGCCGAGCACGAAGAGCAGCGGTGCGGGTTTTAGGCCGAGCACGAAGAGCAGGGGTGCGGATTTTAGGGTGAGCGCGAAGAGCAGGGGTGCGGGTTTTAGGCCGAGCGTGAAGAGCAGGGGTGCGGGTTTTAGGCTGAAGACGAAGAGCAGGGGTGCGGGTTTTAGGCTGAAGACGAAGAGCATGGGTGCGGGTTTTAGGTTGAAGACGAAGAGCAGGGGTGCGGGTTTTAGGCCGAGCACGAAGAGCAGGGGTGCGGGTTTTAGGCCGAGGACGAAGAGCAGGGGTGCGGGTTTTAGGCCGAGCACGAAGAGCAGGGGTGCGGGTTTTAGGCCGAGCGTGAAGAGCAGGGGTGCGTGTTTTAGGGTGAGCACGAAGAGCAGGGGTGCAGGTTTTAGGGTGAGCACGAAGAGCAGGGGTGCAGGTTTTAGGGTGAGCACGAAGACCAGGGGTGCGGGTTTTAGGCCGAGCACGAAGAGCAGGGGTGCGGGTTTTAGGCCGAGCACGAAGAGCAGGGGTGCGGGATTTAGGCCGAGCACGAAGAGCAGGGGTGCGGGTTTTAGGCTGAGCACGAAGAGCAGGGGTGCGGGTTTTAGGCCGAGCACGAAGAGGAAGGGTGCGGGTTTTAGGCCGAGCACGAAGAGAAGGGGTGCGGGTTTTAGGCCAAGCACGAAGGGCAGGGGTGCGGGTTTTAGGCCAAGCACGAAGAGCAGGGGTGCGGGTTTTAGGCCGAGCACGAAGAGCAGGGGTGCGGGTTTTAGGCCGAGCACGAAGAGTAGGGGTGCGGGATTTAGGCCGAGCACGAAGAGCAGGGGTGCGGGTTTGAGGCCGAGCACGAAGAGCAGGGGTGCGGGTTTGAGGCCGAGCACGAAGAGCAGGGGTGCGGGTTTTAGGCTGAAGACGAAGAGCAGGGGTGCGGGTTTTAGGCCGAGCGTGAAGAGCAGGGGTGCAGGTTTTAGGCTGAGCACAAGGAGCAGCGGTGCGGGTTTTAGGCTGAGCACGAAGAGCAGGGGTGCGGGTTTTAGTCTGAAGACGAAGAGCAGGGGTGCGGGTTTTAGGCCGAGCACGAAGAGGAGGGGTGCGGGTTTTAGGCCGAGCGTGAAGAGCAGGGGTGCGGGTTTTAGGCCGAGCACGAAGAGCAGGGGTGCGGATTTTAGGGTGAGCGCGAAGAGCAGGGGTGCGGGTTTTAAGGCCAAGCGTGAAGAGCAGGGGTGCGGGTTTTAGGCTGAAGACGAAGAGCAGGGGTGCGGGTTTTAGGCTGAAGACGAAGAGCAGGGGTGCGGGTTTTAGGCCGAGCACGAAGAGCAGGGGTGCGGGTTTTAGGGTGAGCACGAAGAGCAGGGGTGCGGGTTTTAGGCCGAGCACGAAGAGCAGGGGTGCGGGTTTTAGGGTGAGCACAAAGAGCAGGGGTGCGGGTTTTAGGCCGAGCACGAAGAGCAGGGGTGCGCGTTTTAGGCCGAGCACGAAGAGCAGGGGTGCGCGTTTTAGGCCGAGCACGAAGAGCAGGGGTGCGGGTTTCAGGCCGAGCATGAAGAGGAAGGGTGCGGGTTTTAGGCCGAGCACGAAGAGCAGGGGTGCGGGTTTTAGGCCAAGCACGATGAGCAGGGGTGCGGGTTTTAGGCCGAGCAGGAAGAGCAGGGGTGCGGGTTTTAGGCCGAGCACGAAGAGCAGGGGTGCGGGTTTTAGGCTGAAGACGAAGAGCAGGGGTGCGGGTTTTAGGCCGAGCACGAAGAGCAGGGCTGCGGGTTTTAGGGTGAGCACGAAGAGCAGGGGTGCGGGTTTTAGTCTGAAGACGAAGAGCAGGGGTGCAGGTTTTAGGGTGAGCATGAAGAGCAGGGGTGCGGGTTTTAGGCCGAGCGTGAAGAGCAGGGGTGCGGCTTTTAGGCTGAGCACAAGGAGCAGCGGTGCGGGTTTTAGGCTGAGCGTGAAGAGCAGGGGTGCGGGTTTTAGGCTGAAGACGAAGAGCAGGGGTGCGGGTTTTAGGCCGAGCACGAAGAGGAGGGGAGCGGGTTTTAGGCCGAGCACGAAGAGCATGGGTGCGGGTTTTAGGCCGAGCACGAAGAGCAGGGGTGCGGATTTTAGGGTGAGCGCGAAGAGCAGGGGTGCGGGTTTTAGGCCGAGCGTGAAGAGCAGGGGTGCGGGTTTTAGGCTGAAGACGAAGAGCAGGGGTGCGGGTTTTAGGCTGAAGACGAAGAGCAGGGGTGCGGGTTTTAGGTTGAAGACGAAGAGCAGGGGTGCGGGTTTTAGGCCGAGCACGAAGAGCAGGGGTGCGGGTTTTAGGCCGAGCACGAAGAGCAGGGGTGCGGGTTTTAGGCCGAGCACGAAGAGCAGGGGTGCGGGTTTTAGGCCTAGCGTGAAGAGCAGGGGTGCGTGTTTTAGGGTGAGCACGAAGAGCAGGGGTGCAGGTTTTAGGGTGAGCACGAAGAGCAGGGGTGCGGGTTTTAGGGTGAGCACGAAGAGCAGGGGTGCGGGTTTTAGGCCGAGCACGAAGAGCAGGGGTGCGGGTTTTAGGCCGAGCACGAAGAGCAGGGGTGCGGGATTTAGGCCGAGCACGAAGAGCAGGGGTGCGGGTTTTAGGCCGAGCACGAAGAGCAGGGGTGCGGGTTTTAGGCCGAGCACGAAGAGCAGGGGTGCGGGTTTTAGGCCGAGCACGAAGAGAAGGGGTGCGGGTTTTAGGCCGAGCACGAAGAGCAGGGGTGCGGGTTTTAGGCCGAGCACGAAGAGCAGGGGTGCGGGTTTTAGGCCGAGCACGAAGAGCAGGGGTGCGGGTTTTAGGCCGAGCACGAAGAGTAGGGGTGCGGGATTTAGGCCGAGCACGAAGAGCAGGGGTGCGGGTTTTAGGCCGAGCACGAAGAGCAGGGGTGCGGGTTTTAGGCCGAGCACGAAGAGGAAGGGTGCGGGTTTTAGGCCGAGCACAAAGAGCAGGGGTGCGGGTTTTAGGCCGAGCACGAAGAGCAGGGGTGCGGGTTTTAGGCTGAAGACGAAGAGCAGGGGTGTGGGTTATAGGCCGAGCACGAAGAGCACGGGTGCGGGTTTTAGGCCAAGCACGAAGAGCAGGGGTGCGGGTTTTAGACTGAAGACGAAGAGCAGGGGTGCGGGTTTTAGGCTGAAGACGAAGAGGAGGGGTGCGGGTTTTAGGCTGAGCATGAAGAAGAGGGGTGCGCGTTTTAGGCCGAGCACGAAGAGCAGGGGTGCGGGTTTTAGGCCGAGCAAGAAGAGCAGGGGTGCGGGTTTTAGGCCGAGCGTGAAGAGCAGGGGTGCGGGTTTTAGGGTGAGAACGAAGAGCAGGGGTGCGGGTTTTAGGCTGAAGACGAAGAGCAGGGGTGCGGGTTTTAGGCCGAGCACGAAGAGCAGGGGTGCGGGTTTTAGGCTGAAGACGAAGAGCAGGGGTGCGGGTTTTAGGCTGAAGACGAAGAGCAGGGGTGCGGGTTTTAGGCCAAGCACGAAGAGCAGGGGTGCGGGTTTTAGGCCGAGCACGAAGAGCAGGGGTGAAGGTTTTAGGGTGAGCACGAAGAGCAGGGGTGTGGGTTTTAGGCCGATCACGAAGAGCAGGGGTGCGGGTTTTAGGCCGAGCACGAAGAGCAGGGTTGCGCGTTTTAGTCTGAAGACGAAGAGGAAGAGTGCGGGTTTTAGGGTGAGCACGAAGAGCAGGGGTGCGGGTTTTAGGCTGAAGACGAAGAGCAGGGGTGCGGGTTTTAGTCTGAAGATGAAGAGCAGGGGTGCGGGTTTTAGGCCGAGCACGAAGAGCAGGGGTGCGGGTATTAAGGTGAGCACGAAGAGCAGGGGTGCGGGTTTTAGGCTGAAGACGAAGAGCAGGGGTGCGGGTTTTAGGCTGAAGACGAAGAGCAGGGGTGCGGGTTTTAGGCCGAGCACGAAGAGCAGGGGTGCGGGTTTGAGGCCGAGCACGAAGAGCAGGGGTGCGGGTTTTAGGCCGAGCACGAAGAGCAGGGGTGCGGGTTTTAGGCCGAGCACGAAGAGCAGGGGTGCGGGTTTTAGGCCGAGCACGAAGAGCAGGGGTGCGGGTTTTAGGCTGAAGACGAAGAGCAGGGGTGCGGGTTTTAGGGTGAGCACGAAGAGCAGGGGTGCGGGTTTTAGGCTGAGCACGAAGAGCAGGGGTGCGGGTTTTAGGGTGAGCACGAAGAGCAGGGGTGCGGGTTTTAGGGTGAGCACGAAGAGCAGGGGTGCGGGTTTTAGGCCGAGCACGAAGAGCAGGGGTGCGGGTTTTAGGCCGAGCGTGAAGAGCAGGGGTGCGGGTTTCAGGGTGAGCACGAAGAGCAGGGGTGCGGGTTTTAGGCCGAGCACGAAGAGCAGGGGTGCGGGTTTTAGGCCGAGCACGAAGAGCAGGGGTGCGGGTTTTAGGCCGAGCACGAAGAGCAGCGGTGCGGGTTTTAGGCCGAGCACGAAGAGCAGCGGTGCGGGTTTTAGGCCGAGCACGAAGAGCAGGGGTGCGGATTTTAGGGTGAGCGCGAAGAGCAGGGGTGCGGGTTTTAGGCCGAGCGTGAAGAGCAGGGGTGCGGGTTTTAGGCTGAAGACGAAGAGCAGGGGTGCGGGTTTTAGGCTGAAGACGAAGAGCAGGGGTGCGGGTTTTAGGTTGAAGACGAAGAGCAGGGGTGCGGGTTTTAGGCCGAGCACGAAGAGCAGGGGTGCGGGTTTTAGGCCGAGGACGAAGAGCAGGGGTGCGGGTTTTAGGCCGAGCACGAAGAGCAGGGGTGCGGGTTTTAGGCCGAGCGTGAAGAGCAGGGGTGCGTGTTTTAGGGTGAGCACGAAGAGCAGGGGTGCAGGTTTTAGGGTGAGCACGAAGAGCAGGGGTGCAGGTTTTAGGGTGAGCACGAAGACCATGGGTGCGGGTTTTAGGCCGAGCACGAAGAGCAGGGGTGCGGGTTTTAGGCCGAGCACGAAGAGCAGGGGTGCGGGATTTAGGCCGAGCACGAAGAGCAGGGGTGCGGGTTTTAGGCTGAGCACGAAGAGCAGGGGTGCGGGTTTTAGGCCGAGCACGAAGAGGAAGGGTGCGGGTTTTAGGCCGAGCACGAAGAGAAGGGGTGCGGGTTTTAGGCCAAGCACGAAGGGCAGGGGTGCGGGTTTTAGGCCAAGCACGAAGAGCAGGGGTGCGGGTTTTAGGCCGAGCACGAAGAGCAGGGGTGCGGGTTTTAGGCCGAGCACGAAGAGTAGGGGTGCGGGATTTAGGCCGAGCACGAAGAGCAGGGGTGCGGGTTTGAGGCCGAGCACGAAGAGCAGGGGTGCGGGTTTGAGGCCGAGCACGAAGAGCAGGGGTGCGGGTTTTAGGCTGAAGACGAAGAGCAGGGGTGCGGGTTTTAGGCCGAGCGTGAAGAGCAGGGGTGCAGGTTTTAGGCTGAGCACAAGGAGCAGCGGTGCGGGTTTTAGGCTGAGCACGAAGAGCAGGGGTGCGGGTTTTAGTCTGAAGACGAAGAGCAGGGGTGCGGGTTTTAGGCCGAGCACGAAGAGGAGGGGTGCGGGTTTTAGGCCGAGCGTGAAGAGCAGGGGTGCGGGTTTTAGGCCGAGCACGAAGAGCAGGGGTGCGGATTTTAGGGTGAGCGCGAAGAGCAGGGGTGCGGGTTTTAAGGCCAAGCGTGAAGAGCAGGGGTGCGGGTTTTAGGCTGAAGACGAAGAGCAGGGGTGCGGGTTTTAGGCTGAAGACGAAGAGCAGGGGTGCGGGTTTTAGGCCGAGCACGAAGAGCAGGGGTGCGGGTTTTAGGGTGAGCACGAAGAGCAGGGGTGCGGGTTTTAGGCCGAGCACGAAGAGCAGGGGTGCGGGTTTTAGGGTGAGCACGAAGAGCAGGGGTGCGGGTTTTAGGCCGAGCACGAAGAGCAGGGGGTGCGCGTTTTAGGCCGAGCACGAAGAGCAGGGGTGCGCGTTTTAGGCCGAGCACGAAGAGCAGGGGTGCGGGTTTCAGGCCGAGCATGAAGAGGAAGGGTGCGGGTTTTAGGCCGAGCACGAAGAGCAGGGGTGCGGGTTTTAGGCCAAGCACGATGAGCAGGGGTGCGGGTTTTAGGCCGAGCAGGAAGAGCAGGGGTGCGGGTTTTAGGCCGAGCACGAAGAGCAGGGGTGCGGGTTTTAGGCTGAAGACGAAGAGCAGGGGTGCGGGTTTTAGGCCGAGCACGAAGAGCAGGGCTGCGGGTTTTAGGGTGAGCACGAAGAGCAGGGGTGCGGGTTTTAGTCTGAAGACGAAGAGCAGGGGTGCAGGTTTTAGGGTGAGCATGAAGAGCAGGGGTGCGGGTTTTAGGCCGAGCGTGAAGAGCAGGGGTGCGGCTTTTAGGCTGAGCACAAGGAGCAGCGGTGCGGGTTTTAGGCTGAGCGTGAAGAGCAGGGGTGCGGGTTTTAGGCTGAAGACGAAGAGCAGGGGTGCGGGTTTTAGGCCGAGCACGAAGAGGAGGGGTGCGGATTTTAGGCCGAGCACGAAGAGCAGGGGTGCGGATTTTAGGGTGAGCGCGAAGAGCAGGGGTGCGGGTTTTAGGCCGAGCGTGAAGAGCAGGGGGGCGGGTTTTAGGCTGAAGACGAAGAGCAGGGGTGCGGGTTTTAGGCTGAAGACGAAGAGCAGGGGTGCGGGTTTTAGGTTGAAGACGAAGAGCAGGGGTGCGGGTTTTAGGCCGAGCACGAAGAGCAGGGGTGCGGGTTTTAGGCCGAGCACGAAGAGCAGGGGTGCGGGTTTTAGGCCGAGCACGAAGAGCAGGGGTGCGGGTTTTAGGCCTAGCGTGAAGAGCAGGGGTGCGTGTTTTAGGGTGAGCACGAAGAGCAGGGGTGCAGGTTTTAGGGTGAGCACGAAGAGCAGGGGTGCGGGTTTTAGGGTGAGCACGAAGAGCAGGGGTGCGGGTTTTAGGCCGAGCACGAAGAGCAGGGGTGCGGGTTTTAGGCCGAGCACGAAGAGCAGGGGTGCGGGATTTAGGCCGAGCACGAAGAGCAGGGGTGCGGGTTTTAGGCCGAGCACGAAGAGCAGGGGTGCGGGTTTTAGGCCGAGCACGAAGAGGAAGGGTGCGGGTTTTAGGCCGAGCACGAAGAGAAGGGGTGCGGGTTTTAGGCCGAGCACGAAGAGCAGGGGTGCGGGTTTTAGGCCGAGCACGAAGAGCAGGGGTGCGGGTTTTAGGCCGAGCACGAAGAGCAGGGGTGCGGGTTTTAGGCCGAGCACGAAGAGTAGGGGTGCGGGATTTAGGCCGAGCACGAAGAGCAGGGGTGCGGGTTTTAGGCCGAGCACGAAGAGCAGGGGTGCGGGTTTTAGGCCGAGCACGAAGAGGAAGGGTGCGGGTTTTAGGCCGAGCACAAAGAGCAGGGGTGCGGGTTTTAGGCCGAGCACGAAGAGCAGGGGTGCGGGTTTTAGGCTGAAGACGAAGAGCAGGGGTGTGGGTTATAGGCCGAGCACGAAGAGCACGGGTGCGGGTTTTAGGCCAAGCACGAAGAGCAGGGGTGCGGGTTTTAGACTGAAGACGAAGAGCAGGGGTGCGGGTTTTAGGCTGAAGACGAAGAGGAGGGGTGCGGGTTTTAGGCTGAGCATGAAGAAGAGGGGTGCGCGTTTTAGGCCGAGCACGAAGAGCAGGGGTGCGGGTTTTAGGCCGAGCAAGAAGAGCAGGGGTGCGGGTTTTAGGCCGAGCGTGAAGAGCAGGGGTGCGGGTTTTAGGGTGAGAACGAAGAGCAGGGGTGCGGGTTTTAGGCTGAAGACGAAGAGCAGGGGTGCGGGTTTTAGGCCGAGCACGAAGAGCAGGGGTGCGGGTTTTAGGCTGAAGACGAAGAGCAGGGGTGCGGGTTTTAGGCTGAAGACGAAGAGCAGGGGTGCGGGTTTTAGGCCAAGCACGAAGAGCAGGGGTGCGGGTTTTAGGCCGAGCACGAAGAGCAGGGGTGAAGGTTTTAGGGTGAGCACGAAGAGCAGGGGTGTGGGTTTTAGGCCGATCACGAAGAGCAGGGGTGCGGGTTTTAGGCCGAGCACGAAGAGCAGGGTTGCGCGTTTTAGTCTGAAGACGAAGAGGAAGAGTGCGGGTTTTAGGGTGAGCACGAAGAGCAGGGGTGCGGGTTTTAGGCTGAAGACGAAGAGCAGGGGTGCGGGTTTTAGTCTGAAGATGAAGAGCAGGGGTGCGGGTTTTAGGCCGAGCACGAAGAGCAGGGGTGCGGGTATTAAGGTGAGCACGAAGAGCAGGGGTGCGGGTTTTAGGCTGAAGACGAAGAGCAGGGGTGCGGGTTTTAGGCTGAAGACGAAGAGCAGGGGTGCGGGTTTTAGGCCGAGCACAAAGAGCATGGGTGCGGGTTTTAGGGTGAGCACGAAGAGCAGGGGTGCGGGTTTTAGGGTGAGCACGAAGAGCAGGGGTGCGGGTTTTAGACCGAGCACGAAGAGCAGGGGTGCGGGTTTTAGGCCGAAGACGAAGAGCTGGGGTGCGGGTTTTAGGCCGAGCACGAAGAGCATGGGTGCAGGTTTTAGGGTGAGCACGAAGAGCAGGGGTGCGGGTTTTAGGCCGAGCACGAAGAGCAGGGGTGCGGGTTTTAGGCTGAGCACGAAGAGCAGGGGTGCGGGCTTTAGGCTGAAGACGAAGAGCAGGGGTGCGGGTTTTAGGCCGAGCGTGAAAAGCAGGGGTGCGGGTTTTAGGCCGAGCACGAACAGCAGGGGTGCGGGTTTTAGGCCGAGCGTGAAGAGCAGGGGTGCGGGTTTTAGGCCGAGCGCGAAGAGCATAGGTGCGGGTTTTAGACGGAGCACGAAGAGCAGGGGTGCGGGTTTTAGGCCGAGCACGAAGAGCAGGGGTGCGGGTTTTAGGCCGAGCACGAAGAGCAGGGGTGCGGGTTTTAGGCCGAGCACGAAGAGCAGGGGTGCGGGTTTTAGGCCGAGCACGAAGAGCAGGGGTGCGGGTTTTAGGCCGAGCACGAAGAGCAGGGGTGCGGGTTTTAGGCTGAAGACGAAGAGCAGGGGTGCGGGTTTCAGGGTGAGCACGAAGAGCAGGGGTGCGGGTTTTAGGGTGAGCACGAAGAGCACGGGTGCGGGTTTTAGGCCGAGCGTGAAGAGCAGGGGTGCGGGTTTTAGGCTGAAGACGAAGAGCAGGGGTGCGGGTTTTAGGGTGAGCACGAAGAGCAGGGGTGCGGGTTTTAGGCCGAGCGTGAAGAGCAGGGGTGCGGGTTTTAGGCTGAAGACGAAGAGCAGGGGTGCGGGTTTTTGGCTGAAGACGAAGAGCAGGGGTGCAGGTTTGAGGGTGAGCACGAAGAGCAGGGGTGCGGGTTTTAGGGTGAGCACGAAGAGCAGGGGTGCGGGTTTTAGGCTGAAGACGAAGAGGAGGGGTGCGGGTTTTAGGCTGAGCGCATAGAGGAGGGGCACGGGTTTTAGGCTGAAGACAAAGAGGAGGGGTGCGGGTTTTACGCTGAGGACGAAGAGGAGGGGTGTGGGTATTAGGCTTACCGTTAAGAGGAGGGGTGCAGGTTTTAGGCTGAAGTCGAGGAGGAGTGGCGCGGGTTTTAGGCTGAAGACGAAGAGGAGGGGTGCGGGTTTTAGGCTGAGGACGAAGAGGAGGGGTGCGGGTTTTAGGCTGAGCGTTAAGAGGAGGGGTGCGGGTTTTAGGCTGAGCGTGAAGAGGAGGGCTGCGGGTTTTAGGCTGATCGTGAAGAGGAGGGCTGCAGGTTTTAGCCTGAGGACGAAGAGGAGGGGTGCGGGTTTTGGTTGAGCGCGAAGAGGAGGGGTGCGGGTTTTCGGCTGAATTCAAAGAGGAGAGGGGTGCGGGTTTTCGGCTGAGGACGAAGGGGAGGGGTGCTGTTATTAGGCTGAGCGCAAAGAGGAGGGGTGCGGGTTTTTGGCTGAGCGCGAAGAGGAAGGGTGCGGGTTTTAGGCTGAATTCGAAGAGGAGGGTTGCGGGCTTTAGGCTGAGCGCGAATAGGAGGGATGCGGGTTTTAGGCTGAGAGTGAAGAAGAGGGGTGTGGATTTAGGCTGAGCGTGAAGAGTATGGGTGCGGGTTTAAGGCTGAGCGTGAAGAGGAGGGGTGCGGGTTTGAGGTTGAGCGTGAAGAGGAGGGGTGCGGGTTTTAGGCTGAGCATGAAGACGAGGGGTGTGGGTTTTAGGCTGAGCGTGAAGAGGAGGGGTGCGGGTTTTAGGCTGAGCGTGAAGAGTAGGGGTGCGGGTTTTAGGCTGAGCGTGAAGAGGAGGGGTGCGGGATTTAGGCTGAAGCCAAAGAGGAGGGGTGCGGGATTTAGGCTGAAGACGAAGAGGAGGGGTGCGGGTTTTAGGCTGAAGACGAAGAGGAGGGGTGCGGGTTTTAGGCTGAAGACGAAGAGGAGGGGTGCGGGTTTTAGGCTGAGCGCGAAGAGGAGGGGGGTGTGTTTTAGGCTGAAGACGAAGAGGAGTGGTGAGGGTTTTAGGCTGAGCGTGAAGAGGAGGGGTGCGGGTTTTAGGCTGAGCGTGAAGAGGAGGGGTACGGGTTTTAGGCAGAAGACGAAGAGGAGGGGTGCGGGTTTTAGGCGGAAGACGAAGAGAAGGGGTGCGGGTTTTAGGCGGAAGACGAAGAGGAGGCGTCCGGGTTTTAGGCTGAGCATGAAGAGGAGGGGTGCGGGCTATAGGATGAAGTCGCAAAGGAGGGTTGCGGGTTTTAGGCTGAGTGTGAAGAGGAGAGGTGCGGGTTTTAGGCTGAGCGTGAAGAGGTGGGCTGTGGGTTTTAGGCTCAGCGTGAAGAGGAGAGGTGCCGGTTTTGGGCTGAAGACGAAGAGCAGAAGTGCGGGTTTTAGGCTGAAGACGAAGAGCAGGGGTGCGGGTTTTAGACTGAAGACGAAGAGCAGGGGTGCGGGTTTTAGGCCGAGCACGAAGAGCAGGGGTGCGGGTTTTAGGCTGAAGACGAAGAGCAGGGGTGCGGGTTTTAGAGTGAGCACGAAGAGCAGGGGTGCGGGTTTTAGGGTGAGCACGAAGAGCAGGGGTGCGGGTTTTCGGCCGAGCACGAAGAGCAGGGGTGCGGGTTTTCGGCCGAGCACGAAGAGCAGGGGTGCGGTTTTTAGGCTAAAGACGAAGAGCAGGGGTGCGGGTTTTAGGCTGAGCGTGAAGAGCAGGGGGGCGGGTTTTAGGCCGAGCACGAAGAGCAGGGGTGCGGGTTTGAGGCCGAGCACGAAGAGCAGGGGTGCGGGTTTTAGGCTGAAGACGAAGAGCAGGGGTGCGGGTTTTAGGCTGAAGACGAAGAGCAGGGGTGCGGGTTTTAGGCCGAGCACGAAGAGCAGGGGTGCGGGTTTTAGGGTGAGCACGAAGAGCAGGGGTGCGGGTTTTAGGGTGAGCACGAAGAGCAGGGGTGCGGGTTTTAGGGTGAGCACGAAGAGCAGGGGTGCGGGTTTTCGGCCGAGCACGAAGAGCAGGGGTGCGGGTTTTCGGCCGACCACGAAGAGCAGGGGTGCGGGTTTTCGGCCGAGCACGAAGAGCAGGGGTGCGGGTTTGAGGCCGAGCACGAAGAGCAGGGGTGCGGGTTTGAGGCCGAGCGTGAAGAGCAGGGGTGCGGGTTTGAGGCCGAGCACGAAGAGCAGGGGTGCGGGTTTTAGGCTGAAGACGAAGAGCAGGGGTGCGGGTTTTAGGCTGAGCACAAAGAGCAGGGGTGCGGGTTTTAGGCTGAAGACGAAGAGCAGGGGTGCGGGTTTTAAGCCGACCACGAAGAGCAGGGGTGCGGGTTTTAGGCCGAGCACGAAGAGCAGGGGTGCGGGTTTTAGGCCGAGCACGAAGAGCAGGGGTGCGGGTTTTAGGCCGAGCACGAAGAGCAGGGGTGCGGGTTTTAGGCCGAGCACGAAGAGCAGGGGTGCGGGTTTTAGGCCGAGCACGAAGAGCAGGGGTGCGGGTTTTAGGCCGAGCACGAAGAGCAGGGGTGCGGGTTTTAGGCCGAGCACGAAGAGCAGGGGTGCGCGTTTTAGGCCGAGCACGAAGAGCAGGGGTGCGCGTTTTAGGCCGAGCACGAAGAGCAGGGGTGCGGGTTTTAGGCCGAGCACGAAGAGCAGGGGTGCGGGTTTTAGGCCGAGCACGAAGAGCAGGGGTGCGGGTTTTAGGCCGAGCACGAAGAGCAGGGGTGCGGGTTTTAGGCCGAGCACGAAGAGCAGGGGTGCGGGTTTTAGGCCGAGCACGAAGAGCAGGGGTGCGGGTTTTAGGCCGAGCACGAAGAGCAGGGGTGCGCGTTTTAGGCCGAGCACGAAGAGCAGGGGTGCGGGTTTTAGGCCGAGCACGAAGAGCAGGGGTGCGCGTTTTAGGCCGAGCACGAAGAGCAGGGGTGCGGGTTTTAGGCCGAGCACGAAGAGCAGGGGTGCGGGTTTTAGGCCGAGCACGAAGAGCAGGGGTGCGGGTTTGAGGCCGAGCACGAAGAGCAGGGGTGCGGGTTTGAGGCCGAGCACGAAGAGCAGGGGTGCGGGTTTTAGGCCGAGTGTGAAGAGCAGGGGAGCGCGTTTTAGGCTGAAGACGAAGAGCAGGGGTGCAGATTTTAGGCTGAAGACGAAGAGCAAGATTGTGGGTTTTAGGCTGAAGACGAAGAGCAGGGGTGCGGGTTTTAGGGTGAGCACGAAGAGATGGGGTGCGGGTTTTAGGCTAAGCACGAAGAGCAGGGGTGCGGGTTTGAGGCTGAGCACGACGAGCAGGGGTGCGGGTTTTAGGGTGAGCACGAAGAGCAGGGGTGCGGGTTTTAGGCCGAGCGTGAAGAGCAGGGGGGCGGGTTTTAGGCCGAGCACGAAGAGCAGGGGTGCGGGTTTTAGGCCGAGCACGAAGAGCAGGGGTGCGGGTTTTAGGCCGAGCACGAAGAGCAGGGGTGCGGGTTTTAGGCCGAGCACGAAGAGCAGGGGTGCGGGTTTTAGGCCGAGCACGAAGAGCAGGGGTGCGGGTTTTAGGCCGAGCACGAAGAGCAGGGGTGCGGGTATTAGACCGAGCACGAAGAGCAGGGGTGCGCGTTTTAGGCCGAGCACGAAGAGCAGGGGTGCGCGTTTTAGGCCGAGCACGAAGAGCAGGGGTGCGCGTTTTAGGCCGAGCACGAAGAGCAGGGGTGCGGGTTTTAGGCCGAGCACGAAGAGCAGGGGTGCGGGTTTTAGGCCGAGCACGAAGAGGAGGGGTGCGGGTTTTAAGCCGAGCACGAAGAGCAGGGGTGCGGGTTTGAGGCCGAGCACGAAGAGCAGGGTTGCGGGTTTTAGGCTGAAGACGAAGAGCAGGGGTGCGGGTTTTAGGCTGAAGACGAAGAGCAGGGGTGCAGGTTTTAGGCTGAAGACGAAGAGCAAGATTGTGGGTTTTAGGCTGAAGACGAAGAGCAGGGGTGCGGGTTTTAGGGTGAGCACGAAGAGATGGGGTGCGGGTTTTAGGCTAAGCACGAAGAGCAGGGGTGCGGGTTTGAGGCTGAGCACGACGAGCAGGGGTGCGGGTTTTAGGGTGAGCACGACGAGCAGGGGTGCGGGTTTTAGGCCGAGCGTGAAGAGCAGGGGGGCGGGTTTTAGGCCGAGCACGAAGAGCAGGGGTGCGGGTTTTAGGCCGAGCACGAAGAGCAGGGGTGAGGGTTTTAGGCCGAGCACGAAGAGCAGGGGTGCGGGTTTTAGACGGAGCACGAAGAGCAGGGGCGCGGGTTTTAGGCCGAGCACGAAGAGCAGGGGCGCGGGTTTTAGGCCGAGCACGAAGAGCAGGGGCGCGGGTTTTAGGCCGAGCACGAAGAGCAGGGGCGCGGGTTTTAGGCCGAGCACGAAGAGCAGGGTCGCGGGTTTGAGGCCGAGCGTGAAGAGCAGGGGTGCGGGTTTGAGGCCGAGCGTGAAGAGCAGGGGTGCGGGTTTGAGGCCGAGCACAAGGAATAGCGGTGCTGGTTTGAGGCCGAGCACGAAGAGCAGGGGTGCGGGTTTGAGGCCGAGCACGAGGAGCAGGGGTGCGGGTTTGAGGCCGAGCACGAAGAGCAGGGGTGCGGGTTTGAGGCCGAGCACGAAGAGTAGGGGTGCGGGTTTGAGGCCGAGCACGAAGAGCAGGGGTGCGGGTTTGAGGCCGAGCACGAAGAGCAGGGGTGCGGGTTTGAGGCCGAGCACGAAGAGCAGGGGTGCGGGTTTGAGGCCGACCACGAAGAGCAGGGGTGCGGGTTTGAGGCCGAGCACGAAGAGCAGGGGTGCGGGTTTGAGGCCGAGCACGAAGAGCAGGGGTGCGGGTTTGAGGCCGAGCACGAAGAGCAGGGGTGCGGGTTTGAGGCCGAGCACGAAGAGCAGGGGTGCGGGTTTGAGGCCGAGCACGAAGAGCAGGGGTGCGGGTTTGAGGCCGAGCACGAAGAGCAGGGGTGCGGGTTTGAGGCCGAGCACGAAGAGCAGGGGTGCGGGTTTGAGGCCGAGCACGAAGAGCAGGGGTGCGGGTTTTAGGCCGAGTGTGAAGAGCAGGGGAGCGCGTTTTAGGCTGAAGACGAAGAGCAGGGGTGCAGATTTTAGGCTGAAGACGAAGAGCAAGATTGTGGGTTTTAGGCTGAAGACGAAGAGCAGGGGTGCGGGTTTTAGGGTGAGCACGAAGAGATGGGGTGCGGGTTTTAGGCTAAGCACGAAGAGCAGGGGTGCGGGTTTGAGGCTGAGCACGACGAGCAGGGGTGCGGGTTTTAGGGTGAGCACGAAGAGCAGGGGTGCGGGTTTTAGGCCGAGCGTGAAGAGCAGGGGGGCGGGTTTTAGGCCGAGCACGAAGAGCAGGGGTGCGGGTTTTAGGCCGAGCACGAAGAGCAGGGGTGCGGGTTTTAGGCCGAGCACGAAGAGCAGGGGTGCGGGTTTTAGGCCGAGCACGAAGAGCAGGGGTGCGGGTTTTAGGCCGAGCACGAAGAGCAGGGGTGCGGGTTTTAGGCCGAGCACGAAGAGCAGGGGTGCGGGTATTAGACCGAGCACGAAGAGCAGGGGTGCGCGTTTTAGGCCGAGCACGAAGAGCAGGGGTGCGCGTTTTAGGCCGAGCACGAAGAGCAGGGGTGCGCGTTTTAGGCCGAGCACGAAGAGCAGGGGTGCGGGTTTTAGGCCGAGCACGAAGAGCAGGGGTGCGGGTTTTAGGCCGAGCACGAAGAGGAGGGGTGCGGGTTTTAAGCCGAGCACGAAGAGCAGGGGTGCGGGTTTGAGGCCGAGCACGAAGAGCAGGGTTGCGGGTTTTAGGCTGAAGACGAAGAGCAGGGGTGCGGGTTTTAGGCTGAAGACGAAGAGCAGGGGTGCAGGTTTTAGGCTGAAGACGAAGAGCAAGATTGTGGGTTTTAGGCTGAAGACGAAGAGCAGGGGTGCGGGTTTTAGGGTGAGCACGAAGAGATGGGGTGCGGGTTTTAGGCTAAGCACGAAGAGCAGGGGTGCGGGTTTGAGGCTGAGCACGACGAGCAGGGGTGCGGGTTTTAGGGTGAGCACGACGAGCAGGGGTGCGGGTTTTAGGCCGAGCGTGAAGAGCAGGGGGGCGGGTTTTAGGCCGAGCACGAAGAGCAGGGGTGCGGGTTTTAGGCCGAGCACGAAGAGCAGGGGTGAGGGTTTTAGGCCGAGCACGAAGAGCAGGGGTGCGGGTTTTAGACGGAGCACGAAGAGCAGGGGCGCGGGTTTTAGGCCGAGCACGAAGAGCAGGGGCGCGGGTTTTAGGCCGAGCACGAAGAGCAGGGGCGCGGGTTTTAGGCCGAGCACGAAGAGCAGGGGCGCGGGTTTTAGGCCGAGCACGAAGAGCAGGGTCGCGGGTTTGAGGCCGAGCGTGAAGAGCAGGGGTGCGGGTTTGAGGCCGAGCGTGAAGAGCAGGGGTGCGGGTTTGAGGCCGAGCACAAGGAATAGCGGTGCTGGTTTGAGGCCGAGCACGAAGAGCAGGGGTGCGGGTTTGAGGCCGAGCACGAGGAGCAGGGGTGCGGGTTTGAGGCCGAGCACGAAGAGCAGGGGTGCGGGTTTGAGGCCGAGCACGAAGAGTAGGGGTGCGGGTTTGAGGCCGAGCACGAAGAGCAGGGGTGCGGGTTTGAGGCCGAGCACGAAGAGCAGGGGTGCGGGTTTGAGGCCGAGCACGAAGAGCAGGGGTGCGGGTTTGAGGCCGACCACGAAGAGCAGGGGTGCGGGTTTGAGGCCGAGCACGAAGAGCAGGGGTGCGGGTTTGAGGCCGAGCACGAAGAGCAGGGGTGCGGGTTTGAGGCCGAGCACGAAGAGCAGGGGTGCGGGTTTGAGGCCGAGCACGAAGAGCAGGGGTGCGGGTTTGAGGCCGAGCACGAAGAGCAGGGGTGCGGGTTTGAGGCCGAGCACGAAGAGCAGGGGTGCGGGTTTGAGGCCGAGCACGAAGAGCAGGGGTGCGGGTTTGAGGCCGAGCACGAAGAGCAGGGGTGCGGGTTTGAGGCCGAGCACGAAGAGCAGGGGTGCGGGTTTGAGGCCGAGCACGAAGAGCAGGGGTGCGGGTTTGAGGCCGAGCACGAAGAGCAGGGGTGCGGGTTTGAGGCCGAGCACGAAGAGCAGGGGTGCGGGTTTGAGGCCGACCACGAAGAGCAGGGGTGCGGGTTTGAGGCCGAGCACGAAGAGCAGGGGTGCGGGTTTGAGGCCGAGCACGAAGAGCAGGGGTGCGGGTTTGAGGCCGAGCACGAAGAGCAGGGGTGCGGGTTTGAGGCCGAGCACGAAGAGCAGGGGTGCGGGTTTGAGGCCGAGCACGAAGAGCAGGGGTGCGGGTTTGAGGCCGAGCACGAAGAGCAGGGGTGCGGGTTTGAGGCCGAGCACGAAGAGCAGGGGTGCGGGTTTGAGGCCGAGCACGAAGAGCAGGGGTGCGGGTTTGAGGCCGAGCACGAAGAGCAGGGGTGCGGGTTTGAGGCCGAGCACGAAGAGCAGGGGTGCGGGTTTGAGGCCGAGCACGAAGAGCAGGGGCGCGGGTTTTAGGCCGAGCACGAAGAGCAGGGGTGCGCGTTTTAGGCCGAGCACAAAGAGCAGGGGCGCGGGTTTTAGGCCGAGCACGAAGAGCAGGGGCGCGGGTTTTAGGCCGAGCACGAAGAGCAGGGGCGCGGGTTTTAGGCCGAGCACGAAGAGCAGGGGCGCGGGTTTTAGGGTGAGCACGAAGAGCAGGGGTCCGGGTTTTAGGCCGAGCGTGAAGAGCAGGGGTGCGGGTTTGAGGCCGAGCACAAGGAATAGCGGTGCTGGTTTGAGGCCGAGCACGAGGAGCAGGGGTGCGGGTTTGAGGCCGAGCACGAAGAGCAGGGGTGCGGGTTTGAGGCCGAGCACGAAGAGCAGGGGTGCGGGTTTGAGGCCGAGCACGAAGAGCAGGGGTGCGGGTTTGAGGCCGAGCACGAAGAGCAGGGGTGCGGGTTTGAGGCCGAGCACGAAGAGCAGGGGTGCGGGTTTGAGGCCGAGCACGAAGAGCAGGGGTGCTGGTTTGAGGCCGAGCACGAAGAGCAGGGGTGCGGGTTTGAGGCCGAGCACGAAGAGCAGGGGTGCGGGTTTGAGGCCGAGCACGAAGAGCAGGGGTGCGGGTTTGAGGCCGACCACGAAGAGCAGGGGTGCGGGTTTTAGGCAGAACACGAAGAGCAGGGGTGCGGGTTTGAGGCCGACCACGAAGAGCAGGGGTGCGGGTTTGAGGCCGACCACGAAGAGCAGGGGTGCGGGTTTGAGGCCGAGCACGAAGAGCAGGGGTGCGGGTTTGAGGCCGAGCACGAAGAGCAGGGGTGCGGGTTTGAGGCCGAGCACGAAGAGCAGGGGTGCGGGTTTGAGGCCGAGCACGAAGAGCAGGGGTGCGGGTTTGAGGCTGAAGACGAAGAGCAGGGGTGCGGGTATGAGGCTGAGCACGAAGAGCAGGGGTGCGGGTTTTAGGCTGAAGACGAAGAGCAGGGGTGCGGCTTTGAGGCCGAGCACGAAGAGCAGGGGTGCGGGTTTTAGGCCGAGCAAGAAGAGCAGGGGTGCGGGTTTTAGGCTGAGCGTGAAGAGCAAAGGTGCGGGTTTTAGGCCGAGCGTGAAGAGCAGGGGTGCGGGTTTTAGGCCGAGCACAAGGAGCAGCGGTGCGGGTTTGAGGCTGAGCACGAAGAGCAGGGGTGCGGGTTTTAGGCCGAGCACGAAGAGCAGGGGTGCGGGTTTTAGTCTGAAGACGAAGAGCAGGGGTGCGGGTTTTAGACCGAGCACGAAGAGCAGGGGTGCGGGTTTGAGGCCGAGCACGAAGAGCAGGGGTGCGGGTTTGAGGCCGAGCACGAAGAGCAGGGGTGCGGGTTTGAGGCCGAGCACGAAGAGCAGGGGTGCGGGTTTTAGGCCGAGCACGAAGAGCAGGGGTGCGGGTTTTAGGGTGAGCACGAAGAGCAGGGGTGCGGGTTTTAGGCCGAGCACGAAGAGCAGGGGTGCGGGTTTTAGGCCGAGCACGAAGAGCAGGGGTGCGGGTTTTAGGCCGAGCACGAAGAGCAGGGGTGCGGGTTTGAGGCCGACCACGAAGAGCAGGGGTGCGGGTTTGAGGCCGACCACGAAGAGCAGGGGTGCGGGTTTGAGGCCGAGCACGAAGAGCAGGGGTGCGGGTTTGAGGCCGAGCACGAAGAGCAGGGGTGCGGGTTTGAGGCCGACCACGAAGAGCAGGGGTGCGGGTTTGACGCCGAGCACGAAGAGCAGGTGTGCGGGTTTGAGGCCGAGCACGAAGAGCAGGGGTGCGGGTTTGAGGCCGAGCACGAAGAGCAGGGGTGCGGGTTTGAGGCCGAGCACGAAGAGCAGGGGTGCGGGTTTGAGGCTGAAGACGAAGAGCAGGGGTGCGGGTTTGAGGCTGAGCACGAAGAGCAGGGGTGCGGATTTTAGGCTGAAGACGAAGAGCAGGGGTGCGGCTTTGAGGCCGAGCACGAAGAGCAGGGGTGCGGGTTTTAGGCCGAGCAAGAAGAGCAGGGGTGCGGGTTTTAGGCTGAGCGTGAAGAGCAAAGGTGCGGGTTTTAGGCCGAGCGTGAAGAGCAGGGGTGCGGGTTTTAGGCCGAGCACAAGGAGCAGCGGTGCGGGTTTGAGGCTGAGCACGAAGAGCAGGGGTGCGGGTTTTAGGCCGAGCACGAAGAGCAGGGGTGCGGGTTTTAGTCTGAAGACGAAGAGCAGGGGTGCGGGTTTTAGACCGAGCACGAAGAGCAGGGGTGCGGGTTTGAGGCCGAGCACGAAGAGCAGGGGTGCGGGTTTGAGGCCGAGCACGAAGAGCAGGGGTGCGGGTTTGAGGCCGAGCACGAAGAGCAGGGGTGCGGGTTTTAGGCCGAGCACGAAGAGCAGGGGTGCGGGTTTTAGGGTGAGCACGAAGAGCAGGGGTGCGGGTTTTAGGCCGAGCACGAAGAGCAGGGGTGCGGGTTTTAGGCCGAGCACGAAGAGCAGGGGTGCGGGTTTTAGGCCGAGCACGAAGAGCAGGGGTGCGGGTTTTAGGCCGAGCGTGAAGAGCAGGGGTGCGTGTTTTAGGGTGAGCACGAAGAGCAGGGGTGCAGGTTTTAGGGTGAGCACGAAGAGCAGGGGTGCGGGTTTTAGGGTGAGCACGAAGAGCAGGGGTGCGGGTTTTAGGCCGAGCACGAAGAGCAGGGGTGCGGGTTTTAGGCCGAGCACGAAGAGCAGGGGTGCGGGATTTAGGCCGAGCACGAAGAGCAGGGGTGCGGGTTTTAGGCCGAGCACGAAGAGCAGGGGTGCGGGTTTTAGGCCGAGCACGAAGAGGAAGGGTGCGGGTTTTAGGCCGAGCACGAAGAGAAGGGGTGCGGGTTTTAGGCCGAGCACGAAGAGCAGGGGTGCGGGTTTTAGGCCGAGCTCGAAGAGCAGGGGTGCGGGTTTTAGGCCGAGCACGAAGAGCAGGGGTGCGGGTTTTAGGCCGAGCACGAAGAGTAGGGGTGCGGGATTTAGGCCGAGCACGAAGAGCAGGGGTGCGGGTTTTAGGCCGAGCACGAAGAGCAGGGGTGCGGGTTTTAGGCCGAGCACGAAGAGGAAGGGTGCGGGTTTTAGGCCGAGCACAAAGAGCAGGGGTGCGGGTTTTAGGCCGAGCACAAAGAGCAGGGGTGCGGGTTTTAGGCTGAAGACGAAGAGCAGGGGTGTGGGTTATAGGCCGAGCACGAAGAGCACGGGTGCGGGTTTTAGGCCAAGCACGAAGAGCAAGGGTGCGGGTTTTAGGCCGAGCACGAAGAGCAGGGGTGCGGGTTTTAGACTGAAGACGAAGAGCAGGGGTGCGGGTTTTAGGCTGAAGACGAAGAGGAGGGGTGCGGGTTTTAGGCTGAGCATGAAGAAGAGGGGGTGCGCGTTTTAGGCCGAGCACGAAGAGCAGGGGTGCGGGTTTTAGGCCGAGCACGAAGAGCAGGGGTGCGGGTTTTAGGCCGAGCGTGAAGAGCAGGGGTGCGGGTTTTAGGGTGAGAACGAAGAGAAGGGGTGCGGGTTTTAGGCTGAAGACGAAGAGCAGGGGTGCGGGTTTTAGGCCGAGCACGAAGAGCAGGGGTGCGGGTTTTAGGCTGAAGACGAAGAGCAGGGGTGCGGGCTTTAGGCTGAAGACGAAGAGCAGGGGTGCGGGTTTTAGGCCAAGCACGAAGAGCAGGGGTGCGGGTTTTAGGCCGAGCACGAAGAGCAGGGGTGAAGGTTTTAGGGTGAGCACGAAGAGCAGGGGTGTGGGTTTTAGGCCGATCACGAAGAGCAGGGGTGCGGGTTTTAGGCCGAGCACGAAGAGCAGGGTTGCGCGTTTTAGTCTGAAGACGAAGAGGAAGAGTGCGGGTTTTAGGGTGAGCACGAAGAGCAGGGGTGCGGGTTTTAGGCTGAAGACGAAGAGCAGGGGTGCGGGTTTTAGTCTGAAGATGAAGAGCAGGGGTGCGGGTTTTAGGCCGAGCACGAAGAGCAGGGGTGCGGGTATTAAGGTGAGCACGAAGAGCAGGGGTGCGGGTTTTAGGCTGAAGACGAAGAGCAGGGGTGCGGGTTTTAGGCTGAAGACGAAGAGCAGGGGTGCGGGTTTTAGGCCGAGCACAAAGAGCATGGGTGCGGGTTTTAGGGTGAGCACGAAGAGCAGGGGTGCGGGTTTTAGGGTGAGCACGAAGAGCAGGGGTGCGGGTTTTAGACCGAGCACGAAGAGCAGGGGTGCGGGTTTTAGGCCGAAGACGAAGAGCTGGGGTGCGGGTTTGAGGCCGAGCACGAAGAGCAGGGGTGCGGGTTTTAGGCCGAGCACGAAGAGCAGGGGTGCGGGTTTTAGGCCGAGCACGAAGAGCAGGGGCGCGGGTTTTAGGGTGAGCACGAAGAGCAGGGGTGCGGGTTTTAGGCCGAGCGTGAAGAGCAGGGGTGCGGGTTTTAGGCTGACGACGAAGAGCAGGGGTGCGGGTTTTAGGCCGAGCACGAAGAGCATGGGTGCAGGTTTTAGGGTGAGCACGAAGAGCAGGGGTGCGGGTTTTAGGCCGAGCACGAAGAGCAGGGGTGCGGGTTTTAGGCTGAGCACGAAGAGCAGGGGTGCGGGCTTTAGGCTGAAGACGAAGAGCAGGGGTGCGGGCTTTAGGCCGAGCGTGAAGAGCAGGGGTGCGGGTTTTAGGCCGAGCACGAACAGCAGGGGTGCGGGTTTTAGGCCGAGCGTGAAGAGCAGGGGTGCGGGTTTTAGGCCGAGCGCGAAGAGCATAGGTGCGGGTTTTAGACGGAGCACGAAGAGCAGGGGTGCGGGTTTTAGGCCGAGCACGAAGAGCAGGGGTGCGGGTTTTAGGCCGAGCACGAAGAGCAGGGGTGCGGGTTTTAGGCCGAGCACGAAGAGCAGGGGTGCGGGTTTTGGGCCGAGCACGAAGAGCAGGGGTGCGGGTTTTAGGCCGAGCACGAAGAGCAGGGGTGCGGGTTTTAGGCCGAGCACGAAGAGCAGGGGTGCGGGTTTTAGGCTGAAGACGAAGAGCAGGGGTGCGGGTTTCAGGGTGAGCACGAAGAGCAGGGGTGCGGGTTTTAGGGTGAGCACGAAGAGCACGGGTGCGGGTTTTAGGCCGAGCGTGAAGAGCAGGGGTGCGGGTTTTAGGCTGAAGACGAAGAGCAGGGGTGCGGGTTTTAGGGTGAGCACGAAGAGCAGGGGTGCGGGTTTTAGGCCGAGCGCGAAGAGCATGGGTGCGGGTTTTAGACGGAGCGCGAAGAGCAGGGGTGCGGGTTTTAGGCCGAGCACGAAGAGCAGGGGTGCGGGTTTTAGGCCGAGCACGAAGAGCAGGGGTGCGGGTTTTAGGCCGAGCACGAAGAGCAGGGGTGCGGGTTTTAGGCCGAGCACGAAGAGCAGGGGTGCGGGTTTTAGGCCGAGCACGAAGAGCAGGGGTGCGGGTTTTAGGCCGAGCACGAAGAGCAGGGGTGCGGGTTTTAGGCCGAGCACGAAGAGCAGGGGTGCGGGTTTTAGGCCGAGCACGAAGAGCAGGGGTGCGGGTTTTAGGCCGAGCACGAAGAGCAGGGGTGCGGGTTTTAGGCCGAGCACGAAGAGCAGGGGTGCGGGTTTCAGGGTGAGCACGAAGAGCAGGGGTGCGGGTTTTAGGGTGAGCACGAAGAGCACGGGTGCGGGTTTTAGGCCGAGCGTGAAGAGCAGGGGTGCGGGTTTTAGGCTGAAGACGAAGAGCAGGGGTGCGGGTTTTAGGGTGAGCACGAAGAGCAGGGGTGCGGGTTTTAGGCCGAGCGTGAAGAGCAGGGGTGCGGGTTTTAGGCTGAAGACGAAGAGCAGGGGTGCGGGTTTTTGGCTGAAGACGAAGAGCAGGGGTGCAGGTTTGAGGGTGAGCACGAAGAGCAGAGGTGCGGGTTTTAGGGTGAGCACGAAGAGCAGGGGTGCGGGTTTTAGGCTGAAGACGAAGAGGAGGGGTGCGGGTTTTAGGCTGAGCGCATAGAGGAGGGGCACGGGTTTTAGGCTGAAGACAAAGAGGAGGGGTGCGGGTTTTACTCTGAGGACGAAGAGGAGGGGTGTGGGTATTAGGCTTACCGTTAAGAGGAGGGGTGCAGGTTTTAGGCTGAAGTCGAGGAGGAGTGGCGCGGGTTTTAGGCTGAAGACGAAGAGGAGGGGTGCGGGTTTTAGGCTGAGGACGAAGAGGAGGGGTGCGGGTTTTAGGCTGAGCGTTAAGAGGAGGGGTGCGGGTTTTAGGCTGAGCGTGAAGAGGAGGGCTGCGGGTTTTAGGCTGAGCGTGAAGAGGAGGGCTGCAGGTTTTAGCCTGAGGACGAAGAGGAGGGGTGCGGGTTTTGGTTGAGCGCGAAGAGGAGGGGTGCGGGTTTTCGGCTGAATTCAAAGAGGAGAGGGGTGCGGGTTTTCGGCTGAGGACGAAGGGGAGGGTTGCTGTTATTAGGCTGAGCGCAAAGAGGAGGGCTGCGGGTTTTTGGCTGAGCGCGAAGAGGAGGGGTGCGGGTTTAGGCTGAATTCGAAGAGGAGGGGTGCGGGCTTTAGGCTGATCGCGAAGAGGAGTGATGCAGGTTTTAGGCTGAGAGTGAAGAGGATGGGTGCGGGTTTTAGTCTGAGAGTGAAGAAGAGGGGTGTGGATTTAGGCTGAGCGTGAAGAGGAGGGGTGCGGGATTTAGGCTGACCTCGAAGAGGAGGGGTCCGGGTATTAGGCTGAGCGTGAAGAGGTGCGGTGCGGGTTGTTGGCTGAGCGTAAAGAGGAGGGGTCCGGGTTTTAGTCTGAGAGCGAAGAGGAGGGTTGCGGGTTTTGGCTGAGAGTGAAGAGGAGGGGTGCGGGTTTTCGGCTGAGGACGACGGGGAGGGGTGCTGTTATTAGGCTGAGCGCAAAGAGGAGGGGTGCGGGTTTTTGGCTGAGCGCGAAGAGGAAGGGTGCGGGTTTTAGGCTGAATTCGAAGAGGAGGGTTGCGGGCTTTAGGCTGAGCGCGAATAGGAGGGATGCGGGTTTTAGGCTGAGAGTGAAGAAGAGGGGTGTGGATTTAGGCTGAGCGTGAAGAGTATGGGTGCGGGTTTAAGGCTGAGCGTGAAGAGGAGGGGTGCGGGTTTGAGGTTGAGCATGAAGAGTAGGGGTGCGGGTTTTAGGCTGAGCATGAAGACGAGGGGTGCGGGTTTTAGGCTGAGCGTGAAGAGGAGGGGTGCGGGTTTTAGGCTGAGCGTGAAGAGGAGGGGTGCGGGTTTTAGGCTGAGCGTGAAGAGGAGGGGTGCGGGATTTAGGCTGAAGCCAAAGAGGAGGGGTGCGGGATTTAGGCTGAAGACGAAGAGGAGGGGTGCGGGTTTTAGGCGGAAGACGAAGAGAAGGGGTGCGGGTTTTAGGCGGAAGACGAAGAGGAGGCGTCCGGGTTTTAGGCTGAGCATGAAGAGGAGGGGTGCGGGCTATAGGATGAAGTCGCAAAGGAGGGTTGCGGGTTTTAGGCTGAGTGTGAAGAGGAGAGGTGCGGGTTTTAGGCTGAGCGTGAAGAGGTGGGCTGTGGGTTTTAGGCTCAGCGTGAAGAGGAGAGGTGCCGGTTTTGGGCTGAAGACGAAGAGCAGAAGTGCGGGTTTTAGGCTGAAGACGAAGAGCAGGGGTGCGGGTTTTAGACTGAAGACGAAGAGCAGGGGTGCGGGTTTTAGGCCGAGCACGAAGAGCAGGGGTGCGGGTTTTAGGCTGAAGACGAAGAGCAGGGGTGCGGGTTTTAGAGTGAGCACGAAGAGCAGGGGTGCGGGTTTTAGGGTGAGCACGAAGAGCAGGGGTGCGGGTTTTCGGCCGAGCACGAAGAGCAGGGGTGCGGGTTTTCGGCCGAGCACGAAGAGCAGGGGTGCGGGTTTTAGGCTAAAGACGAAGAGCAGGGGTGCGGGTTTTAGGCCGAGCGTGAAGAGCAGGGGGGCGGGTTTTAGGCCGAGCACGAAGAGCAGGGGTGCGGGTTTTAGGCCGAGCACGAAGAGCAGGGGTGCGGGTTTTAGGCTGAAGACGAAGAGCAGGGGTGCGGGTTTTAGGCTGAACACGAAGAGCAGGGGTGCGGGTTTGAGGCCGAGCACGAAGAGCAGGGGTGCGGGTTTTAGGGTGAGCACGAAGAGCAGGGGTGCGGGTTTTAGGCTGAGCACGAAGAGCAGGGGTGCGGGTTTTCGGCCGAGCACGAAGAGCAGGGGTGCGGGTTTTCGGCCGACCACGAAGAGCAGGGGTGCGGGTTTGAGGCCGAGCACGAAGAGCAGGGGTGCGGGTTTGAGGCCGAGCACGAAGAGCAGGGGTGCGGGTTTGATGCCGAGCGTGAAGAGCAGGGGTGCGGGTTTGAGGCCGAGCACGAAGAGCAGGGGTGCGGGTTTTAGGCTGAAGACGAAGAGCAGGGGTGCGGGTTTTAGGCTGAGCACAAAGAGCAGGGGTGCGGGTTTTAGGCTGAAGACGAAGAGCAGGGGTGCGGGTTTTAAGCCGACCACGAAGAGCAGGGGTGCGGGTTTTAGGCCGAGCACGAAGAGCAGGGGTGCGGGTTTTAGGCCGAGCACGAAGAGCAGGGGTGCGGGTTTTAGGCCGAGCACGAAGAGCAGGGGTGCGGGTTTTAGGCCGAGCACGAAGAGCAGGGGTGCGGGTTTTAGGCCGAGCACGAAGAGCAGGGGTGCGGGTTTGAGGCCGAGCACGAAGAGCAGGGGTGCGGGTTTGAGGCCGAGCACGAAGAGCAGGGGTGCGGGTTTGAGGCCGAGCACGAAGAGCAGGGGTGCGGGTTTGAGGCCGAGCACGAAGAGCAGGGGTGCGGGTTTGAGGCCGAGCACGAAGAGCAGGGGTGCGGGTTTGAGGCCGAGCACGAAGAGCAGGGGTGCGGGTTTGAGGCCGAGCACGAAGAGCAGGGGTGCGGGTTTGAGGCCGAGCACGAAGAGCAGGGGTGCGGGTTTGAGGCCGAGCACGAAGAGCAGGGGTGCGGGTTTGAGGCCGAGCACGAAGAGCAGGGGCGCGGGTTTGAGGCCGAGCACGAAGAGCAGGGGCGCGGGTTTTAGGCCGAGCACGAAGAGCAGGGGCGCGGGTTTTAGGCCGAGCACGAAGAGCAGGGGCGCGGGTTTTAGGCCGAGCACGAAGAGCAGGGGCGCGGGTTTTAGGCCGAGCACGAAGAGCAGGGGCGCGGGTTTTAGGCCGAGCACGAAGAGCAGGGGCGCGGGTTTTAGGGTGAGCACGAAGAGCAGGGGTCCGGGTTTTAGGCCGAGCGTGAAGAGCAGGGGTGCGGGTTTGAGGCCGAGCACAAGGAATAGCGGTGCTGGTTTGAGGCCGAGCACGAGGAGCAGGGGTGCGGGTTTGAGGCCGAGCACGAAGAGCAGGGGTGCGGGTTTGAGGCCGAGCACGAAGAGCAGGGGTGCGGGTTTGAGGCCGAGCACGAAGAGCAGGGGTGCGGGTTTGAGGCCGAGCACGAAGAGCAGGGGTGCGGGTTTGAGGCCGAGCACGAAGAGCAGGGGTGCGGGTTTGAGGCCGAGCACGAAGAGCAGGGGTGCGGGTTTGAGGCCGAGCACGAAGAGCAGGGGTGCGGGTTTGAGGCCGAGCACGAAGAGCAGGGGTGCGGGTTTGAGGCCGAGCACGAAGAGCAGGGGTGCGGGTTTGAGGCCGAGCACGAAGAGCAGGGGTGCGGGTTTGAGGCCGAGCACGAAGAGCAGGGGTGCGGGTTTGAGGCCGACCACGAAGAGCAGGGGTGCGGGTTTGAGGCCGACCACGAAGAGCAGGGGTGCGGGTTTTAGGCTGAAGACGAAGAGCAGGGGTGCGGGTTTGAGGCCGAGCACGAAGAGCAGGGGTGCGGGTTTGAGGCCGAGCACGAAGAGCAGGGGTGCGGGTTTGAGGCCGAGCACGAAGAGCAGGGGTGCGGGTTTGAGGCCGAGCACGAAGAGCAGGGGTGCGGGTTTGAGGCCGAGCACGAAGAGCAGGGGTGCGGGTTTGAGGCCGAGCACGAAGAGCAGGGGTGCGGGTTTGAGGCTGAAGACGAAGAGCAGGGGTGCGGGTTTGAGGCTGAGCACGAAGAGCAGGGGTGCGGGTTTTAGGCTGAAGACGAAGAGCAGGGGTGCGGCTTTGAGGCCGAGCACGAAGAGCAGGGGTGCGGGTTTTAGGCCGAGCAAGAAGAGCAGGGGTGCGGGTTTTAGGCTGAGCGTGAAGAGCAGGGGTGCGGGTTTTAGGCCGAGCGTGAAGAGCAGGGGTGCGGGCTTTAGGCCGAGCACAAGGAGCAGCGGTGCGGGTTTGAGGCCGAGCACGAAGAGCAGGGGTGCGGGTTTTAGGCCGAGCACGAAGAGCAGGGGTGCGGGTTTTAGTCTGAAGACGAAGAGCAGGGGTGCGGGTTTTAGACCGAGCACGAAGAGCAGGGGTGCGGGTTTGAGGCCGAGCACGAAGAGCAGGGGTGCGGGTTTGAGGCCGAGCACGAAGAGCAGGGGTGCGGGTTTGAGGCCGAGCACGAAGAGCAGGGGTGCGGGTTTTAGGCCGAGCACGAAGAGCAGGGGTGCGGGTTTTAGGCCGAGCACGAAGAGCAGGGGTGCGGGTTTTAGGCCGAGCACGAAGAGCAGGGGTGCGGGTTTTAGGCCGAGCACGAAGAGCAGGGGTGCAGGTTTTAGGCCGAGCACGAAGAGCAGGGGTGCGGGTTTTAGGCCGAGCACGAAGAGCAGGGGTGCGGGTTTTAGGCCGAGCACGAAGAGCAGGGGTGCGGGTTTGAGGCCGAGCACGAAGAGCAGGGGTGCGGGTTTGAGGCCGAGCACGAAGAGCAGGGGTGCGGGTTTGAGGCCGAGCACGAAGAGCAGGGGTGCGGGTTTGAGGCCGAGCACGAAGAGCAGGGGTGCGGGTTTGAGGCCGAGCACGAAGAGCAGGGGTGCTGGTTTGAGGCCGAGCACGAAGAGCAGGGGTGGGGGTTTGAGGCCGAGCACGAAGAGCAGGGGTGCGGGTTTGAGGCCGAGCACGAAGAGCAGGGGTGCGGGTTTGAGGCCGAGCACGAAGAGCAGGGGTGCGGGTTTTCAGCCGACCACGAAGAGCAGGGGTGCGGGTTTTCGGCCGAGCACGAAGAGCAGGGGTGCGGGTTTTCGGCCGAGCACGAAGAGCAGGGGTGCGGGTTTTCGGCCGAGCACGAAGAGCAGGGGTGCGGGTTTTAGGCCGAAGACGAAGAGCAGGGGTGCGGGTTATAGGCCGAAGACGAAGAGCAGGGGTGTGGGTTTTAGGTCGAGCACGACGAGCAGGGGCGCGGGTTTTAGGGTGAGCACGAAGAGCAGGGGTGCGGGTTTTAGGCCGAGCACGAAGAGCAGGGGTGCGGGTTTTAGGCCGAGCACGAAGAGCACGGGTGCGGGTTTTAGGCCGAGCACGAAGAGCACGGGTGCGGGTTTTAGGCCGAGCACGAAGAGCACGGGTGCGGGTTTTAGGCCGAGCACGAAGAGCACGGGTGCGGGTTTTAGGCCGAGCACGAAGAGCAGGGGTGCGGGTTTTAGGCTGAAGACGAAGAGCAGGGGTGCGGGTTTTAGGCCGAGCGTGAAGTGCAGGGGTGCGGGTTTTAGGCTGAAGATGAAGAGCAGGGGTGCGGGTTTTAGACTGAAGACGAAGAGCAGGGGTGCGGGTTTTAGGCTGAAGACGAAGAGCAGGGGTGCGGGTTTTAGGGTGAGCACGAAGAGCAGGGGTGCGGGTTTTAGGGTGAGCACGAAGAGCAGGGGTGCGGGTTTTAGGCTGAAGACGAAGAGGAGGGGTGCGGGTTTTAGGCTGAGGACGAAGAGGAGGGGTGCGGGTTTTAGGCTGAGCGTTAAGAGGAGGGGTGCGGGTTTTAGGCTGAGCGTGAAGAGGAGGGCTGCGGGTTTTAGGCTGAGCGTGAAGAGGAGGGCTGCAGGTTTTAGCCTGAGGACGAAGAGGAGGGGTGCGGGTTTTGGTTGAGCGCGAAGAGGAGGGGTGCGGGTTTTCGGCTGAATTCAAAGAGGAGAGGGGTGCGGGTTTTCGGCTGAGGACGAAGGGGAGGGGTGCTGTTATTAGGCTGAGCGCAAAGAGGAGGGGTGCGGGTTTTTGGCTGAGCGCGAAGAGGCGGGGTGCGGGTTTAGGCTGAATTCGAAGAGGAGGGGTGCGGGTTTTAGTCTGAGAGTGAAGAGGATGGGTGCGGGTTTTAGTCTGAGAGTGAAGAAGAGGGGTGTGGATTTAGGCTGAGCGTGAAGAGGAGGGGTGCGGGATTTAGGCTGACCTCGAAGAGGAGGGGTCCGGGTATTAGGCTGATCGCGAAGAGGAGTGATGCGGGTTTTAGGCTGAGAGTGAAGAGGATGGGTGCGGGTTTTAGTCTGAGAGTGAAGAAGAGGGGTGTGGATTTAGGCTGAGCGTGAAGAGGAGGGGTGCGGGATTTAGGCTGACCTCGAAGAGGAGGGGTCCGGGTATTAGGCTGAGCGTGAAGAGGTGCGGTGCGGGTTGTTGGCTGAGCGTAAAGAGGAGGGGTCCGGGTTTTAGTCTGAGAGCGAAGAGGAGGGTTGCGGGTTTTGGCTGAGAGTGAAGAGGAGGGGTGCGGGTGTTCGGCTGAGGACGACGGGGAGGGGTGCTGTTATTAGGCTGAGCGCAAAGAGGAGGGGTGCGGGTTTTTGGCTGAGCGCGAAGAGGAAGGGTGCGGGTTTTAGGCTGAATTCGAAGAGGAGGGTTGGGGGCTTTAGGCTGAGCGCGAATAGGAGGGATGCGGGTTTTAGGCTGAGAGTGAAGAGGATGGGTGCGGGTTTTAGTCTGAGAGTGAAGAAGAGGGGTGTGGATTTAGGCTGAGCGTGAAGAGGAGGGGTGCGGGATTTAGGCTGACCTCGAAGAGGAGGGGTCCGGGTATTAGGCTGAGCGTGAAGAGTATGGGTGCGGGTTTAAGGCTGAGCGTGAAGAGGAGGGGTGCGGGTTTGAGGTTGAGCGTGAAGAGGAGGGGTGCGGGTTTGAGGTTGAGCGTGAAGAGGAGGGGTGCGGGTTTTAGGCTGAGCATGAAGAGGAGGGGTGCGGGTTTTAGGCTGAGCGTGAAGAGGAGGGGTGCGGGTTTTAGGCTGAGCGTGAAGAGGAGGGGTGCGGGTTTTAGGCTGAGCGTGAAGAGGAGGGGTGCGGGATTTAGGCTGAAGCCAAAGAGGAGGGGTGCGGGATTTAGGCTGAAGACGAAGAGGAGGGGTGCGGGATTTAGGCTGAAGACGAAGAGGAGGGGTGCGGGTTTTAGGCTGAAGACGAAGAGGAGGGGGGTGTGTTTTAGGCTGAAGACGAAGAGGAGTGGTGAGGGTTTTAGGCTGAGCGTGAAGAGGAGGGGTGCGGGTTTTACGCTGAGCGAGAAGAGGAGGGGTTCGGGTTTTAGGCTGAGCGTGAAGAGGAGGGGTGCGAGTTTTAGGCGGAAGACGAAGAGGAGGGGTGTGGGTTTTAGGCGGAAGACGAAGAGGAGGCGTCCGGGTTTTAGGCTGAGCATGAAGAGGAGGGGTGCGGGCTTTAGGATGAAGTCGCAAAGGAGGGTTGCGGGTTTTAGGCTGAGTGTGAAGAGGAGAGGTGCGGGTTTTAGGCTGAGCGTGAAGAGGTGGGCTGTGGGTTTTAGGCTCAGCGTGAAGAGGAGAGGTTCCGGTTTTGGGCTGAAGACGAAGAGCAGAAGTGCGGGTTTTAGGCTGAAGACGAAGAGCAGGGGTGCGGGTTTGAGACTGAAGACAAAGAGCAGGGGTGCGGGTTTTAGGCCGAGCACGAAGAGCAGGGGTGCGGGTTTTAGGCCGAGCACGAAGAGCAGGGGTGCGGGTTTTAGGGTGAGCACGAAGAGCAGGGGTGCGGGTTTTAGGGTGAGCACGAAGAGCAGGGGTGCGGGTTTTCGGCCGAGCACGAAGAGCAGGGGTGCGGGTTTTCGGCCGAGAATGAAGAGCAGGGGTGCGGGTTTTAGGCTAAAGACGAAGAGCAGGGGTGCGGGTTTTAGGCTAAAGACGAAGAGCAGGGGGGCGGGTTTTAGGCCGAGCACGAAGAGCAGGGGTGCGGGTTTTAGGCCTTGCACGAAGAGCAGGGGTGCGGGTTTTAGGCCGAGCACGAAGAGCAGGGGTGCGGGTTTTAGGCTGAAGACGAAGAGCAGGGGTGCGGGTTTTAGGGTGAGCACGAAGAGCAGGGGTGCGGGTTTTAGGGTGAGCACGAAGAGCAGGGGTGCGGGTTTTAGGGTGAGCACGAAGAGCAGGGGTGCGGGTTTGAGGCCGAGCACGAAGAGCAGGGGTGCGGGTTTGAGGCCGAGCACGAAGAGCAGGGGTGCGGGTTTGAGGCCGAGCACGAAGAGCAGGGGTGCGGGTTTGAGGCCCAGCGTGAAGAGCAGGGGTGCGGGTTTGAGGCCCAGCGTGAAGAGCAGGGGTGCGGGTTTGAGGCCCAGCGTGAAGAGCAGGGGTGCGGGTTTGAGGCCGAGCACGAAGAGCAGGGGTGCGGGTTTGAGGCTGAAGACGAAGAGCAGGGGTGCGAGTTTTAGGCTGAAGACGAAGAGCAGGGGTGCGGGTTTTAGGCCGAGCACGAAGAGCAGGGGTGCGGGTTTTAGGCCGAGCACGAAGAGCAGGGGTGCGGGTTTTAGGCCGAGCACGAAGAGCAGGGGTGCGGGTTTTAGGCCGAGCACGAAGAGCAGGGGTGCGGGTTTTAGGCCGAGCACGAAGAGCAGGGGTGCGGGTTTTAGGCCGAGCACGAAGAGCAGGGGTGCGGGTTTTAGGCCGAGCACGAAGAGCAGGGGTGCGGGTTTTAGGCTGAAGACGAAGAGCAGGGGTGCGGGTTTTAGGCTGAGCGCATAGAGGAGGGGCGCGGGTTTTAGGCTGAAGACAAAGAGGAGGGGTGCGGGTTTTACGCTGAGGACGAAGAGGAGGGGTGTGGGTATTAGGCTTACCGTTAAGAGGAGGGGTGCAGGTTTTAGGCTGAAGTCGAGGAGGAGAGGCGCGGGTTTTAGGCTGAAGACGAAGAGGAGGGGTGCGGGTTTTAGGCTGAGGACGAAGAGGAGGGGTGCGGGTTTTAGGCTGAGCGTTAAGAGGAGGGGTGCGGGTTTTAGGCTGAGCGTGAAGAGGAGGGCTGCGGGTTTTAGGCTGAGCGTAAAGAGGAGGGCTGCGGGTTTTAGCCTGAGGACGAAGAGGAGGGGTGCGGGTTTTGGTTGAGCGCGAAGAGGAGGGGTGCGGGTTTTCGGCTGAATTCAAAGAGGAGAGGGGTGCGGGTTTTCGGCTGAGGACGAAGGGGAGGGGTGCTGTTATTAGGCTGAGCGCAAAGAGGAGGGGTGCGGGTTTTTGGCTGAGCGCGAAGAGGAGGGGTGCGGGTTTAGGCTGAATTCGAAGAGGAGGGGTGCGGGCTTTAGGCTGATCGCGAAGAGGAGTGATGCGGGTTTTAGGCTGAGAGTGAAGAGGATGGGTGCGGGTTTTAGTCTGAGAGTGAAGAAGAGGGGTGTGGATTTAGGCTGAGCGTGAAGAGGAGGGGTG
Source organism: Callipepla californica brunnescens (assembly GCA_023055505.1). NCBI lineage: Eukaryota > Metazoa > Chordata > Aves > Galliformes > Odontophoridae > Callipepla > Callipepla californica. The sequence goes on from JALIRH010000172.1 coordinate 257,574, forward strand.
CGGGATTTAGGCTGACCTCGAAGAGGAGAGGTCCGGGTATTAGGCTGAGCGTGAAGAGGTGCGGTGCGGGTTGTTGGCTGAGCGTAAAGAGGAGGGGTCCGGGTTTTAGTCTGAGAGCGAAGAGGAGGGTTGCGGGTTTTGGCTGAGAGTGAAGAGGAGGGGTGCGGGTTTTCGGCTGAGGACGACGGGGAGGGGTGCTGTTATTAGGCTGAGCGCAAAGAGGAGGGGTGCGGGTTTTTGGCTGAGCGCGAAGAGGAAGGGTGCGGGTTTTAGGCTGAATTCGAAGAGGAGGGTTGCGGGCTTTAGGCTGAGCGCGAATAGGAGGGATGCGGGTTTTAGGCTGAGAGTGAAGAAGAGGGGTGTGGATTTAGGCTGAGCGTGAAGAGTATGGGTGCGGGTTTAAGGCTGAGCGTGAAGAGGAGGGGTGCGGGTTTGAGGTTGAGCGTGAAGAGGAGGGGTGCGGGTTTTAGGCTGAGCGTGAAGAGGAGGGGTGCGGGATTTAGGCTGAAGCCAAAGAGGAGGGGTGCGGGATTTAGGCTGAAGACGAAGAGGAGGGGTGCGGGATTTAGGCTGAAGACGAAGAGGAGGGGTGCGGGTTATAGGCTGAAGACGAAGAGGAGGGGTGCGGGTTTTAGGCTGAGCGCGAAGAGGAGGGGGGTGTGTTTTAGGCTGAAGACGAAGAGGAGTGGTGAGGGTTTTAGGCTGAGCGTGAAGAGGAGGGGTGCGGGTTTTAGGCTGAGCGAGAAGAGGAGGGGTTCGGGTTTTAGGCTGAGCGTGAAGAGGAGGGGTGCGGGTTTTAGGCAGAAGACGAAGAGGAGGGGTGCGGGATTTAGGCTGAAGACGAAGAGGAGGGGTGCGGGTTATAGGCTGAAGACGAAGAGGAGGGGTGCGGGTTTTAGGCTGAGCGCGAAGAGGAGGGGGGTGTGTTTTAGGCTGAAGACGAAGAGGAGTGGTGAGGGTTTTAGGCTGAGCGTGAAGAGGAGGGGTGCGGGTTTTAGGCTGAGCGAGAAGAGGAGGGGTTCGGGTTTTAGGCTGAGCGTGAAGAGGAGGGGTGCGGGTTTTAGGCAGAAGACGAAGAGGAGGGGTGCGGGTTTTAGGCGGAAGACGAAGAGGAGGCGTCCGGGTTTTAGGCTGAGCATGAAGAGGAGGGGTGCGGGCTTTAGGATGAAGTCGCAAAGGAGGGTTGCGGGTTTTAGGCTGAGTGTGAAGAGGAGAGGTGCGGGTTTTAGGCTGAGCGTGAAGAGGTGGGCTGTGGGTTTTAGGCTCAGCGTGAAGAGGAGAGGTGCCGGTTTTGGGCTGAAGACGAAGAGCAGAAGTGCGGGTTTTAGGCTGAAGACGGAGAGGAGGGGTGCGGGTTTTAGGCTGAAGACGGAGAGGAGGGGAGTGGGTTTTAGGGTGAGCGTGAAGAGGAGGGTTGCGGGTCTTAGGCTGAGCGTGAAGAGGAGGGGTGCGGGTTTTTGCCTGAAGATGAAGTTCAGTGCTGAAGTTTTAGGCTGAGCGTGAAGAGGACGGGTGCGGGCTTTAGGCTGACGTCGAAGAGGAGGGGTGCGCGTTTTAGGCTGAGCGTGAAGAGGACGGGTGCGTGTTTTAGGCTGAAAATGAAGACGAAAGGTGCGGGTTTTAGGCTGAGCGTGAAGAAGAGTGGTGCGGGTTTTAGGCTCAGCGTGAAGAGGAGTGGTGCGGGTTTTAGGATGAGCCTGAAGAGGAGGGGTGCGGGTTTTAGGCTGAGCCTGAAGAGGAGGGGTGCGGGTTTTAGGCTGAGCGTGAAGAGGAGGGGCGCGGGTTTTAGGCTGAGCACGAAGAGGACGGGTGCGGGTTTGAGGTTGAGCGCAAAGAGGAGGGGTGCGGGTTTTTGTTTGAAAACGAAGAGGATGGGTGCGGGTTTTAGGCTGAAAACGAACACAAGGGTTGCGGGTTTCAGGGCGCACGCTGGGTCTGCTGGGAATGAAAGTGTCCATTTCCCGGATCGGAATCGCGATCATACACAAAACCGGGGAATAAAAGAAGCAGAATCGTAAATTGGACGATCGGATATACCGTTGAGCTGGCGGTCGAGAAGTGGGTTGCTCGCCCCCACCTGTGAGAGCCGCAGTATACGGAGTTTTGTATAGGATATTTTTGCGCATGTGCAGTATTGCTTGGAGGACTAACCAAGATAAAGGTTGGCGGATTTCCTGTGCAGAGCGGTCAGAACGTACGTTCGCCGCTTAATCGTTTCCTCGCGCATGCGCTGTTCATTTTTCCGGGTCTGAGCAGTGCCTGCAGTACCGAATTCTCTTCAGTAGGAGGCAGCAGAGAGCACAGCCACAATAGTGCGCATGCGCGCATCTGGGGGGGGGGGTGGGGGGGGCTCCTGGCGGTCACGTGTAAAGCAGAGCCAATCGGGGGCCGGCGATGTGCGCTGGGGCTGCTGGGAATGAAAATGTCCGTTTCTCGGATCGGAATCGCGATCAAACGCAAAACTGGGGAATGAAGGAAGCGGAATCGTAAATTGGACGATCAAATATACCGTTGAGCTGGCGGTCGAGAAGTGGGTTGCTCGCCCGCACCTGTGAGAGCCGCAGTATACGGAGTTTTGTAAACGAGAATTGTGCGCATGCGCAGTATCGCTTGGAGGACTCAGGATGATAAAGCTTTGCGGACTCGCTGTGCAGAGCGGTCAGAACGTACGTGCGCCGCTTCCGCGTTTCCTCGCGCATGCGCTGTTCATTTTTCCGGGTCTGAGCAGTGCCTGCAGTATTGATTTCTCTTCAGCAGGCGGCAGCAGTGAGCACAGCCGCAGTAGTGCGCATGCGCGCATCTGGGGGGTGGGGGGGGCTCCTGGCGGTCACGTGTAAAGCAGAGCCAATCGGGGGCCGGCGATGTGCTCTGGGGCTGCTGGGAATGAAAATGTCCATTTCCCGGATCGGAATCGCGATCAAACACAAAACCGGGGAATAAAGGAAGCGGAATCGTAAATTGGACGATCAAATATACCGTTGAGCTGGCGGTCGAGAAGTGGGTTGCTCGCCCGCACTTGTGAGAGCCGCAGTATACGGAGTTTTGTAAACGAGATTTGTGCGCATGCGCAGTATCGCTTGGAGGACTCAGGATGATAAAGCTTTGCGGACTCGCTGTGCAGAGCGGTCAGAACGTACATTCGCCGCTTCCGCGTTTCCTTGCGCATGCGCTGTTCATTTTTCCGGGTCTGAGCAGTGCCTGCAGTACCGATTTCTCTTCAGCAGGCGGCAGCAGTGAGCACAGCCGCAGTAGTGCGCATGCGCGCATCTGGGGGGGGGGGGCTCCTGATGGTCACGTGTAAAGCAGAGCCAATCGGGGGCAGACATCAGTGCTCCCATTCAACTTCTGAGTCAGGTGAAGTTTAACATTAAAGTTCCCTTCTAGCTGATCTCAGTGAACCAAAATCAAAGCGGGCAGGGCGTGCAAAGGCGGGCAGGGAGCGGGCAGGGCGTGCAAAGGCGGGCAGGGAGCGGGCAGGGCGTGCAAAGGCGGGCAGGGAGCGGGCAGGGCGTGCAAAGGCGGGCAGGGAGCGGGCAGGGCGTGCAAAGGCGGGCAGGGAGCGGGGACCCCTACATTATCTCTTACTACAGTTAGCAGAAAACTTGCCTGCATACAAGTGATGCACAAACAAGGGGCTCATGTCGTTCCGTTTCCAGCTCAACAGATTCCACAATTCTTACACCATCAATTAGAGGAGTCCCAGCAAGCCTTAAACACCACTGAGCTGCAAAAAGAGGTCAGAGCAAAGAAACACAGAACATAATTCATGATGTGATAATGAGTCACAAAATGCCTTCAAACAATACTGCACCTGGGCTGATGTAGAGCACCATTTACCACCGCTGTGAAACAGGCTGGGGTGATGCTGGAGCAGACAAAGTTCAGGACCTCAGGGTGGAAATGGGGATGAGAGAACCATGGAAAAAGAATAGAGAAAACACACCGAGCAAACACAGCATGAATAAACCAGAATTAGAGCCCTAACGAGACATAAATCATAACCCAGAAATAGAAATCACTATCCTCACTCCAAGCAGCAGAACTTACCCTACTCTCCATAGGAAGTAGCTGTAGGCTGAGATGCTGCCCCTGTGGCTGCCGACTCTTAAATGAGGGTGTGGGGGCGTGGAGTCAGGTATCCCCTGCTATCCCCTCCCACAGCTGGCCACACCCCCTCACCAGGTGCTCCATCACAGCACACAGTTGAGGTGATGTGGGGCATGGATGGTGGGGAGTGACTTTAGGGCATGACCTAGGGGGAAGACATCAGGGAGTAATGTTGGGATGACATCTTGGGCTGAACCTGGGGGGGCTGTGTTGGGGACCCAAAGCAAGACTTCTTGTGCAAGCAGGAGTTCCTCTTGGGCTCTGTGTCATGTGCTGGCCACACAGGTATGGTGTGCCAATGGAACAAACCCTGCAGACCCTGGGGAGAATCAAAGTGGGAGAGAGGCTGCTGTGGGGGAGAGGCACAGTGCCCTTTGAAGCAGGGGATGCCCTGCTGGTACTGCCTGTCACATCCACTGCTGCCATGTTCTTGCTCTCTCTTTGCCAGTGGTTTGTTGTCTCTCAAGGGTCAGAATGCAATAGTTTACTTGCTCAAGGGGAACTGTTATGGAGACTATTACGTTTAACATCAAAGAATGACACAGGGGGAAGGCACTAGCATGACAGTATTGGGGGTTGATGTTGGGGGATGATGCTGGGAGGTGACATGGGTGATGTTGGTAAGTGAAGCTGCAGGGTGATGTTGGGATTTCACTGGTATTAAACATCAAGGAATGATACTGGGGTGATATTGTTGGAGTGCTGCTTGGATGATGTTGGGGAGAGACAGGGGATGTTGGAATATCACTGTGGGATGATGCTGGGAGGTGATATTGGGGTATCATGAGGGAGTGACATTGGGGTGATGCTACAGGGTGATACGGGGGGGAGACCCTGGGGGGGTGGAGTTGTGCAGTGACGTTGGGATGTCACTAGGATTTAATGTCAAGGAGTGATAGTGTTGGGATGGCACTGGAGTGATGGTGCATCACTGGCGCGCGTGCTTGTAGGACACATTGGGGTGATGCTGGGTTCAGGTTGGGGAGTGATGCTGGGGGTGTTGCTGGGCTGTGACATAATGGGGACATGCAGGGTTACATTTGGGTCGCACTGGGGTGACTCTAAGGTGATGTTGGGGGGACAGTGGGGAGTGACACTGGGATGATGTTGGATAACAAAGGGATAACAGTGGGGTGTGACATTGGGATGTGATCTTATGGTGGTGACATTGTTGGGTTGATCCGGGATTCAGGTTAGAGAGTGATGCTGGGGTCAGTCTCAGGGTTCACCTTCCACTGGGGCAGCAGGATCACACTCAGTGTGCCGCTTGGGGCGACCCTGGAGACAGAATAGAGGTGCTTGGCGTGGGACTGTAATAAGAAGGTGGAAGGCAGTCCAAGAATCGGCCGTTTGCCCGCACCTCAGCAGCTCGTAGAAACGGGCGCTACTTGTAGTTTTATGCGCATGCGCACTGTTGCCTGGAGGACTAATCGCAGTCAAGACTGAGACGTCTGGATGAGGAGCTGCCAGATATGGTTTATTAGCCTGTGGTAGCAGCGGTAACGAGAAGACGGTTGGACTAGATGATCTTACAGGTCGTTGCCAACCTTGTGATGCTATGCTTGCCGGGTTAGCTGCGTGAACCGATCGGAATGTAGATCGCCACTTCCGCGTTTCTGCGCGCATGCGCTCTGCTGCCAGCGGGACGCAGCGGCATAGCGGCAGTTCCGCAAAACGGCCGCGAGGGGGCAGCAGAGACCGCCGAAAGATCTTCCACGGCGTCGACGCGGGCGCGGAGCGCAGCCCTCGGCGGTCCGCTCTGCTTCAATGATAGAGAAGCGATGCAAAGTCAGAGGAGGAGATTGAAACAAACAAACAAACAAAAGACGAAGAAAACCAAGAGCAACTTCATCAAACCCGAGAAATCTGTGGTAAGTGCTTGTGAGTATCTGTAAAAATGATCATATTCGTGTGGTTGTTCCTTTTGGTGGTGGTGGTGGTGTCAGTTACACTGTTTTTGAATATTCATACACAAAATTCTAGCTACTTGTATCAGTGTAATGGTAACAAAATGAAAGCACGTTAGCAGAAAGCCCAGGGCCATATTAACATCCTCTCAGATGCTGTCTTGTTTGCGCTTTTTTTTTTTAAATGCCTTTCTTGCATTAAAAAAAAAAAAGTAGTTTGCTGAAAATGTATGTTGTGGTTCTGTTTATAGTAATGGGGCATCTGCGAAGTGATTAACAGTGTTTTGCAAAAATCAAACGAGCCTAACTTGATCATTTAAGGTTGATGACACACTATTATTAGAAAGGCAGCATTTAGATCTGGAACTGCGATGCCCCATCTCTCAGCAGGGCCACTAGTGTCTGGAAGGACAGTGGAGAGCTGCTAGTGGGTTGGTCCCGAGTGTGCCTCTTCGTGTTCCTTGTCCCTGCGGGCCCATTCTAATGTGTCTCCTGGTTCCCGTGCTCCTCTCAAGTGATTCTTGGCCCCACTGGGACTAACCTCAAAGTCAGTTCATCAGAATGGCGTCTGGGACAGATCCACAGGAGAAGGTGATTGCTTGTGCTATCCCTATGTAGTAGTTCCCAGGGTTTTGGGGTTCATCTGTGGGCCAGAAAGAATCCTTCCAGACCTGTAGCCTGCATACCGCAGCCTAGCTCCCTGCAGAGGGCATCTCAGGGACATCCCCAAAACTTCTGCGCTGACTCTATTGGCTGCTGGTGTCACCCAGTGCCACCAGTAAGGTGGGAGCTGCCTTAAGAAGTGAGCAGCCCCTTCATCATTCCACTGCATCTTTGTGGCACTGCACCACAGACACCATGCAGTCCCATGTCATCCTCCTCCTCTTCTCTTTCTTCCCTGGGACCTGGGCAGAGCCAAAGGGTAAGTGGGAACCATGGCCCACCCTAAACTCTTCTTCTTTTCACCTCAGAAATCCCTCCTGTATGGTCAAGCTGGGGGGTGGGAGTTGGAGTTGAGTGGTGGTGAGCCATGGGGGACCCCAAGGGGCCATCAGGGATGACAAAACTGGGGACACTTCCCTCAGTTCTATTCTCACCTCCTGCAGGCTCCCACATGCTCAAGCTTCTCCATTTTGCCACCTTCCAAAACAGCACCTCTGTGCTGGTAGGAGGACTGGGGCTCTTGGGGGATGTGGAAATGGGTTCGCTGGACAGCCACACTGGGAACGTCCACTACTACCGGTCCTGGCTGCGTCCATCCTTGCCAAAGGGCGACTGGGACGTCATCGAGAGCTCCATCAAGTCATACGTGAGGGATTTCAACAGGCTGGTACAGATGTACGCCACAATGCCCTGTACGTGTACCCTCCGCACCCCATTTCCAAGATTCCCTCTGAGGTGTGAGGGGACTCTGGGGGTCAGGCTTCAATGTAATGAGGACCAGTGGTCACATTGTGGCTGGCTATGATAACCAATGTATATCTGCTACAGTCACCTGAAGGAACTTTGAGCACCCTCAGCAGCCATACCGCAGCCACCCCCTGCCGCCACACCAGCTGTTCTCTACTGTTCTTCCAAACGCTAGTGGCCATGATGGGAGGGGTAGGGGCATCACAGTTCTAGGACATCTCAATGGGCTGTGCAGGAAATTGAACCACAGGTGCCAGACTGGGGCCCTTGGGGATGCTTCAGCTTCACCACTTCTCTGTTGAGCAGTTCCAGAGAAGGGAAGTGATGTTCTGCGTTCATTCCCCTGGGGCTGACTCAGTGTCCCTGAGTGCCAGGACTCAGCCTCAGCAGCCCTGCATGGGCTGTCCCTGTGTTAGCACCATGGCAGGCAACATCCCATCAGGAACAGGTTGTGCTTGAAGGGGGATGGTGTGCAGAGAGGTATTGGCGCAGCACTGGATCCAACCCAGCAGCCCCTTGGGGACTCACAAATCTTCCCGAGGGCACCAAGGGAATGGTGTTCTTGGGAAGTGTGACTGTGCTGGGACCACATGTCCTGCATCTGGCTGTGGGGGGGGATCCAAACATTTACTTGACTGAGCTTTGGGCTACTGGGGCATTTTTTGACACTGAATACAAGAATCAAAGTTTTTGGGCATGGGAACACTCAGTTAGACAAAGACAAACAACAGTTGTTTGCTGAGCACCCCATGTATCAACTCCACCACACTACTCCTTTCCCCAGACCCTTTTGTCTTTCAGTCCTCCATGGGCTGTGAGCTCCAGTCCAACAGGACCGTCAGGGCCTTCTTCGACATTGCTTATGAGGGCCAGAATTTCCTCCGCTTCTGCCTGGACACAGGCACTTGGGATCAGATGCAACATAACCAGCTGTCAGCCATGGCTGAGCAACTGATGGCCAATGCCAGCACTCTCAATGAGGTGATCCAAGTGCTCCTCAACGACACCTGTGTGGACGTTCTGAGAATTTTCATTCAGTCTGGGAAGGCAGATCTGGAGAGACAAGGTAAGCTGACTGTGGCACTGCCACATCAGCTCCAGACTTAGGTGCTGAGTGGTGTTGCACTGCAGTCCCCTTGTTTCCATCCCCAGTGCCACCTGTGGCCGTGGTCTTTGCCCGCCCAGCCAGCCCAGTGCAGCTCCTGCTGGTTTGCCGTGTCACCAGCTTCTACCCACGTCCCATCACTGTCACCTGGTTGCGGGACGGCCAAGAGGTGCCCCCGAGCCCAGCACTGAGCACCGGCACTGTGTTACCTAACGCTGACCTCACCTACCAGCTCCGCAGCACCCTGCTGGTGTCTCCCCAGGACGGTCACAGCTATGCCTGCCGTGTACAGCACTGCAGCCTGGGTGACCGCAGCCTCCTCGTTCCCTGGAGTAGGTGTCCCCCTCAGGGATGTGGCTCCAGAGCTGTGCTCCTTCAGCGCAAGAAGCAGGAGAGCTGACGGGCTGTGTTCCTCAGGGGATTCCAAGCGGGGACTGAGCGCGGGGCTCGGGGCCATGCTGCTGTTGGCTGCGATCGCTGTCGCTGCAGTGTTGGTGTGGAGATACAGGTGAGGCCATCCCCTGTCCTATTGCTCCACCAAGAGACCCCCGCCCCGCCCCGCAGCGCCCACTGTCGTTGCAGGAAGCGGCGGCGAATGGACGAGAGGCGCGGCATCCCTCTGGCGGAGCACCGGAGCACAGCGCGGGATGGGACCACCGCGGGGCAGTACGGGGGCTGCGGCCGTGGAGAGCCCAGTGAGCGGAGGGGGCACATCTGACTGCTCCTCAGCACTGCACCTCGTCAGCGTACCCCAGTGCTCACGGCAGCTTCCCCAGCCGTGCTACAGGCACCCACCTGCTTGTGAACAGCAAGCTGCACCCTCCCATTGGCACCTTCTGCATTTTATTGACCAATCTCAGCCTTTATTAACCCTGTTCTGGAGAGCCCAATCCTCTCCCTACTCCAGCGACCCCCACCAACGGCGCCCCGAGTGCTGAGCAGCACTGTGCTATGCTCCAGGAGGAAAGCAACACTCAAGCATTGCTATGCTCGCTACGGAGCTGTGGGTGTGAGCAGGGTTTGGGTGGGATTAGGCAGATATGGAACATGGAATAAATGGGCAATTAGACCTATAGGTTGCACAGCATGTGTGGAAATCCCAACCAACCTATACTTCCTCTGTGGGTATAACTGTGCTGTAGGGGTGAGGTGTCCCCAGGCGCTGGGGGCAACACCTTGATCTCAGCCCCAGGAGGAACCCATCCACGCTCCCGAACAACTGTGGCTCTGAAAGCAGTGGATCCTGGCAGCACTTCCATACACTTCTGAGGAGAACAGGGTTGGGAAGGAGTATTCAGAAGAAGGGGGCTTGAGAGAAAACTGAGGGAGGGTGAGAAGTGGTGTCCTGAAGGGATGCCTGCTGGTGGGAGCACCTGAGAGCCCCTGGGGCTCAGCCCTTACCTGGAAGGCCACAACTGTGGTGCCACCCGGGGTCTGAGTGGGCAGGAATCCCACAGCCCCTTAGGGACGCCAGCTGTGCTCAGGAGGGGACAGTGCTGGGACCACCCACCCCGGCTCTGCCCTCAGGCCTAGGAGGACCCTCTTCCCTTGGCTGAGTTTCACTTCTGTTTTTGCCCCAGTGTGGGGCCTATGGGAAAGGGGAAGAGAAACACGTGTGTTTGCGCCTGGGGGTGGTTGGCTAGAAGTGGTAGGGGGAGATGGGGGCTCCGTGTCACCCTGTGTCCCTGTGCCCAGCACCTGTCACATGCTGCAGCACCCCAATGTTGGCACAAGTGTCCCCACTCTCTGCCACCAGTCAAGGGGTGGAAATGGTGCAGGGTGACCCAAAAGCAAAAGAGTTCATCCTTGTTCCCTCTCATGCTTCTCCACCTTCCATCTTAGACCCTCCCTGAAACCTCATTGGCGCCAGCCCCATTGGTGGGGCGCAGTCTCTGGGACCACGCAGTACTTCCTCTTCCCGCCATCTCTACTGCATCGGCCTTGCTGTGGGCACCATGTGGCCCCACTGCCTTTTCCTCTTTCTTCTCCTCCACGAGACATGGGCAGAGCCAGAAAGTAAGTGGGAGCCCAAGCTCACCCCAGCCTCCATCATGAGACCCTATAGCAGTGGGTGGGGATGGCTAAGAGACCTTTTCATGAATGAAGAGAGTAGTCTCCAGCACTGAGAGGTTGTCCCCAGCCTCACAGCACCCAAAGGGGCCCCTGTCTGTGCCCACTGCCTCTAGACTGGGGATCGTGTGCAGAGGTGGTCACCTGGGCAGGGGGTTTGCTGTGTGTGGGTCCAAGTACATCCCCCATTCACCTCCTTCTCTCCTGCAGCCTCTTGCACTCTCCCTGCAGAATCACAGTTCTTCCAGCTCTTCTTCACCTTGCTCTTGGATAATATCAGCTCTACTGAACTGACCGGGCTGGCTCTACTGGGAGACCTGCCCATAGTGGTGCTGGACCCACACACCTGGAACTTTAACATCTGCCGGCCATGGGTCCAAGCAGCAACAGCTGAGAGTGAAGTGGAAAAGATTCTGTCCTTCTCCATGGTCGGCATACGCAACACAATTCGGTTTATGCATGAAATGGCGATGAAGGCAAGGTTGGACTGTGAGTAGGGGGAATGGCTGCAGACCAAGCAACCCAACCCCACGAGCACAGAGTTTTATGGGATCTTCTGGGGGTCTGACAGCCTCCAAAAAGTATTGGGTCATGGGGTCTTTTGGTAGGGGCTGGCGGTCTCCAAAGAGTGATGGGAAACACTGTCTCCTGGGACTCATGATTCAGTGAAGCATTGAAACGTATTATGGGGGGTTTCTGCCCTCTGATCCTATGTATGGAGGATAAGTGGGAGTTCCTCCCAGAACTAATGGAGAGGTGGGAATCACCTGGTATGGGTCAGGGAAGGGGAAACATGAAGGAAAATATTGCAGGGAGACATTCTGGGGGACAAAGTGCTTAAGCTGCCACCCTGCGCTGCTCAGCCTTTCTCCCCTGGCAGCTCACATGATCATGGTGCCCATCGTGCCCACACTGCCTCAGCCGTCCTTGTGCTCCCTTGCTCACGAACCCCTCTGCTCCTCACAGACCCGCTGGTTTTCCAGATCCACATAGGCTACAAACTTTATCCCAATGGGACAAGCTGGAGTGTTATCAACATTGGGGAAGATGGCAGAGACCTGGTCACATATGAGCTGGGGAGGGAGCGCTGGGTTCCCCAGCGGTCCACCCCACTGGCTGAGCTGATGAGCCACGCTCTCACTGACCTCCGGGCCGTGTCAGGGTTCTTGGAGCATGTCTTCTCCACCTCCTTCCCGACCTACATCCCCACCCTGCACAAGCAAGGGAGGACAGACCTGGAGAGACAAGGTGAGAGATTCTTGGTCCTAGGAAAGCAACCCTATAGCTCCTAGCTTGAGTTGTGCTCACACTGAGCTCCCATTGCTTTTGTCCCCAGTGCCACCTGTGGCCGTGGTCTTTGCCCGCCCAGCCAGCCCAGTGCAGCTCCTGCTGGTTTGCCGTGTCACCAGCTTCTACCCACGTCCCATCACTGTCACCTGGTTGCGGGACGGCCAAGAGGTGCCCCCGAGCCCAGCACTGAGCACCGGCACTGTGTTACCTAACGCTGACCTCACCTACCAGCTCCGCAGCACCCTGCTGGTGTCTCCCCAGGACAGTCACAGCTATGCCTGCCGTGTACAGCACTGCAGCCTGGGTGACCGCAGCCTCCTCGTTCTCTGGGGTAGGTGTCCCCCACAGAGATGGGATATGGGGTGGCCTGGAGCTGCCACATGCTCACAGCTATCCTCTTCTCTCCCCCCATTCAAGAAAACCCCAGCGCATCTTCCAGCATTACTATCACTGTCACTATTCTGCTCCTTGCTGCCATTATCACCGGGGGAGTTTGGTGGTGGAGGTGCAGGTACGGTCTCAGTCCATGGGGTCTGAGCTCCCCAGGCCATCCAACGTGGCTCACAGCAGTATCCTCTTGCAGGAAACGTGCTGGGTCTGGAAGGGATTCCCAGGCATTCCTCATCTGATGCCCTCCCTGCACCAAGACTCTCACTGCTCCATGTCCAAGCCACCTGCACAGATGGTGGTGACAAAGCAGTGCTGCACCAGCAGGGGACAGAGCTGGCCACAAAGGAGCATGGGGAGATGGCCAAGTGATGTCCCAGTTCCTCAGCCCAGACTCTATGGTTTAGAGGGGTATTTGTTGCCTTATGACAAGGTGTCCCTCTCCTCTTCCTCTACCCTTGTACTGTGTCCCCAACCTTGTCCCAGTGTCACTTCCTCATCACAATGCTCCCACTTTATCCCTTCTCCTGCACTTACCATATGTTCTTCCTTTGTCCCCTTATGGCCCCAGTTCTGTCACTGCATCCCTTCTTCAGCCCACATCCTTTCACGTCCCAAATTGTCCTTGCCGTGTTCCTCTGTTGTCCACCCTGTTCCTCTTCCACACCACCCATATTTCCCATCCTGTGCCTCTATTCTATCCCTGTCCCTCTTCCCAGTCCCTACAGGTCCTCTGAACTGTATCCCCTGTCCTGTGGCACTGGGGCAAGGTTGCCTTGTTGGTCCAAGCAAAACGGGGAAGAATGAGGCAAAACCAGGAAGTTATGTATTTTGTTTTTAATTCTTGTAAAAACACAAATAGACACAGGCATTGCAGACATCACTGACCCTGGGAGGCAGGGCTGAGCCTATTGGGACAGTATGAAGTCGCAAGTGATGGCCCTTTTCCATGGCCATTCCATCCTCTGTTGACATGTGGCCCCATCCAGCAGTGACTCCGCTCTGATCCCACAGCAACACTCCATAGAGACCTCTGAGGACACCCACATGGCATTCCAGTGTATTTCCCAGGACCCTGCTGTGACAACCCAATGACACAATGGTGACAACCTGGATGCCCCTCATATGCTATGGGGACACCTCAGTGTGTGGTGGTGGCATCCTTCAGGACACCCCCTGGCCCCCCAACATTCTTCAGCCCTCCCCCAATCCTCCCTGAGTGTCCTCACTGGAATCCACATGCTGAGATTCCCTGATATCCCCTGGGTTCTTCCAGTAATGCTTAAAGCCCCCCCCATTCCCCCTCCCCAAGGTTCCCACAATTCCCCCTGGTATTCCCTAATACAGCTTAAGAGAACTTCAGGGATCCCTCCCCACAACAACCCACAATACAACAGCAACATCCATCCAAAAGCCTTCCCAACCATCACACCCTTCCACTGTCCCCCATTTCAGTGCTCTCCACCACTGTCCCCCCATCACCCATCATTGCTCCTTCTGCCATTGACCTCCCATCCCCTGTCCCTGTGTCCTCCCTGGCCATCCCCTCGTCGCCCTTTTCTCGTTGTCCCCTTGAGCTCTTGGCCTGGTGAGTGACAGTCCTACGGGCACTGCTGGAGGCTGTGGAGCCCTCCAAAAGCCGGGGCAGGAGTGCAGCCCTGGAGGTGCGACACAGTCCCCGCCCAGCACAGGCATAGAGCAGAGGATTTAGGGCGCTGCTGAGGAACGCCAGTGCAGTGGCGGGTGGCCGGATAGCCTTGGCAACCTTCCTTAGAGTCCCAGTGCAACTCTGCAGCTCCACTGCCACCTCCAACAAGCTGCCAACATGGTAGGGTCCCCAGGTGACGGCAAAGGCGACCACCACGGCAGCCACCAGACGCAGCGTGCGTCCCCTCCATGCCAGTCGTGTCCGCTGCAGCCTCCGCAGCAGCAGCCCATAGCCAGCAGCCACAGCGGACAGAGGCAGGGCCCAGCCCAGCCCTGTCTCCAGCAGGTTGTGGGTCACTAGCCAAGCAGTGGAACTGTGATTCCGTGTGCACATCCCATTCTCCACATGTCGGAAAGCAATAGAAGGGGTGGCCAACACCAAGGCCACCAGCCAAGTGACGGCAGCAGCTCCGTGGGCCAGCTGGGTGACACGGTCACCTGCCACCACTGCTGCTGATGGCCGGGACACCACCAGGCAACGGTGCAGGCCGAGCAGGGCGATGAGGAAGACACTAGTGTACATTGCAGCTGCACAGATGTAATTGCAACCACGGCATGCGGCCAGGCCCAGGTCCCAGTGACCAGTGCTGAGGAATCGGATGTAGACGGGGCCGGTGAGCAGCGTGGCCACGTCAGCCAAGGACAGGTGGGCCACCAGCAGCACAGGGATGCTGCGGCGATGGGTGACGATGCAGCTCCACAGCACAAATGCGTTCCCTGGCAGCCCTATGACCATTGCCAGTGACAGCAGGGTCAGACCCAGTGCCGCATTGGGGATCGCAGAGACTGTCACATTGGAGGGAGTTGTGGGCATCGCAGGAGACCTGTGAGGAGAAGGGTAACCAGCATCCTGCAGAGCAGACTGGTGCCTATCTCCCTTGCTCAGTCTCCCCATTCCTCTATTCCTCTCCTCTAATACTGCCCTTCCTCATCTGTCCATCATCCTTTCTTCTTCCCACTCTCTAAGGTCTCTTCTTCCTTTGCTACTCTCATCTGTTCCTCTATATCTTTGCACTGTCTAGATCTCAAAGTCATTGTCCCCCAGACCTCCTAGTGCACAAAGCACACAACTCAAATTTCCCCCCAAACCTTGTCTCTTGGACATCCCAGTTTTTCACCCAGGCTTTGTAGTTGCCCATAATACCTCCCAGTCACTTTCCATCCTTGCCACTGGCCCCGTCCCCCAAATCTCACAGATCCAGAAGACCTCCCAGCTGTCCACCTATCCCTTGCAGTTTTTCCAGGTGACCCTCCCCAATGGCCCCCACCCCTCCAGCCTTCTCCCCGCTACCTCAGGGACTCACATATCCCTTCCCAGAGACCCTGGCAAGGGTGATGGGTCCTCGGTGCCCCTGTTGCCAACAGTGACCGTGAACATTAGGCGCTACTTCCCCTCTGCTTGGCCCCAGGAAGGAAACACTCACGCAAGAGGAAGAAGGCAGAGAAACCACAGGCAGGAAAGGGGCATATGGGGAGTGACTGTGGACCTTAATTTTCCCCTGCCTGAACGGGGGCAGGAGAAGATAAGAGCACTGGTGTCACTGCCAACAGGTAATGAGACCCTCCCAAATGTCTGCCAGGAGGGAGAGTCTGGTTTCTGTATAGCCTGGCTGAGGGGTTGGTAGGAGAACGTCAAGATAGCATGGAAGGCACAGGTATGGCTAATGTACATTCTTCCTTCTTTTCATCCCTTTGTTCATTCCTCCACATCTCCCTGTACCTCCCTATCCCAACAGATGAATTGCAGCCTGAAAACTGAGAACCCCATAGATGATTGTGCAATAGGGCACAATCCCAAGCAATACAAACATCTCTGTTATCCATCTCAATGAAGGACGCTTTCCCCCAGTCTGCCACCACACCAAAGAGAGGTAGGACTAGAGATCTTTGACAACACACTCAATTTTGTATTTCCCACCCAACTCCTACAATGCTGTTGACTGACTAAATGTATCAAGACTAAAAGCAGCCATTTTTGTTCTCTGAAGATTGTTTCCACCTTCCCCCCCCCCCCCCCCCCCCCCCCAGGTTCCAGTTCCAAAGTCGTAGGCTTGGGGATCAGCAGCTGTTACCAAACAGAACATATATAAATGGTGTCACAGACTAAATTGTCACAGATAAACTGCTGCAGAAATACAACGTGCCCTGTCCCTGGAAGGAGCGGACTCAAAAGTTTGGAAGGAAGAATTAAAACTGGTGTCAGAAATAAACAGGAACAGGGAACAGAAACAAAAGCAAAGGAACGTAAATCTGAAGACAAACCTCTGAATGCAGAGTAAAAGAAAGGATGAGCCCTAGGCATTCCTGGAGTTATGACTGATCACCAGCCTGTGGAAAACGGCTGCTGAATAATAATAGCTCACATTAACTCCAATTAGACCTTAAAGTTGTTTGGCAAAATATCACCAGTCGCTTGGTGTGCAGTGCCAGCTCATTAGCAGAAAGCTGCCACTCAGTGTCATGCAGGATTTCCCTCCAGCAGTGTGTGTTCTGTCATGCTAATTAGCCTTATGTAACTAAGCCTGCTTCCTTCTGTTGTGGTGATGTTACACGTACTTGTGGTCAGGTATTGATATTCGTGCCCTTGTATTGCTTTATTGTCACTGTTGTGGCCAACTATGAGTTCCCCCTTATGGAATTTCTCCTCGTACTTCTGCATATTTGTTAGATCAAGGAAAGCTTGCTGCTGCTGTTCTTCATCATGATGACGTGGTGGGGCCTTTGACATATTTTTCCGGAATCCCAGGCGTTGGAGTAAATGTTGTATCAGAAACCATCACACAATTGTCATGACAGGCAAAAATACAAACAGCATAAACAACTGTTTTAGCTGCACAAAATGAGGGATCCGTGAGGCCAGCGGTGAGCAGTCAGCTTGAGTGTTCTGCTTCACCTCCTGAGCCAACTGATATAGCTGTTCATTTTCCCTTTGACTCCTTATCTAAAACATCACATTCCTTTCAACTCCTCCCACCCAGGATTGTGTCTTAACAGATGTAACGGCTGTTCATTCAGGTCTCAGTACAATCGTGGAGGAACTGGGAGAGCTGAAGGACGCTGAGGTCCTGGAGGTGTCCTGAAGGATGCCCAGGATGTCACCGTTGCACGCAGAGGTGTTCCCATGGCATATGAGGGGCACCCAGGGGGGCTCGGCATTCTGTCCCTGGGTTGTCATAGTGTGTAGTGGAAATGCTAAGTCACAGCTTGAAACAGTGATTGAGCACCTGGTGGGAAAGCAGGGCCAACCCTGAGGAGCTTAGGGTTATGCAGTGCACCTGAGTGACTGGAAGAGATGGAGCCAGGATCCGCCCCTTCCCAGCCCTCATTTAAGGGTTGGCAGTTAAGGTGAGGGTATTTTGCTGGAGTTCCTCGTCTGCCTGAGACTTTCTGAAGTAAGCAACTTTTCTTCCTTTGTTTTTGTGTCCTCAGCTGCAGTGTTTGGTCTTGCCCTTGTATGCTGCCGCCTGGAATTCTGCTATGCTGCTACAGGACCTGTGGAAACAGCAGGGTGATGTGGGGATTGGGAAAGGGGACAGGATGGGGGCATAGGATGGTGAATACAGGTGGTGTAATGCGTTAGAAACAGGACAGCTCCTGCCGGTTTGCTGTGTCATCTGCTTCTTTCCTGTCCTCATGGCCCTATGTATTAGCTGTGTCACTAAAGGGCTCTGTGTCCTGCTGCGTTAGGGTCAGTGGAGCATAGAGGGGGAGAGCTGTAGGGCTGCGTTTAGGATTGCCTCATGACCCCTTCTTGTCATGCATACTATGCAAACCCCCCTCAGCCCCACACATGTCCCCTAGCCCTGCTGAGTTGGGCCCGCCCAGCCAGAGGCAAAGAGCAAAACACGATCACGCGCCAATGAACCCTAGCGCCTGTTTCTCGCCAACACCCCCCCCCCTCCCCCCGTGGGCTCTACTCCTCCCCCTGAAGCCCTGGGGACCACAAGCATCTGCTCCCTCGTTTCCCTTGCTCTGCCGCGTAACTCCTATACTGGGGGACCGCACACGCAGGAATCCCATCTCACACCCCACTTTCCAGTGCCCCATGGGGACGTGGGTGTCTGGGTGACTCTGTCCCCCACGTGGTAGACCCGTGCGGAGCCCACGCTCCCCACCCCACATCCAGCAGCAACAACAGCCGAGGGAGGGGGAGATGGGGGGAGTGCAGGGCCAGTCTGAGTCATGGCCCCACCCGGCCCTGTCTGTGGCTCAGCCCTATGGCCCCATACGGCCCTGTCATGCAGTCCCATAGCCTTGAGGCTCTGCCCTGTAGCAAACCCCTGCAGAACAGCTCAATAGCCTGGCCCCACAGCCAGCTCCGTAGTGCGAACTCTAAACTTGCAGTGGATTCCATGTTTACTGCGTGCACTGAAGGATGTGAGGCAAACAGCTCTGTGGTTACTGGGAATACTGGGAGCAGGTGGCACTGACTTATGGGGAGCACTGGGATCATTGGGACAGGTAGCATTGTAGCTAGTGGGAATACAGGAGCAGGTGGCACTACGGTTATTGGGAGCCACAGGACAGGTGGCAGGTGCTTATAGGGAGCACTGGAAGCTGTGGGGCAGGCAGAACTGGGGTTCCTGGGGGTACCGTTTGTGACTGTGCTGTGTTCCTGAGATCACTGGTGCAGGCAGTGCTGGATTGCTGGTACAGGTGGCACAGAGATACTGGGGGCACTAGGATGAGCCATGCTGTGTTACTGGGAGCACTGGGATCACGAGGACAGGCAGTGCTGGGTCACTGGGAGTGCTATGGGCTGCAGCCCCCCCGCATCCCCCCACGCGTTGTGTCACTGCTCTGCTATGGCAGCTGGACCCCACATCTGGCTGCACCGCCCAGATGTTTGGTTGCCGCAGCGACCGCCGCCTGTAAACACATCACGGCCCCTCAGGGTCCGCCCGGTCCTGCTCAGCTCAGGGTGGAGGGCCCCGCTTGGAGTGGGGGAGTCCAATTCCCTTCACTCCTCTGGGAGGTGGTCCCCACATCCCCTGATGCTCAGCGTGTGGACATCACGCACCTCGTGGGGTCTGGGTGCATTCTGCTCTGGTTCTGGCTCGCTGTGTCCTGGAGCTGCCTGCTGTCCAGCCCACAGGTGCCGTGGCCATGCCGTGAGCTCAGCGCTGGCCCTGCTCCCATCCCGGGGCTATGAAAGGCACGGAGCCGCCCCGGAGCCCTCAGTGCCGTGCTGCCGCCCGCCGAGCCGGGCCTGGCCCAGCAGAACCCGACAGAACCCAACCGGGCTGAACAGGGCTGAGGTGAGCTGAACTGGGCTGGGCCAGGCTGAGCAGAACTGGTCTGAGCTGAGCCAAGCTAAACTGGCTTGAACCAAACTAGTCAGTCCCAACTGGGTTCACCTGAACCCAACTGGTCCAGTTCCAAGCCCCACCCCATTGCATCCCCATCCCTGGGAGCAGCTCTGGTACTGGGAAAGTACCGGGGGGTGGGGGGGAGGGGGGGGAGAGGAGGAAGGAGGAGTGGGGATGATATGCGGCTGCTGGGAAACTGGGGTTACTGGAGTTACTGAAGGAGCTGGCTGGTGCTGCTGGTGCTACTGGTGCTGCTGGAGCTGCTAAAGTTAGTGGAGTTATTGGAGTTAGTGGAGCTGCTGGGATTATTGCTGTTGCTGGAATTGCTGGGGTTACTAGTGCTGCTGCAGTGACTGGAATTACTGAAGTTACTGGAGGAATTGGCTTGCTGGTGCTGCTGGCATTGCTGGTCTCACTGGTGTTGCTGTTGCTTCTGGTGTCAGTGGAATTATTGCGCTGTTGTGTTTATTGGAACTCCCGATGTTGTTTGTGTTCCTGGTGGTACTGGTGTTGCTGAGCAGTTGGAGGGCAGGGTTCCTGGCGTTACTGGAGGTCATATGCAGCGCTGGTGGGGGGGGGAGGTGAGGAAGGGGGGGAATGTGAAGCTACTGGAGTCAGTGGGAGCTGGCATGACCAGAGTTCACCTGGCAGCACTGGGGCCACCCGCAGCCCCGGCTCCCTAGGGGGCGCTCAGAGTCTGGGGGGAAGGGTGACAAAGATGGGAGGTGGGTGCAACCCCACGGTGTCTGCGTGCCCTGTGTGTGACCCATGTGAGGTCCCCGTGTCGCTGCCATCTGTCCTCTCCTTGCAGGACCATGGCCCCGGGACTGCCGCTGCTGCTGTTGGCGCTGGCACTTCGGAGGGCACAGGGGAATGCGGGAACATCCCCCGGTCCTCCCCCCATCCCTCCGGAGCTCCCCTGTGGGGCAGAGGTGCTGGAGGCGGTGCTGGGACGGCTGCGGGCACTGGAGGGAGAAGTGCGGGCACTGCAGGGGCAGTGCGGGGACAGCCTAGGGCCCCAGGCTGGCACCGGTATGGGGGGGGAAGGTGGAGGGTGTGGGAGCTGCGGAGTAACAGGGAGATGGGGGATGTGTTGGGGAGAATGGGAGATACAGGTTGTATAGGGGTGTATGAAGGATGAGGGGAGCAGTGGGAGGACTTGAGGGATGTAGGGGGGAGAGTGTGGGGATATAGACATGGGGAATATGGAGACACTTGTGGGGGACGTGGGAGGTATGTAGGAGATGTGGATAGGGGGATGTGGAATATAGGATGATACATATTAACGTCGGTTAAGTGAGAAACATGGGTGATGTGGACTGGGAAACACGGGGGGATGTGTGGGATGTGGTGGGGACATAAGGAAGATATGGGGGGTAATTGTGGGGCATAGTGATCTGTGGGAGTACACAAGGGACTTATGGGGAGACATGGAGGAGTCAAAGGAATGCGCATGGTACATGGGAACCCTGCTCATCCCTACAGGGAGCACAGCAGCACGGGGGCTGTGTGACACCCCCGGGGCTGGGGGCTGCTGTGGGTGCCGCCTGGGGGATGGTCTCCCGTGTCCTGCACCCCGCTGTCCCCTCGACTGCAGTGACCAGGGCCGCTGTCGGGCCGGCCGCTGCCACTGTTTTGAAGGCTTCACTGGACCATTCTGTGCTACCCCTGTCTGCCCTCCTGGCCGTGGCGGGCCCCACTGTGCCCTCGGTATGTCCTACCTATCCCCAGGCATCCCTACCTGCCCTAAGCCCACTGCTCCCTTGGCACCTGGTCCTGATGCCACCTCCATGTACCCTTGTCTGTCCCCCAGTTTCCTCTGCTGTCCCCAAGTGCTGTTCCAGTTACTCCATCCCAGTGCTTTCAGTTGTCTCAGATCACTCCAGTGCCCTGAGTGTCCCTGTATCCTGGTGTCCCCGTGCTTTAGGCACTTCTGCTCCTTGGAAGCTCCCTCTCTGTGTCCCTGTCCCTGGGTCCCCTGTCCTGTTGTGTCCCCACCCCACAGGTACTCCATGTCCTGGTGTACCCAAGTTGTCCCTACCCTGTATGTTCCCTGTATCCTGGTGTCTTCATGGCTTGGGCACCCTTGTTCCTTGGAAACTCCCTCCATGTCCCCATATTGTCCCTATCTCTTTGGTCCGCTGTCCTGTGGTGTCCTGAGGGTGTCCCCATGCCATGGCTGCTTTATCCTATAGGGCTCAGAGGTGTGCCTATGGGGTCATCTCCCATCTGGGTTCTTTCCCTGCAGAGATTCCCTCAGTGACACCACGCCTGGCTGCGCGCAACCAGACGTCCTTCCGTGTCACCTGGCCGCGCCCAGCCGTGCCTGTGGATGGCTACGAGGTGGCTGTCATCCCTATGGTGAGCTGGAGACAGGGATAGCAATGAGGACATATCCTTAGCACAGTGATGTCCTAGTGCAGTGGCTCCAACGTGTCTGATTCTGCCCCATTTGGGGACACCTCTGTAGTGTCCTCATTGTGTCCCCAGTATATCTATTGTCTTCAGATCATTCCAGAAGTCAGGCTGCCCCATTGCAGCATGACTCAGAAGTGGGGGCATCTCCTCATTGTGTACCTTGTACACAGGATTAGCTGTGGTGGTGTCACCCATCTGCTGCTTGTTCCCAGCACATCTGTCACATCTGTGGCCACCCTTCTGCTGCCCAGCATGGGGACAGCGATACGTCTGCACTGTGTCCCTAAGATGTCTCCCAGCTCTAAGAGAAGCTGTTGGCTGTGGCCACCTGCCTTGTGGAAGTCTTTAGAATGTTCTTGACATGTTCTTTGTCTCCAGGATGAGCCAGCAGCACTGACCACCCACGAGCTGCCTGGCTCTGTTGTCACCTTTGAGGTAACGGGGCTGACACCTGGACAAGCTTTTGAGATCTTCATCCAGGCCCAGAGGGAGCAGCATCTCGGGGCACCGGGCACCCTGCGTGTCCGCACCTGTATGTGCCACCTGCTGTGGGACATGCATGGGGACAGAAGGAGCATGGGGGGGGGGGGGGGGGGGGGGGCGTGGGGACAGCAGGAGTATGGGGGTGGCACAGGCATGGGGATAGCAAGGGGGACAGAAGAGGCATAGGGACAGCAATGAGGGCGGGAGTGACATGGGGGAGGAGGATGGGGACAACAAGCATGAGGACAGCATCACAGAGATGGGAACAAGCATAGCACAAAGACAAGCATGGGAACAGGGATAATGCAAGCATGGGGGTAGGGGCATCATGGGCATGGGTTCTGAGGTGAGGATGGGGATGGGTGGGGTGTGGAAATGATGACGGGAAGGGGGTGGGGACAGGGATGGTAATGTCACAGCTAGAGAGATGGAGGAAGGAACAGGCACGGGGAAAGGGATGTGACCGGATGAAGACATGGGGCTGGGATGGGTACTAGAATGGGAGTAAGGATGGGGTGGTGTCTGCATCCTCTGTTTGTCCCCATGTGTCTTTATTGTCCCCATGGCTCTGCGAGTCCACATGCTCTTGTCTGTCCTGCAGAAGTCTGTGTGTCAGCAGTCTGCCCCTGTGGGTCCGTATGTCCCCCTGGGCCTGTCCGTCTGCATCTGTCCCCATGGGGCCGTGTGTCCCATGGGCTCATCAGCTCACTTGAGGCCTTGTGTCACTGCAGGTCTGTGTGATCCCAGTTTGTCCCCATGGGTCCATGTGTCTCCGTGTGTCCTGGTGTTTCCCTGTGTGTCCCTCTGTTCCCATTTGTCTGCTCCAGTTTGTCCCCACATGTCTGGACGTCTCTAGGCTCTCCCTATGGTTCCTCAGTGTCCATAGTCTGCCCCTAGGCATCTGTTTGTCATACTCTGTTCCTGTGTCCATCCATCCCCGTGTCCCTGGGCTGTGGTAGATGGGATTTTGGTGACAGGCTAGTGACCCGAATCCCCTTTGTTTTCACAGTGCTTGCCCAGTCACGCCCCACCCATGGGGGGTCACAGGGGACCCCTACATTTCTGGTATCTCCAGTGGCCCCAGTGTCACCATCAGCCCAAGGGTCTCCGGCATCCCCTCGGTCCCCAGGGTCACTGGGGTCCTTAGGGTCACCAGCATCGCCAACATCTCCAAGGTCACAGACATCCCCACTGTCCCCTAGGTTGCAAGCATCCCCGAGGTCTCCAGTGTCACCAGAGTCTTCAGCAGTACCAACTTCCCTGGAATCCCCAAGGTCCCCAGGGTCCCCAGCATCCCCAGGGTCCCCAGCATCCCCACGCTCCCCAGAGTCCCCAGCATCCCCAAGGTCACCAGCATCCCCACAGTCCCCAGTATCCCCTGTGTCCCCAGTGCTCCCAAATGTCCCATCTCTGCACGAGCTGGGAGTCAAGCTTTCTTCCTACAATGGGTCCTTGCTGCAGCGTCTGGAAAGCCACCTCCGGGCCACGGATTTCCCACTTCGAGGCAACCAGACAATACCCACAGTGGCCCGTGCAATCCTCTCCTATCTGCTTCGCCGCAGCCCAGCCTCACTGCGTTACCAATTCCTCCACCATCTCCAGCAGAGTCCCCATCCCAAGCCCCAGGTGTTGCCAGGGGCTGCTGGTGAGGCCCTCGTGGACCTGGATGGGCTGCGGGGTCATGCAGAGACTGTAGTGATCCGCTATCAGCTGCTGGAGGAGCCAGAGGGGGAGAAGGGGGAGCTGAGGGTGCCAGGGGATACTGCAGTGGCCCGGGTGCCAGGGCTGGTGCCAGGGGCTATATATCGGGTGGAAGTGCACGGTGTGGTGCGGGGTCATGTCTCCAAATCCTACACATCCCTGGTGACGGCAGGTAGGTGACAGGGATGGGGATGGGGACAGTGTTACTTGGTGGCATCTGATAACCCCACACTGCTCTTTGGGTTACAGGGCTAGGTGACACCAGTGAGCCTCCACCAGGATGGGAGAACCTGTATGAGACAGAGGTGGCTGAGCCCCAGGGGGCCATGGCCAAAGCAGGTAACCCCATATGGTGACAATGGTGACACTGGGGTAGCTCGAGTGTACACCAGCACTTAGTATCCAGGTTGGTGTGGTTGGATACATGGAGGAGTGGATAGAGAGATGAAGGGAAGAACAGGTGGAAGGTTGAGTGCAGGATAGATTGATGCAAAGATATTTATACCTCACATCATGTCATGATTGTTGCAGCCCCATCAGAGGAGGAGCCGCCACCACAGCCCCGCTTGGGCACGCTCACAGTCTCCCATGTGACTCCAAGCACTGTCCAGCTGGAATGGAATGTCCTTGAGGGCACCTTTGACTCCTTCATGGTGCAGTACAGGGATGCACAAGGCCAGCCGCAGGTGCTGCCCGTGGATGGTGGCTCACGCACAGTGACCGTGCCTGGGCTGTCACCATCCCGCCGCTACAAGTTCAACCTGTATGGAGTGTGGGGCCGGAAGCGCATTGGTTTTATCTCCACTGATGCTGTCACAGGTGAGGATGTTGTAAGCCTATCAGTGTCCACCTTAGATTGCTACATGGGATCTTTGACCTTAGGAGACATGGGAACGTATTTTGGCACATGATTGGTTGCTCTGTATGTGGAGTCAGAGGGCTGGAGAGCTGAAAGGGTGGAAAGCTGGATGGCAGTGTGAGTGGCTTGTTGGATGGGTAGTTTGGCAGATGGGGGCACAGATGGGGGCAAAGAAAAGAATGGACAAATGGGTATTTGGGTGAGCAGACAAAATGTGTGTGTGGAAGAATAAAACTAGCAAAACTGTAGACATGTGACAGTCAAAATTAGCTGGCAAGAAATAGAAAATTAAGTAGAAGAGAATGGATTAAAAAAAATGGAGAAACTGGAAGAGAGAGCTTCCTGAGCTGAGATGGGTGGATGCACAGACTGTTAAACAGATGCATTAATGAGAGGATATGTGAAAGTATGATTGTCTCCTGTGTGTTTTGTGTTGTTCCCATTAAAGCTTCAGCAAAACCAAAGAAAGAATTATCAGCCCAGCCACGGCTAGGGAAGCTAACAGCGTCCAACATCAGCCCTGACTCCGTCCAGCTGGAATGGAGCGTCCCCGAGGGTTCCTTTGACTCCTTCACGGTGCAGTACAAGGATGCACAAGGCCAGCCGCAGGTGCTGCCCGTGGATGGTGGCTCCCGCACAGTGACCGTGCCCGGGCTGTCAGCATCCCGCCGCTACAAGTTCAACCTGTATGGGGTGTGGGGGAGGAAACGGCTGGGCCCCATCTCCACTGATGCCGTCACAGGTGAGGACAATTGGGGTGCTGCTCTGCTCATGACCTTAAAGTTGGTGAGTAGCAGGAGCCCCGCAATGGGCTGTCCTGCTGACTGGATTGTTGAAAGAGATGGAAATGGCGCCCTCCTGTGGCAGCGGCTGGGAATGAATGAAGACATGGGAGCATGCAGGATTGGAGGAAGCAGGGAGTAGTGATCAGGGGTTTGGTTTCTGTTACATGGATAGGTGTATGGAAGGTTATTTGGGTTTGTGGTTAACTGAGTACTGCTGACAGGTGGGTGGTTGCATACGTGGTGAGATGTTGAACCCATTTTTAGTTGTCTGTCTGGACATTTAATTTGTACTGCAGCTCCAGCAGCAGAGGAACCTCCATCCCAGCCACAGCTGGGAGAGCTGACAGCATCCCATGTCAGCCCCGACTCCGTCCAGCTGGAATGGAGCGTCCCTGCGGGCGCCTTTGACTCCTTCACGGTGCAGTACAAGGATGCACAAGGCCAGCCGCAGGTGCTGCCCGTGGATGGTGGCTCCCGCACGGTGACCGTGCCCGGGCTGTCAGCATCCCGCCGCTACAAGTTCAACCTGTATGGGGTGTGGGGGAGGAAACGGCTGGGCCCCATCTCCACTGATGCCGTCACAGGTGAGGACAGCTGGGGTGCTGCTCTGCTCATGACCTTGAGCTTGGCACGTGGCAGAAGTCTGCAATGGCCTGTCCTGGTGAATATCTTCTTAAAGGAGATGAAAACAGGACCCTCTTGTGGCAAAGTCTGGGAGTCTATGACGGGAAGGGAGCAGGTGGGATTGGAGGGAGTATTGGGTAGTGATCAGTGGTGAGGTTGTGTGTTGCATGGATTGTGTGGGTGGAAGGTTGTTTAGGTGGGTGAGAAACTGAGTACTGAGTACAAGTGGATGCTTGATGGCATGCCTGATCAGTGGTTGAATACAGTTTTAGTTGGCTTCATGAACATTTTTTGCTGCAGCTCCAGCTCCATCAACAGAAGAACTGCCATCCCAGCCACGCCTGGGGCAGCTGACTGCATCCCATGTCAGCCCCGACTCCGTCCAGCTGGAATGGAGCGTCCCTGAGGGCGCCTTTGACTCCTTCACGGTGCAGTACAAGGATGCACAAGGCCAGCCGCAGGTGCTGCCCGTGGATGGTGGCTCCCGCACGGTGACCGTGCCCGGGCTGTCAGCATCCCGCCGCTACAAGTTCAACCTGTATGGGGTGTGGGGGAGGAAACGGCTGGGCCCCATCTCCACTGATGCCGTCACAGGTGAGGACAGCTGGGGTGCTGCTCTGCTCATGACCTTGAGCTTGGCACGTGGCAGAAGTCTGCAATGGCCTGTCCTGGTGAATATCTTCTTAAAGGAGATGAAAACAGGACCCTCTTGTGGCAAAGTCTGGGAGTCTATGACGGGAAGGGAGCAGGTGGGATTGGAGGGAGTATTGGGTAGTGATCAGTGGTGAGGTTGTGTGTTGCATGGATTGTGTGGGTGGAAGGTTGTTTAGGTGGGTGAGAAACTGAGTACTGAGTACAAGTGGATGCTTGATGGCATGCCTGATCAGTGGTTGAATACAGTTTTAGTTGGCTTCATGAACATTTTTTGCTGCAGCTCCAGCTCCATCAACAGAAGAACTGCCATCCCAGCCACGCCTGGGGCAGCTGACTGCATCCCATGTCAGCCCCGACTCCGTCCAGCTGGAATGGAGCGTCCCTGAGGGCGCCTTTGACTCCTTCACGGTGCAGTACAAGGATGCACAAGGCCAGCCGCAGGTGCTGCCCGTGGATGGTGGCTCCCGCACGGTGACCGTGCCCGGGCTGTCAGCATCCCACCGCTACAAGTTCAACCTGTATGGGGTGTGGGGGAGGAAGCGGCTGGGCCCCATCTCCACTGATGCAGTCACAGGTGAGGACAATTGGGGTGCTGCTCTGCTCTGAGCCCTGCATGACAGGAGCCCTGCTATGGCCTGTCCTGTAACTGGATTGTTAAAAGAGATGGAAATGGCGCCCTCCTGTGGCAGCGACTGGGAATGAATGAAGACATGGGAGCATGCAGTAATGGAGGGAGAAGGGAGTAGTGATCAGGGGTTTGGTTTCTGTTACATGGATAGGTGTATGGAAGGTTATTTGGATTGGTGGTTAACTGAATACTGAGGACAGGTGGGTGGTTGCATGCCTGGTGAGATGTTGAACCCATTTTTAGTTGTCTGTCTGGACATTTAATTTGTACTGCAGCTCCTGCTCCAGCAACAGAGGAACCACCATCGCAGCCCCAGCTGGGAGAGCTGTCAGTGTCCCATGTCAGCCCCGACTCCGTCCAGCTGGAATGGAGCGTCCCCGAGGGCGCCTTTGACTCCTTCACGGTGCAGTACAAGGATGCACAAGGCCAGCCGCAGGTGCTGCCCGTGGATGGTGGCTCCCGCACGGTGACCGTGCCCGGGCTGTCAGCATCCCGCCGCTACAAGTTCAACCTGTATGGGGTGTGGGGGAGGAAACGGCTGGGCCCCATCTCCACTGATGCCGTCACAGGTGAGGAGCCATGAGTGCTGCACTTCTCATGACCTTAAAGTTGGTGAGTAGCAGGAGCCCCGCAATGGGCTGTCCTGCTGACTGGATTGTTAAAAGCGATGGAAATGGCGCCCTCCTGTGGCAGCGGCTGGGAATGAATGAAGACGTGGGAGCATGCAGTAATGGAGGAAGCAGGGAGTAGTGATCAGGGGTTTGGTTTTTGTTACATGGATAGGTGTATGGAAGGTTATTTGGGTTTGTGGTTAATTGATTACTGAGGACAGGTGTGTGGTTGCATGCCTGTTGAGATGTTGAACCCATTTTTAGTTGTCTGTCTGGACATTTAATTTGTACTGCAGCTCCTGCTCCAGCAACAGAGGAACCACCATCGCAGCCTCATCTGGGAGAGCTGACAGCATCCCATGTCAGTCCCGACTCTGTCCAGCTGGAATGGAGCGTCCCTGTGGGCGCCTTTGACTCCTTCACGGTGCAGTACAAGGATGCACAAGGCCAGCCGCAGGTGCTGCCCGTGGATGGTGGCTCCCGCACGGTGACCGTGCCCGGGCTGTCAGCATCCCGCCGCTACAAGTTCAACCTGTATGGGGTGTGGGGGAGGAAACGGCTGGGCCCCATCTCCACTGATGCAGTCACAGGTGAGGACAATTGGGGTGCTGCTCTGCTCTGAGCCCTGCATGGCAGGAGCCCTGCAATGGCCTGTCCTGCTAACTGGATTGTTAAAAGATTTGGAAATGGGGTCCTCCTGTGGCTAAGACTGGGAATGAATGAAGACATGGGAGCATGCAGTAATGGAGTGTGTAGGAATTAGTGATCAGGGGTTTGGTTTCTGTTACATGGATAGGTGGATGGTTATTTGGGTTGGTGGTTAACTGAGTTCTGCTGACAGGTGGGTGGTTGCATGCCTGGTGAGATGTTGAACCCATTTTTAGTTGTCTGTCTGGACATTTAATTCGTTCTCCAGCTCCAGCAACAGAGGAACCACCATCGCAGCCTCATCTGGGAGAGCTGACAGTGTCCCATGTCAGTCCCGACTCTGTCCAGCTGGAATGGAGCGTCCCCGAGGGTTCCTTTGACTCCTTCACAGTGCAGTACAAGGATGCACAAGGCCAGCCGCAGGTGCTGCCCGTGGATGGTGGCTCCCGCACGGTGACCGTGCCCGGGCTGTCAGCATCCCGCCGGTACAAGTTCAACCTGTATGGGGTGTGGGGGAGGAAACGGCTGGGCCCCATCTCCACTGATGCTGTCACAGGTGAGGACAATTGGGGTGCTGCTCTGCACTGAGCCCTGCATGGCAGGAGCCCTGCAATGGCCTGTCCTGCTAACTGGATTGTTAAAAGATTTTGAAATGGGGTCCTCCTGTGGCTAAGACTGGGAATGAATGAAGACATGGGAGCGTGCAGTAATGGAGGGAGTTGGGGGTAGAGATCAGTGGTGAGGATATTGTTGCATGGATAGTTGCATGGAAGGTTTTTTGAGGGGGTGGGTGGATAACTGAGTACTGAGGACAGGTGCATCTATGCATGCCTGCTGAGGTTTTGAACCCATTTTATTTAGTTGTGTGGACCTTTAATTTGTTCTGCAGCTCCAGCTCCAGCAACAGAGGAACCACCATCGCAGCCTCATCTGGGAGAGCTGTCAGTGTCCCATGTCAGCCCTGACTCTGTCCAGCTGGAATGGAGCGTCCCCGAGGGCGCCTTTGACTCCTTCACGGTGCAGTACAAGGATGCACAAGGCCAGCCGCAGGTGCTGCCCGTGGATGGTGGCTCCCGCACGGTGACCGTGCCCGGGCTGTCAGCATCCCACCACTACAAGTTCAACCTGTATGGGGTGTGGGGGAGGAAACGGCTGGGCCCCATCTCCACTGATGCTGTCACAGGTGAGGGCCTCTGTGTGCTGCTCTGCTCTGAGCCCTGCATGGCAGGAGTTCTGCAATTATCTGTCCTGCTATCTGGATTGTTAAGAGAGATGGAAATAGGATCCTGCTGTGGCAAAGACTGGGAATGAATGAAGACATGGGAGCATGCAGTAATGGAGGGAATAGGGAGTAGTGATCAGGGGTTTGGTTTCTGTTACATGGATAGGTGAATGGAAGGTTATTTGGATTGGTGGTTAACTGAATACTGAGGACAAGTGGGTGGTTGCATACGTGGTGAGATGTTGAACCCATTTTTAGTTGTCTGTCTGGACATTTAATTTGTACTGCAGCTCCTGCTCCCGCAGCAGAGGAACCTCCCTCCCAGCCACAGCTGGGAGAGCTGACAGTGTCCCATGTCAGCCCCGACTCCGTCCAGCTGGAATGGAGCGTCCCCGAGGGTTCCTTTGACTCCTTCACGGTGCAGTACAAGGATGCACAAGGCCAGCCGCAGGTGCTGCCCGTGGATGGTGGCTCCCGCACGGTGACCGTGCCCGGGCTGTCAGCATCCCGCCGCTACAAGTTCAACCTGTATGGGGTGTGGGGGAGGAAACGGCTGGGCCCCATCTCCACTGATGCCGTCACAGGTGAGGACAATTGGGGTGCTGCTCTGCTCTGAGCCCTGCATGGCAGGAGCCCTGCAATGGCCTGTCCTGCTAACTGGATTGTTAAAAGATTTGGAAATTGGGTCCTCCTGTGGCTAAGACTGGGAATGAATGAAGACATGGGAGCATGCAGTAATGGAGTGTGTAGGAATTAGTGATCAGGGGTTTGGTTTCTGTTACATGGATAGGTGGATGGTTATTTGTGTTGGTGAATAACTGAGTACTGCTGACAGGTGGGTGGTTGCATGCCTGGTGAGATGTTGAACCCATTTTTAGTTGTCTGTCTGGACATTTCATTCGTTCTCCAGCTCCCACAACAGAGGAACCACCATCGCAGCCTTATCTGGGAGAGCTGTCAGTGTCCCATGTCAGTCCCGACTCCGTCCAGCTGGAATGGAGCGTCCCTGAGGGCGCCTTTGACTCCTTCACGGTGCAGTACAAGGATGCACAAGGCCAGCCGCAGGTGCTGCCTGTGGATGGTGGCTCCCGCACGGTGACCGTGCCCGGGCTGTCAGCATCCCGCCGCTACAAGTTCAACCTGTATGGGGTGTGGGGGAGGAAACGGCTGGGCCCCATCTCCACTGATGCTGTCACAGGTGAGGACAATTGGGGTGCTGCTCTGCACTGAGCCCTGCATGGCAGGAGCCTTGCAATGGCCTGCCCTGAAGACTGAGTTGTTAAAAGCGATGGAAATGGGGCCCTGCTGTGGCAAAGTCTGGGAATGAATGAAGACATGGGAGCGTGCAGTTATGGAGGGAGTTGGGGGTAGAGATCAGTGGTGAGGATATTGTTGCATGGATAGTTGCATGGAAGGTTTTTTGAGGGGGTGGGTGGATAACTGAGTACTGAGGTCAGGTGCATCTATGCATGCCTGCTGAGGTTTTGAACCCATTTTATTTAGTTGTGTGGACCTTTAATTTGTTCTGCAGCTCCAGCTCCAGCAACAGAGGAACCACCATCGCAGCCTCATCTGGGAGAGCTGTCAGTGTCCCATGTCAGCCCTGACTCTGTCCAGCTGGAATGGAGCGTCCCCGAGGGCGCCTTTGACTCCTTCACGGTGCAGTACAAGGATGCACAAGGCCAGCCGCAGGTGCTGCCCGTGGATGGTGGCTCCCGCACGGTGACCGTGCCCGGGCTGTCAGCATCCCGCCGGTACAAGTTCAACCTGTATGGGGTGTGGGGGAGGAAGCGGCTGGGCCCCATCTCCACTGATGCTGTCACAGGTGAGGGGAGGAATTGGCACCTGGTGGCTCTGGGTTTGCAGCTGATTCAAATTTTACCTTGGGGAGTTGCTGGGGTCTTGATCCCCTTTGAGTATGGGAACAGTTTCTAGGAGTGTTTTTCTGGGGTGTGATCTATGTATATTCTTATAAATAGACATTTGGGTAGTGCATGTAGTGCAATGCTGACTTTGTGGCTGCTTGAGCTTTTTACTGCATGCGTGGATGGCTTAATTTAGGAATATATGAGTGATTCAAGAATGGATAATAAGGTCCTTGGTGGACTGGTACGGTGTAGGGATGTCTACACAGAGGAATGAGTTAATTATTGGGTAAATGTTTAAGTGTCCCATGCTGTTGGACTGAACGAGTGATTGGATAAATGCACAAACAAATGAATGGATAGGAGGATGGGGGGAATCCTTTTGTGAGCAGTAAGAGTGTTACCAGGTTGGATGGAAGACTGGAGGGGTGGCAGTTGGGTTAGAGTGTTCACGGAAGCTGCTGATTCTAAAACATCTGGGTGGAAAAAAGGAACAGGGAGAGGGTGAACGGGTGAAAGTCTGGTTGGATGTGACAGATGGACAGGAGTATATTTTTTTTTCCAATTTTGGGCTTTCTGTGTCACAGCTGCAGAAGAGGTGGGGGAGGAACAACAGCCGCAGCCTCGCCTGGGGGAGCTGACCGCGTCCCATGTCAGCCCCAATTCCGTCCAGCTGGAATGGAGCATCCCCAAGGGTTCCTTTGACTCCTTCACGGTGCAGTACATAGATGTGCAAGGCCAGCCACAGGTGCTGCCCGTGGATGGTGACTCACGCACAGTGACTGTGTCTGGGTTGCTGCCATCCCACCCGTACAAGTTCAACCTGTACGGAATGTGGGGGCAGACACGTCTGGGCCCCATCTCCACTGACATCATCACAGGTGAGGACCCATGGGTGCTGCTCTGCTCTGAGCCCTGGGTGGCAGGAGCCCTGCAATGGCCTGTCCTGCTGACTGGGTTGTTAAAAGAGATGCAAATGAGGCCCTCCAGTGGCAAAGTCTGGGAATGAATGAAGGGATGGGGAGCATGCAGGATTGGAGGAGGTCTGGAGTAAGGAATGATTGATAATTACTGTGGGATGGAGGGAGGATCGGATGCATGTAAGGGCGCGTGGTTAGATAAATCTTCAGAGCACAGCTGGGTGGTTAGATGGATGTTCAGATGATTGGTGAATACATGGATTGCTGAGTGTGAGGTTTACTTCGCTGCGGTTTCCCCGCTCTGTATTGCAGCTCCAGCTCCAGCACAGGAGCAGCCACGATCCCAGCCACGCCTGGGGCAGCTGACTGCATCCCACATCAGCCCCGACTCCGTCCAGCTGGAATGGAGCGTCCCCGAGGGTTCCTTTGACTCCTTCACAGTGCAGTACAAGGATGCACAAGGCCAGCCGCAGGTGCTGCCCGTGGATGGTGGCTCCCGCACAGTGACCGTGCCCGGACTGTCCGCATCCCGCCGCTACAAGTTCAACCTGTATGGGGTGTGGGGGAGGAAACGGCTGGGCCCCATCTCCACTGATGCAGTCACAGGTGAGGAGCCCTGAGTGCTGCTCTGCTCTGAGCCCTGCATGACAGGAGCCCTGCTATGGCCTGTCCTGTAACTGGTTTGTTAAAAGAGAAGGAAATGGGGTCCTGCTGTGGCAAAGTCTGGGAATGAATGAAGACATGGGAGCGTGTAGTAATGGAGGGAGTTGGGGGTAGAGATCAGTGGTGAAGATTTTGTTGCATGGATAGTTGCATGGAAGGTTGTTTGAGGGGGTTGGTGGATAACTGAGTACTGAGGTCAGGTGCATCACTGCATGCCTGCTGAGTTTTTGAACCCATTTTATTTAGTTGTGTGGACCTTTAATTTCTTCTGCAGCTCCAGCTCCAGCAACAGAGGAACCACCGTTGCAGCCACAGCTGGGAGAGCTGACAGTGTCCCATGTCAGCCCCGACTCCGTCCAGCTGGAATGGAGCGTCCCCGAGGGTTCCTTTGACTCCTTCACGGTGCAGTACAAGGATGCACAAGGCCAGCCGCAGGTGCTGCCCGTGGATGGTGGCTCACGCACGTTGACTGTGCCTGGGCTGTACGCATCCCGCCGCTACAAGTTCAACTTGTATGGGGTGTGGGGGAGGAAACGGCTGGGCCCCATCTCCACTGATGCCGTCACAGGTGAGGAGCCCTGAGTGCTGAACTGCTCATGGCGTTTAAATTGGTGAGTAGCAGGAGCCCCGCAATGGGCTGTCCTGCTGACTGGAGTGTTAAAAGAGATGGAAATGGCGCCCTCCTGTGGCAGCGGCTGGGAATGAATGAAGACATGGGAGCATGCAGGATTGGAGGATGCAGGGAGTAGTGATCAGGGGTTTGGTTTTTGTTACATGGATAGGTGTATGGAAGGTTATTTGGGTTTGTGGTTAACTGAGTACTGAGGACAGGTGGGTGGTTGCATGCCTGGTGAGATGTTGAACCCCTTTTTGTTGTCTGTCTGGAAATTTAATTTGTTCTCCAGCTCCAGCAACAGAGGAACCTCCATCCCAGCCACAGCTGGGAGAGCTGACAGCATCCCATGTCAGCTCTGACTCCGTCCAGCTGGAATGGAGCGTCCCTGCGGGCGCCTTTGACTCCTTCACGGTGCAGTACAAGGATGCACAAGGCCAGCCGCAGGTGCTGCCCGTGGATGGTGGCTCCCGCACGGTGACCGTGCCCGGGCTGTCAGCATCCCGCCGCTACAAGTTCAACTTGTATGGGGTGTGGGGGAGGAAACGGCTGGGCCCCATCTCCACTGATGCTGTCACAGGTGAGGGGAGGAATTGGCACCTGGTGGCTCTGGGTTTGCAGCTGATTTAAATTTTACCTTGGGGAGTTGCTGGGGTCTTGATCCCCCTTGAGTATGGGAACAGTTTCTAGGAGCATTTTTCTGGGATGTGATCTATGTATATTCTTATAAATAGACATTTGGGTAGTGCATGTAGTGCAGAGCTGACTTTGTGGCTGCTTGAGCTTTTTACTGCATGCGTGGATGGCTTAATTTAGGAATATATGAATGATTCAAGAATGGATAATAAGGTCCTTGGTGGACTGGTACGGTGTAGGGATGTCTACACAGAGGAATGAGTTAATTATTGGGTAAATGTTTAAGTGTCCCATGCTGTTGGACTGAACGAGTGATTGGATAAATGCACAAACAAATGAATGGATAGGAGGATGGGGGGAATCCTTTTGTGAGCAATAAGAGTGTAACCAGGTTGGATGGAAGACTGGAGGGGTGGCAGTTGGGTTAGAGTGTTCACGGAAGCTGCTGATTCTAAAACATCTGGGTGGAAAAAAGGAACAGGGAGAGGGTGAACGGGTGAAAGTCTGGTTGGATGTGACAGATGGACAGGAGTATATTTTTTTTTCCAATTTTGGGCTTTCTGCGTCACAGCTGCAGAAGAGGTGGGGGAGGAACAACAGCCGCAGCCACGCCTGGGGGAGCTGACCGCGTCCCATGTCAGCCCCAATTCCGTCCAGCTGGAATGGAGCATCCCCAAGGGTTCCTTTGACTCCTTCACGGTGCAGTACATAGATGTGCAAGGCCAGCCACAGGTGCTGCCCGTGGATGGTGACTCACGCACAGTGACTGTGTCTGGGTTGCTGCCATCCCACCCGTACAAGTTCAACCTGTACGGAATGTGGGGGCAGACTCGTCTGGGCCCCATCTCCACTGACATCATCACAGGTGAGGACCCATGGGTGCTGCTCTGCTCTGAGCCCTGGGTGGCAGGAGCCCTGCAATGGCCTGTCCTGCTGACTGGGTTGTTAAAAGAGATGCAAATGAGGCCCTCCAGTGGCAAAGTCTGGGAATGAATGAAGGGATGGGGAGCATGCAGGATTGGAGGAGGACTGGAGTAAGGAATGATTGATAATTACTGTGGGATGGAGGGAGGATCGGATGCATGTAAGGGTGCGTGGTTAGATAAATCTTCAGAGCACAGCTGGGTGGTTAGATGGATGTTCAGATGATTGGTGAATACATGGATTGCTGAGTGTGAGGTTTACTTCGCTGCGGTTTCCCCGCTCTGTATTGCAGCTCCAGCTCCAGCACAGGAGCAGCCACGATCCCAGCCACGCCTGGGGCAGCTGACTGCATCCCACATCAGCCCCGACTCCGTCCAGCTGGAATGGAGCGTCCCCGAGGGTTCCTTTGACTCCTTCACGGTGCAGTACAAGGATGCACAAGGCCAGCCGCAGGTGCTGCCCGTGGATGGTGGCTCCCGCACGGTGACCGTGCCCGGGCTGTCAGCATCCCGCCGCTACAAGTTCAACCTGTATGGGGTGTGGGGGAGGAAGCGGCTGGGCCCCATCTCCACTGATGCCGTCACAGGTGAGGGGAGGAATTGGCACCTGGTGGCTCTGGGTTTGCAGCAGATGCAGATTCTAACTGGGAACTTTTTTCCTCTGGCCGTGGGAACAGCTGCTATGCCCCCATTGTAGGGAGCGATCCGTTACTCTGTGCACATTGGTGTGAAAGGACCGATAGGGATTGGTTGCAGTGGTGGCTGCTGAGATGAGGTTGTGGCTGATTGGGTTGAGTGTTTGGATGGATGGATGGATCCTTGCATGCAGAGCTTTGAGTTCCTACGTCCTTGCCTCTGTGTATAGGGTCTATTGCAGGTGTGTGTGCAGGGTCAGCTTGCTTTTGCCCAGGGCAGTGTCTCTGCAGTCAGCAGGCACTGTAGGGGTGTTCAGGGGTCTCTAGAGGCCTTAGGGGTTCCAAAGGGAGTTAATGGGAGGGAGAATGTGGGAGCTCCACTGGCTGCTGTGGGCCTCAGTGCCCTACATCTCTTCCCAGGTGCCCCTGGAACTCTATGGGTGGGGACACTGTGGCCCCGCAGTGCTCAGCTGCACTGGGCACCTCCTCACACACCCCCTGATGGCTACGATCTCATCTATGGCCCCCCCGGTGGCCCCATGAAGGTTTGATTCCAAATCCTCCTGTCTCCCTCAACTTCCCAGGGTGCCTCAGTATCTCCTGGGGTACCTCAGTATTCCTATGGGGATCCCAGTAACCACCTAAGGCCACTCTACAACCCTGGTGTGACCCTAGAACTTCTCCAGGGGTCCTGCATGGCACACCTGAGGACCCCTGTACTCCTTTTACATCACTCCCGTTCTCAAACAGCCCCTTTATGCTCCCTGGAGACCTAGACACCCCCCAATGCCCCTTTAGGGACCCCCATAACAGCCCAATAACCTTCCCACATTTACCCCCCCAGACACTGCAGCTGTCCCCAGAGGCAACATCCAAGGAGCTGTGGGGCCTGGAGCCCATGGGACACTATAGGGTGCAGCTGCGGGGCCGGGGGCTGGAGCCCCTTGAGACCACCTTTAACACCCGTGAGCTGGGAAAAGGGGTCCTGTGGGGTGGGAGGAGGCACCCACATGTCAGGGCACTTGGGTGGGGGACCTGGGTGCTTTGGGGTGGGGAGGGATGCATGGGTGCCGGGTCCTGAAGTAGGGAGCATCCTCAGGTGGGGGGTTCTGGGGGTTTCCAAGTACCAAAATAATGAATGGGTCCCTCGATAGAGGGTGGGGGGCACTGACACTGTGCCCTGTCTCCCCAGCGCCCCTTCCCCACCCACACCCCCGGGATTGTGCTGAGGAGCAGCTCAATGGGCCAGGGCCTTCACGAGAGGTTCTCATCTTCCTCGGAGGCGACCGGCAGCCACTGCGCGTCTTCTGTGACATGGAGAGCGATGGGGGCGGATGGCTGGTGGGCCTGGGGGGAATGGGGGAGGACTAGGGAGTGTGGTGGGCAATGGGGGTCACTGGAGAGGCTGGTGGGTTTCACTGGGGCCATTGTAGGGGTTGGGTTGGCAATAGAGGAGTCCTGTGGAGTAATTGGGAGTATTTGGTTTACCTGGGAAGGTTCTGTGTGGCTTAAGGGGGGTGGTGGGTGGGGGGGGAGGGAGGTGTAGGGGAGGTTAGTGAGAGGGTCTCATGGGGCAACTGGGGTAGTTCTGGGAACTGCAGGGAATTCCAGTGTTCCTATGAGACTCATGTAGCCTCTGTACTTCCTATGGGGATCCCAGTAACCCCCTGGAACTATAAATGGGGGAGCACCCAGGGAGCAAGGGGGATGGGGGGGGATGAAGGGGCTGTGGTGGATGTGGGAGGGACAGTAAGAGGGTCTTAAGACACAGTGTTGGGGGTTCAGGGGGAAGTAACTGGCAGTCTGGGGGCGGTGGTGGGGGGTCTGGGGGCAGTTCTCACCTCCCACCCCCAAAGGTGTTCCAGCGCCGCATGGATGGAGGCACCAACTTCTGGAGGGGGTGGGAGGAGTACGTCCGCGGCTTCGGGAACGTCTCCGGGGAGTTCTGGCTGGGTGAGGACCCCAAAACAGGGGGAGCCTGAGGTCTGGAGGTGGGGGGGGGGGGGGGGGTGGGAAGGGGACAGTGAACAATGACACCCAGAGTGGGGATGGCTGATTGCTGCAGGACCTGGGATAGAAACCCCACTGGGATGCAGGGTGGGATCCCAGATGGGTGTGTGCGGTGTGGGGCAGGAGCCTGGGTGAGGCTGCAGTGTGAGGATGATGATGACAGCTGTGGGATGCGGGGCAGGGAACGCGGCGCTGCACACGCTGACATCCATGGCGCCCACGGAGCTGCGCGTGGACCTCCGGACGCCGTCCGACAGCGCCTTCGCCCATTATCGGGATTTCGCCGTCGGTGGTCCTGAGGATGATTTCCGTCTCCATCTCGGGGCCTACAGTGGCACAGCCGGTGTGTGGGGGTGTGTGGCCCCAGCTGTGGGGCAGTGGGGGTCCTGGGAGGTATTAAAGGTTACCTTGACTCATGGGGGTGCTCCTGGCGATACCCGTATGGGGGAGGGTCCCTTTGCCCGTGATGAGGGGTCTTTGAGATCATGGGGACTCCTAGGGATCTCCTGACCCTGGGGAGACCCTGAGTGTTCCTGGGGGGGCTCTGCCCCACGGGGTGGTCTCTATGGGGATGTGGGAGTCCCTGTGGCTCTGATTTCTGGGTGGGTGTCCTGGAGGGCTCTCCTTAGGTGCTCCCATAACGTTGCTGTGGGTTCCACAGGGGATGCGCTGTCCTACCATGCCGGGAGCCCCTTCTCCACACGGGACCACGACCCCCGGGGCCGACCCCGGCCCTGTGCCGTCGCCTACACCGGAGCCTGGTGGTACCGCAACTGCCACTACGCCAACCTCAATGGGCGCTATGGGGTGCCCTACGACCACCAGGCATGGCTATGGGGCTGTTTTGGCAATGGGGGCTGTAAAGGGATCTGAGGAAATTAAGGGGTCTAGGGGGACATAGAAACAACGTGTTGGGAGGGGATGGAATCACAGTGGGGCTGTAGGGGTTATAAGAGGTAAATATGGAGGGACATAAAGAGGTTTATGGGAACTTAAACACACCCCCATGGGACAGGGTCAGTATGGGGTTGGGGGGGAGGGCACCCCACACATGATCCCCATACTAAATGAGTATGGGGTCCTGTATGAGTTGTAGAAGCTGAAGCAAGGGAGGGGGCACTTTGGGGCCCCTGGACAGCTTACAGGGAACTGTAGTGGGGTATGACCAGTTCCCCCCTCCATCTCTGCAGGGCATCAACTGGTTTCCCTGGAAGGGCTTCGAGTACTCCATCCCCTTCACAGAGATGAAGCTGAGGCCGCAGCGTGACTGAGAGCGCCAGAAAGGTTGTGGGGTGCAGCAAAACCTTTATGGGGTCAATAAAGCTGCGAGTAACCAGCGCTGCCCCACGCATCCCACATTGTGGGCTCAGGGGCTATGGGGTGGGCAGGGCACAAGGCACACACGGAACGGGGCGCAGCGCAGCACGGTGCCAGCAGTGACCCCCAAGTGGGGCAGAGTCCCATGAGGAGGTGGTTCCAGGCGGAATCGTTGTAGGATGTGCCCCAAAAACACAAAGAGCTCTGCCCGAGCCAGTGCCTCCCCCATGCACGAGCGTGCCCCACAACCAAAGGGCAGCAGCGCTCGCCATGGGGCCTCCGGCTGCAGGAACCGCTCTGTGGGGGACAATGGGGGACACAGGGGGGGGAAGGGGTATAGGAAGGAACCCACCCTGGGGTTCAGGGCCTACAGCTATGGGGTGAACCCACGCTTACCAGGCAGGAACTCATCAGGGCGGTCCCAGACCTCGGGGTCATGGTGTGCGGCGTAGAGGTTTGGGATAACGATGGATCCTGCAGGCACCGGCGTTCCCGCAATGCTGGAAGGAAGAGAGTGCTGCTGGGATGGACCGGGAGAGGCGGCGGCGGCGGCCAACTGGGGCTCACTGGGACCTGCTGAACTATCCTAGGGCTCCCTGGGGGCTGACGGACTCTACTGGGGCCCACCCACTGCTAGGTCAGTTCTGGTCTTGTAGCGGTCCACCTTAGAACAATCTACACTGGTTCATATTGGTGCAAAACACGGGTACGTAATGGTGCATGGTTCTGCAACAGCTGTGTGGCCCACGCTGGTTGGTACCGGTCCCCAGTGTTCTGTGTGGCCCTGTACTGGTCCGTACTGGTTTTACTGTCCGTACCTGGAGCAGCGCCGGGCACAGTGGGGCAGCGCGAGGGGCGCGGGGGGACGCAGGCGGAGCGTCTCAGTGACGGTGGCACGGAGCAGCGGCAGTCGCCCCATATCCCCCGGCTTTGGGGTCCCTGTGGGGCCTAGCACCTGATGCAGCTCTGCACGCACTCGGTCCTGCACCTGGAGAGGGAGATGCATTGTCACCTGGTGTCCCCCCTTGCATGGGGACACGGCTGCAGTGTGGACGGGACACAAATGTGGCACCAAGGGGTGAGAATGGCCGTGGGAGGGGGGGATGCGGATGTGTGTGTGACACGGTGTCACCTGGGGGTGGTGCAGCAGGAAGGCCACAGCCCACAGCAGCGCTGCCGCCGTCGTTTCAGTGCCACCGATGAAGAGGTCCACAAGGGCCATGTGCAGGCGGTCCCCCCCCAGCGGCCCCATAGGGACGGCGGGGTTCCCCCCCAGCAGCATCCCCAGCACAGTGTCCACAGGGGGGGATGCACAGCCCTGTGGGGATATGTGTGTCACCCTCTTGGGGCTGCGTTCCCCTCCCACCCCCTCGTGCCCCCAAGTCCCCACCTGGTGCCACCGGATCTGGGTCTCCACGAAGGCGTCGCGGCGCT
Organism: Callipepla californica brunnescens; assembly: GCA_023055505.1. NCBI lineage: Eukaryota > Metazoa > Chordata > Aves > Galliformes > Odontophoridae > Callipepla > Callipepla californica. Next base: position 298,515 of record JALIRH010000172.1, read on the forward strand.
CCACCAGGCGCAGCAGCTCCCGCAGCCCCGGGTTTGGCAACGCCTATGGGGCACAGGGACCCCCAGCGCCCTACAGAACCCCCCTGGACCCGTAGGGACCCTATACAGAGCCCATACACCCCTTCCAATCCCCCCCAGCCCCATATAGAGCACATAACGCCCTCCCAGGGCCCTATAACCCTTTATACTCCCTCAGCCCCATATATAACCCCCCAGGGCAGTATAGCCCATCCTCAGTACAGCCCCATGTGGACCTATCCCCTTTCCTTTCCCTAGCCCCGTGCTGATCCTGTTTGCCCTACGGAGCCCTGTGGGACTCACCCTCAGCAGGGGCAGCACATCCAGCGCCCGCACACTGGCCCGGCCCCACACCTCCACCAGTTCCACCACACAGCGCGTGAAGGAGCGCACCTCTGCCTCGGGCGGCATCTGTGGGGCATGGGGTTTGGGGTTACCCCACAGGAACACCAGGGTACCCCCAAAGACTGTGGTAATCCTAGAGGTACATGGTCATTTGGGTCCCCAAAGGGACACCTCAACACTGGCAGGTAGCTGAGAGCACGTGTGGCACCCGAGCATTTGGGATCCCCCCCTCCCTGGACACCTGGGTCCCCTTGAGTTACATCTGAGCCCCCCCACCTCCCCCCCCCACCTCCCCGCTGTCCCCACCAGGTCCCCGAAGGTAAGGCGGCAGATGGTGCTGCAGCTGTGGAATGCAAATGCCTCAAAGAGATCCACTGGGGCGGCCCCATAAGAGCTCAGCTCCTGTAAGGTGGGAAATGGGGTCACTGAGGGGGGGGGTGGGTCAGGGTGAAGCGAGGGGATGGGCAGCACGGTGATAGGGGTTATGGGGTCCCCCTGGGGGCTCACCTGGCACAGCAACCAGCCCTGCTGCTCCAGGAGGGGCTCCAGGTGCCGCACCGCCCGCGACAGAGCCCCCCGCGTCGCCCCCCGCTGCCGCCGCCACTCTGGGGATGCATCCCCCAGTGCCAGGTCCTGGCCCCCCCGCGACACCAAGGACGCTGTGGGGTGGCACCCACGTCACCCGTGGGGTCTCCCAGAACCCCTCAGATGCCCATAGAGACCCTCGGGGACCCACTCAGTGTGTCCCCCAGGCACCCACTGAGACCCCACCAGCACCCGTGGGGACTGTTGGAGACCACCCCCCACAAAAAGGAAAAAAAACAACAAAAATGCCCACAAAGATGCAACCGGACCCCTCAGAGATTGTGGGGACCTCCCCCAGAATCCCCACCAGATACCAAATAGGGACACCCAAAACCCAAGGGGACCCCTCAGTATCCACCCAGATCCGAACCCTTCAGACACTTACAAGGACCCCCCCCCCCAGAAACCCCAAACCCCCTCAGATACCATAGCAACCTTTAGGGAATCCCCCTTCCCCAAAACCAATGCAGACTCTTAAACCCCCTGCCCCAGAAATTGATTCCACCCACCCTGCACAAGAACCCCCAAAGAAATCCCCCCTTGAAAATTCACTCCCCCCTCCACCTCAGCCCAAACACTCATTAGGACCCCCCCACCCCCTATACCTCCATACCCAGGTAACTGTGGGGTCGTCCCACGAAGTCCCCCCAGTGCCGTGCCAGTGCCTCACGGATGGCACCTGCAGAGCTCAGCACCACCACCTCTGGGGGGAGGGGGCAAAAAATGAGTGGTTAGAGGGAAGGGAACATCGTGGGGGGGGGGGGGGGTGCGTGCCAGGATGGAGGTAGTGGGGGTCACAGTCCCCAGAGTGGTTTTAGGGATCCTGTTTGTTTTCTTTTTTTGAGGGGGGGATTAATTTGAAGGGTGGGGGCAGGAGGGAATTGGGGACAGTAATTGGGAGTCCCTCCACTCTCCCAGACGGTAATTCTGGGGTGTGGGGGGGGGGCTATGAAGTTGGAGGTCCCAAAGGGGGAGGGTTCAAGGTCCCACGGGAGGGGGTAGGTTATGGAGAAGAGGGGGCCACGGGGGTCCCACAGGGAAATCAGGGGGATAGGGGGGAGGGGCCATGAAAGTGCCCCCCCCCTACTCACCATGCCCCCCCAGGCGCAGGCTCAAGGGGTCCCCGTAGGTCTGGGTGAGAACACGGAGGTGCTGTGGCCCCCCCGGGTGCAGGAGGTGCAGGGCCCCCCCCCACGGTGCCCGCCCCCACCAGGGTGACCCCCCCCAGATCAGGGCCAGGAGGAGCAGCAGCAGAAGCATCGCCACTGCCATTGTCCTGTGGGGTTCTATGGGGTGGGGGGCAGCTCTGACCCTATAACACCTTGTGAGGGGGAGGGTCCCCAGAAAGCCCCACCCCCTTCCCCCCCCCAACATCCAAACCCCTCCTTACCACTGGGTTAGGGGGCACTGCGTTCCTTTCCCTAAAATTATTGCGCACCCCCCCCACCCCTACTTCACGTCATTATAACCCTTATGGGGGCGTCCTCATAAAAATATGGGGGTCTCTCCACGGGAAACTGCAGAACAAAGACCCCATCCCCCCAAAAATAAACTCATAGGGTCCCCCCCCGCCTCCTGTAGGGCCAATGGGGCCATGGTCTGCCACTGGTCGTCCAGCCAGGCAGATCTCCCACACCTGGGGTGGGGCCGGGGGGGCACGGGACACTGGGGGTACACCGGGGACATTGGGGGGGTGGCACTGCATCATGGGAAGCACAGGGGGGGCACAAGGACACGGGGGGGGACACTCAGCCAAGGATACCGTGTCCCCGGGGGGGGGGGGGTTACAAGGACACGGGGGGAGGTGGGACACAAGGACACGGGGGATGTCCTTGGGGTGAGGGACGCTCGTGGTGCAGAGGGGTTGAAGGGGGACCGAAGGGGGGGGGGGGGGGGCATTTTGAGGAGGTGTTCATTTTTGGGGGAAGATCCCACTTTGGGGTATGCCCCTATTTGGGTTGTGTGGGGGGGGAACCTCGCGTTTTGGGTACGAGAGGTCACGTTTTTTTTAAGGGTCCGATTGGAGGTCCTCCATTTTCGAGGGTGGTCCCCACTTTTGAGGCGGGTGATCTATTTGGAGGGGGGGGGGGGGTGCAGGGCAAGCCTCATTGGGAGGAGCTCCCGTCTCGGGGGCGGTCCCCTCTCCGAAATGGGGGGGGGAAAGGGGGAGGATTTCCGGGGGAATCGGGAAAACAACAGCGGTAAATGATTTCCCCCCCCCCCAGCCCCTCATCCCTCCGGCCGCACTCACCTCGGGGCCGCGCTAGCGGGGGTCGTACGGGCGGGGGTCGTACGGGCGGGGGTCGCGGGGGGGACGCGGTTTGGGACGCGGCATTGGGGCGCTCTGATGGGCACAGTCCGAACCTCCCCCCCCCCCCCCACTTCCGGCGCTCTGTGCCGCCGGAGGACCGACTCTATGGTGGTTCGGAGGACTGTGGGGTTTATTGAACCAGTTCTGTTATTAGTTGGACCTATTGTGATCCTATTTGACCCAGTGTGATCCCAGCTGACCCCTGGTGTGACCCCTGTTTGTTCCAACAGAGTTCCAGCTCCTCCCGCTCGACCCTAAGTAACTCAGTTTCTCCCAGCACAGTTCTAAGTGATCCTAATGCAGCCCCAGTTAACACTAGTTTATTTTCATTTGATCCTAATTGCTCCATCAGTGGTGCCCGCTGGCGCAAAAAAAAGGTCCCAGTGGCTCCCAGCTGCTTCCCAGTGGGTTCCAGTGGCTCACAGCTGGCAGCCCAGTTGGCTCAGGCGGGTGCGGAAATCCTGCAGTTGGATGCAGTGACTCCGTAGTCGTGTGGCCTTACAGCGTCCAGGGGATGGCACCTCTTCCACCCATGAGTGGGGTCCCAGCAGGAACTGGGGGCTGGGAATGGCGACAGGGTCAGGGACGTGGGGTTAGGAACACTGGGATATGGGACATGGGGTCACGAGGACACTGGGACATGAGGACAGAGGGACACATGGACAAGGAGATAAGGGGATATGGGGCACAGCCCCTTCTCACCGCCCCTCAGGGTCCTGTGTCCCCCCGTCGCCCCCCATCACCAGGTAGATGTTGTGGGGTTGCAGGCGCAGTGGGCAGCTCTTCCTCACCAGCAGCCGCCTCCGCTCACCTGGGGCCGCTGCTGTGTCCCGCCCTGCACCAGTACACCCCAGTATGAACCCTCCAAGCTTCCCCAATACCACCCAGTATACCCTCATACTGTTCCGATATGGCTGAGAGACACCTCCCCAGCACAGCCCAGTGCTACCACAGTATGGCCAAATTTATCCCAGCACCCCCTTCTTAACCCACAGTCTCTCCCAGTGCTCCCATTCTCACCTTCCAGTCCCTCCCGGTGCCCCCAGTCTCACCTCCAAGCAGCACCTCCTTGATTTCCGTCTCAAACCCCACGAAAGCCCCAATCTCACTCTGGGACAGCACCCGAACTACCAGTGCTGGGGATCAGAGGGGGCAAGGGGTCAAAAGGGTCACGGAGAGCATAGAGATTATGGGGTCACAGGGGTTATGGTATCAGAGGAGTTACGGGGGCCAGGGGACATCATGGGGCAGCTGTGGGGTCACAGTGACAACTGGGGTACAGAGAGAAAATTACAGGATCCTAGTGAATGCTGTTGTGGTTCAGTGTTCACTTGTGCGGTACAGAGTGCAGCTGTGTGGTTCAGGGGCAGCAGATGGGATTTAGGGAAGATGGAGTTTGGGATGCAGCCAATTTGGGGTCAGCAGGTTTAGGGTGCAGTGATTCTGGGGTCTTACCATAGTCCACTCGGGGGCTGTAGCAGGCGAAGTCATGGCGGTCATCAGCCGTCACCTCCTGTGTCCTTCTTTGGGCACGGGGACACCCCCCTGGTGATCCCCAACATCAGCAGGGTCCCCCCAACATCAGCAGAGACCCAAAACCCAAGGTTCTTGGTGTGGGCTCCCTCTATGTCCTGCATGTCCCTTCCCCATGTTCCCCCATGTTCCATGAACCCCATAATTTCACCCCAAGATCCTCAAAAGCTGGGTGGAGATGTGGGGTCACTGGGATGATGTCCCCAAAGCTGTGGGGTGATGGGATCAGGGATATTGGGTGGCCCTTGTGGTGGTCCCAGTGGGGGGGGTCACTGGATGGGAGTCCCACATATGGGGTGACAGTGGGGTCCCACCTTGGGCACATTCACACATTTCGGGGGAGCACAGTGTGGCGATGGTGCTGCTCCTTAAGGGGGCGTTGTAGAAGACGGTGCAGCGCTGCCCTGGATGGGGTAGAAGGGGTCAGATCGGCCACGCCTCTTCCTATGGCCACACCCACTGAGACCCCACCCATTTAGGCCCCGCCCACCGAAGACCCTGCCCACCGGGCTCGTAGTAGTCATAGATGGCTGCCATCGCTGGCTGCATGTGGCCCACGGCAATGTCCTGGGTGGCCCCAAAACTGAGACACTGCCGCTCGGGGGAGATCTGGGTCATGAGGTGGAACACAGAGATGCATGGGGAGTGCTATGGGGACACGGGGATATGGGGTATGGGATCACGGGGCCACTATAGGGTGACACAGGGGGATATACCTCATCCAGGTACAGCACCAGCCGGTTCCCATCCAGCTCATAGTGACTGATCCAGTGGTCCACCACATCCCGCAGCTGTTGTGGGGACAGTGGCACGCAGGTACGTCCCCACCCAACACCCCACATCCCAACCGTGCCACAGCTCAGCATTCCAACCCAACAGCTCCACCTCAGCATCCCCACTCCCCAACGCGCCAAAACCTTAACATTTGATGTTCCTACACACCCAAACCTATCATCACAACATCCTCCAACCCCAATAGCCCCATATCCCAAGACTCCAACCCCAACATTCCACCATCCCAACAGCTCCAACACCCCCAAACGCCAAAACCCTGCATCCTAAAGCTCCCCTCAGCCCCCACCCCACGTCCCCCTGGGCCCCTACCTTGTCCAGGTCACTTCTATGGGGCGAGAAGCCACTGAGCAGAGAGATCTCCACCACCACCATTCCCGTCAGTGCCACCCCTGGGCTCCGCCTACAACAGGCCACGCCCCTCGTCAGGAAGCCCCGCCCCTCAGCGGGAAACCACGCCCACCGCTGGAAGCCCCGCCCCTCCTCAGGAAGCCCCGCCCCTCACCAGAAGCACACGAGGAAGGCCACCTCGTGGGCGGGGTCACGCGTGCTCCGGCGCCGCCGCTTCCGGGCATCCCACACGGACACGGGGCTGAGCGTCCCTTCTTTAGGCTCCGCCCCTCCCGCAGGCTCCGCCCCCTCTGTAGGCTCCGCCTCCTCCTCGTAGTCCTCATAGTCCTCATAGTCCTCATCTGCAGCGGGTTGGGATATGCAAATCAGTGTCGAGGCCACGCCCCCTGAGTGACAAGGGGGCGTGGCCTGTGTGGGGGCGTGGCCTCACCGTGGTACACGATGGGGCCGGTGATGGCCACGTCCAGGTGCAGTGCCCGGCACGTGGCGTTAGGGGGCGACAGCAGGCGGAACTGGCGCAGCACCTGGGGACAGCGCGACACCGCGATGGGACGGCGCGTGGGCGCTGACACCACGAGGGGACAGCGGGAGGGGAGGTGACACCGATATCCACGCGGCTGCCCACCGTCAGCGTCCCTTCGCCGTGTCCGTCGACCTTCACTGTCACTGGGCTGCCCAGAGGCACCTGGGGGACATGGGGACATGGCACGAGGACCCCAAAACTCCGTGTCTGTCATGTGTCCCCACATCCCCTGTGTCCCCATGTCCCCTGCATCCTACCATGTCCCCTTCGCGTCCTACCACATCCCCAAAGTCTTCATGTCCCCTTCATCCCCCCGATCCCGCCGTGTCCTCACCTGCAGCTCCCGCTCCAGCGGCTCCAGGCCCGGATTCAGTGTCACCTGAGTGCCACCGGCCCTCCCCCGGGCACCCCCCGGCCAGGAGAGATCCAGGTTCAGCCCCGATGTGCTCCCACGGCCCCACTGCAGCCACATCTGAGCCAGCGCCTCCAGGGCCACCACCGTGTCCTGCGGGAGCACTGTGCGGGATGGGGACACCGAAGAGGGACCACAGCGACCAAGTCACCCCCACCCCGGGGCACCCATGGAGGCAGTGACCCCCACCCACCTGCGTGGAGTGGAAGCCGCCGCCGTAGTTGCTCTGCTCACGGAGCCACCGCGCTGCCCTCGCGGCCCCGGCCATGTCGCGGCTCTGCAGCAGTGCCAGCAGTGCGTACCCCGTCGCCTCCACCGTGGCTGCGGGGCCACCGGATGGCCAGAAGGTTGCACGGCCACCTGCCCGGGGACGGGGTCATGGAGGGGATCACGGGGGGGTCATATATGGGGTCAAGGGGTACCCAGAATGAATGCAGAGAATGAATTTGAAATATGAAGAAGAAGAGCTTGAAGAACCCATGGTGACAAAGACGTCCGTGTGCCACCACCGCATGGGGACAGAGGTGCCAGCAACCCATGGTGGTAACAGCATCCATGTGCCACCACCCCTTGGGGACACACCGTGGGCACTCCGGGCCATACGTCGCAGACGTTCCACCGCCGGGTGCGGCCCCGGAGGAGCGGTGTCCACCAGTGCCAGCGCATAGGATGTGATGGCCGTTCCATAGGTCCCCAACCTCTCCACACGGCCCCGCAGGAACTTGGAGGCCCGGGACAGGGATTTGTCCTGTGGCAGTGGGACACGGAGTGTGGGGACATGAAGAGAGACATGGGGGAGATGTGGGGATACTGGGGGACACTGGGAGATGGGGACACAGAGGGATGAGGAGACACCAGGGGACATCTGGACATATGGGAACGTGGGGTATAAGGGTGAGTGAGAGGCGGGGAAACGTGAGGGGGGACACAGTGATATGGGGACATTTGGGGAATGTGGAGATGTGGGGGACAGGGACAGATGGTGGGATATGGGGCACGGGAATATGAGGATACGGGGATTTGGATGTGGGACGCACCAAGAGGGGCAGCTCGGGGCTGTCCGGGGGCAGCAGCGTGCGGGCACCATGGAGGGCCACCACCACGAAGGCCGTCAGCGACACCATGGCCTCCGGACCGGGGTCTGCCACACCGCCCTGGGGACGTGGGGACATGTGGGTGACGCAGTGCCACGTGGGGACACAGCAGTGATGCATCACCCACCTGCATCTCGCGGTGCACCACGGCCCTGTGCTCCCGGAAGGCACCGTCTCGGCGCTGCTGTCTCAGGACCCACCGCAGGGATGCAGCGGGGCCGCTTGAAGCTACCGGCAAATAGGGCCGGGATAGGGCCAGCACACGCAGCACCAGCGCTGTCAGCCTGCGCCGGGACACCGAGACACGTGTGCCTGTGTCCCCATGTCCCCAGATCCCTACAATGTCCTCACATCCCCATATCCCCATCCTCCAACCTCCCCACGTCCCCGCGTTTTTCCCATGTCCCCTCGCTGTCCCCCATGTCCCAGCACTGTCCCCATACCACCCCCGTGCCCCTCACCAGGTGCTGCTGTCCCGGTGCAGCCAGGCCCCGTAGGATCCGTCGCTTTTGCGGAAGCTCTGCACCCGCTCAAAGCCTGCGGGGACACGGAGACATCGCACACCACTGGGAACATCACAGACACCTTCACCTCATTCCCTACACAGCACTGTACCCTTAAAAGTGCTCCACATGGAGCACTGCCCACCCCATTGCAAATGCCATAGAGTATTGCAAACCCCATAGAGAAATGCAAACCCTGCCTCATCCCTCACAAAGCACTGCACATCCCTTGGAGCACTGCACACCCCATAAAGCATTGCCCGCCCCACAGCCCGCCCCATAGCTCACCCTGCTGCAGGGTTCGGAGGCCGCGCTGCCGGTGTCCCTGGGGCAGCTGTCCCCACCCTTCACTCTCGTCCAGGAACCGCAGAGCAGCAGCAGTGGGTGCCATTGCCATCAGGGACTGTTCCCCACAGCCTCGGGGGCAGCGAAGCAGAGAGTTCCCCACCCCCAGAGCACCCTGCAGTGCCCAGCCCGGCACCCGGCCTGGGACAGGGACAGCGGGGACAGGGGGACATGGGAACGGGGATATGGGGTCACAGAGAACAGGGATATGGGACAGGGGGATATGGGGATAGGATTTGGGACAGGCATGGGGATGTGGATGGGGATGAGCAGGGGGATATGGGGACGTTGGGACACCTGTGGGGATGTGCAGAGAGGCACACACTGGGGAAATGGGGACACAGGGCTGGGCTGTACAGAGGGGACATGGGGATGTAATAAGGACATGTGGGGACACCCACGGGACACAGCGTGGGTACACGACCACACATATGAGTATGGGGACAGGGACAGAGAGATGGTAGGGCTGGATGTCCCCAGCAAATGTCCTCCCATGTCCCCACGTCCCCGCCCCCCCCATCCCCACACACCGCTGACACGGACGCTCACGCTGAAGTCCCCATCAGGGACGATCTCAGCAGGGATGTCCCCTGGCAGCTCCAGGCTCTGGCCCCGCTTATCTGTAGGGACACCACATCACAGGGTCTGGCCTGTTTCCCCAGGTCTCCATGTGTGTCCCCAGCATCTCCTGGACCTTGCACCCACCGTCTGTGTCCAGGACGTAGGTGGTCTCCTCCAGGTGCAGCTCTCCCTCAGGCTGTGGGAACGGGTGTCATCAGTGTTCCCGAGTGCAGGGCCATGAAGGACATGGGGACACCGTGTCCACAAGGGGACAACCGCAGAGGGGACCCCCAGTGATCCAAGGGCCCCGTCCCACTCTCACCTCAACATGCAGGACACGGGTGACGCGGTCCCCCATCCCCCACGGCCCACGGGCGGTGATGGTGATGGGGATGTCCCCAGGGTGGAGGGCCACCAGGGTGAGGGGTGCTGCCACTGCCCTCCCTGGGGGCAGCACCAGCGCCTGGGGGGCCCCGTCCAGCGCTGCGCACACCCCCTTCACCGTTGACAGCGTTACCGTCACCTGTGTCACTGTTACTGTCACCTGATGCCACTGCACCATGGGGTGGCTACAGGACAGCGGGGGGCTATGGGATGGGGGGGTAGGAAGGGGGTATCTGTGGGACAGAAGCATTATCTGTGTGCCACCGAGGGTATCTATGGGCAGAAGTGGTATCAGGAGTCTAAGGGGTATCTGTGGGGTACAGGGGGATATATGTGGGGCAGGGGGCACCTATTGGAAGGAAAGGGGGACCTACAGGGCATTGGGGCAGAAAGAAGGTATCTATGAGGCAGGGCATAATATCTGCTGGGGGGAAAGGGGTACGTATGGGGCAGCGGGGCAAGTATGGAGCACAGGGGTATCTATGGGGCAGAAGGGTTATCCACTGGAAGCAAAGGGGTATTTATTGAAGGGAAAGAGGTATCTCTGGGGCATCTCTGGGGCCTCTATAGGGCTTACGTTGATGCTGCGGGGCAGCCTGCTGTGGATGAGGGGCTGCAGCTGCAGCTGCTCCCGGGGACGGACGCTGGGGGGAAGCCGAAGAGCCACGCGCACGTCCTTCGTCACTGTCACCTTCCGTGGCTCTGCCACACACAGCCCTGCCAGGACCTCGTTTCAGCGTGGGGCAGCGTGGGGACACCGCGGTGGGGACATCAGGGGACTGTGAGGCCACTAAGGTGAGTGTCACACTCACCGCGCCCGGGGGACGATGGCGACCGCCTGAATCTCCCATGTAGTGATGGAGTCGGGGAGCAGCACGGAAAGCCTGGGGACAGGTGGATGGGGGGACATAGGGATGGGGGGACACGGGAACAGGGGGATGAGGGGACATGGGGACACACGAGGACGCACCGCGTGGTGCCAGTGACACGGACACGTCTCCACAGCCAGCTCTCAGGGAAGAAGCTCCTTGTGGGGATGTCCTCATCATCCTCCAACAGTTGCTGTGCTAGCTCTGCCTCCATCACTGCCACGGGGACAGCGTGCGGGACATCCTCACATGCGGGGACCCCATGGGGATGTCCCCACGTGCCACCAACCCCCCGGGTCACCCCACCCCACCCCTTCCTTGGGGTCCCTGGGTTCACTCACCCCGTCCCAACCCCCCACGCTGCCCCTTTCGCCGCAGGTTGTGTGCCACCTCGCAGCACTGCAGGAAGGCGTCGCGGCAGCCCCCGGCCGTGGTCACCCGCTGTCCCCGTTGGTGGCACGTGGCACGTATGGGCAGCACTGTCGCTCCGTCCCGGCAGCAGCGCCACATCAGCGGGTTATCACGCCACGGCCCCGCTGCGGGTTGGGGGGACACAATGGGGACAGAACAAAGCAGAGAGGGGCAAAGATGGGGACAGGAGGAGATGGCAGATGTGGGAACGCAATGGGCGGCTGAGGGTGGTGGGGAGACATGGGAACACAGAGACGCAGTGACATGGGGACAAAGTGACATGGGATGCAGTGACACAGAGACAGACACTGGGACATGGGGACGTGGTGACACAGGGACATCGGGCTCTCACCCTTCTCCTCCAGCAGCTGCAGCAGCTCCAGAGAGCGGCGGTGTCGGGTGGGGGCCAGGGGACAGCGTGGGGCTGCAGTGGGGACAGTGTCGTCACCGCGTCCTCATGTCCCCACATCCCCAAATCTCAACAGCCCCATATCAGTTCCTCCCCCTACTCCCACGTTCCCACATCCCGTATCCCTGTCTGCCCCCCTGTGTCCCCATGTCCCTGTCCCCACTCACCTGCCTGCATTGTAGGGCTGCCACCCCGCAGCCCCAGCACAAGACCTGCGGCCCCAAAGATCCCGATGGCATCAGGGCCACCCCCGGGGCGGCACCCCAAGTCGCTGCTGCCCAGAACCGCCTCCACCTAAGACACAGAATAGGGTCATCCCCCGTCCCCAAAGCAGCAACACGACCCCATCTCCTCCAGGCATCTATAAAGGGTCACCTGGATTTGGGGGATCCCAAGAGACCGGGGGAGACCTCAGGGCTCTGAGTGTTGGGGCTCTGGGTTTGGGGTATTGGGGTCATTGAGGGTTTGGGGGGATTTGGGGTCACCTTGGCAGCATTCAGGCGGTGCCGTGGTTCCAGGTTCAGCACTGCAGTGTCGATGGCCCCAATGGCCACTGTGACCGGAGTCCCCGTTGTCACCGTCACCGTCAGTGGGTCCTGAGGGCGAAGGGTGGTCCCACGCGGAGGGACCCTCACCTGCACCTGCAGCCACGGATCCCAGTATATTCCAGTACCTCCCAGTGATATGTGTCCCATTGTTCCCAGTGCCACCAGAACTCCTGGTGCTCCCAGTCCCTCCCAGTATGTCCCAGTTCCCCCAGTACATCCCAATACGTACCAGTACCCCCAGTCTACCCAGCCCTCCCAGTCCTCCCCAGTCCTCTCCAATCCCTCTGGTCCCCCAAACCCTTCCCGGCCCCCCCAGCCTCCCCAGTACACCCACCTGCTCATCGCAGCCCCCCCGCACGGCCCCCCCCCCACGTGGCAGCCACCACGTGTCCCCCACTCAGGAAGAAGGCGACGACGTGGAGATACGGGGCCATGTCCGCCGTCACTGGCACTGCCACCTCCGTCAGCGTCCCCTGCGCGGCCACCGCATGGGCCACCACCACCCGCCCGCGGGACGTGGCCTGCGGGGACACGGGGACGTGTGACACGGGGCACGCACACAACATGCGACACGGAACACGCGACACACGGCGTCCAACACAGAAGTGCCGGTGCTCACCAGGAGGTGGAAGCGCTGCGGGGCAGGGGACGGCCCCATGTAGTGCAGCTGCAGCCGTAGCACTTCCTCGGGACGGAGCGATCCCCGGGGACCCCCCAGCACCAGGAACCGCCCCGACACCGCTGCCATTGGGGTCACCAACAGCTGTGCCCGTGCTGGGGGGGCACCGGGCTGTCCTGCCTCCACCTGAGGGGCCCAGAGACACCACAGTGCATGGAGTGCCCCTGTCCCACATCACACATCCCACGTCCTACATCCCATGTTCCATGGGATCATTTCTCACATCCCATGTCCCACATCCTATGCCCTACGCCCCATATTCTATATCCCATATCCCACATCCCGCATCCAACCCTCTGTGCCTCACGTCTCACATCCCATTTCCTACATCCTAGGTCACACATTTCACATCCCACATCCTACATCCCGTGTCCTATGTCCCAAACCCCCTATCCCCACGTTCCCACACTGCCCCACGCCCCCCACCCCACGTCCCCACGTCCATCCCCACTCACACTCAGCTCCATCCTGGTGGCTCCTTTGGGGACGTTGATGGGGACGGCGATGTCGCCGCTGTTGTCCGCCCGCAGCTCAATGAGGGGCGGTGCGGGGGCTCCGCTCACCCCCACTGTGACCCTCACGGGGACCCCAGGGGCTGTGCCCCCGCCGGCCTGCAGCACCTGGCCCTGTGAGAGCACCAGGTGTGCACCAGGGCGTGCAGCATCACCGGCGCCTTGCACAAGGGCGCAAGCATGCAGACACCTGCACCCCTTTGCACGAGCGTGCACGGATTTGCACGCCTGCTCACCAGGAGGGTGTAGGGCGCTCCGGGAACGAAGAACCCGCGCGCTCCGCTGCAGCTGCAGCGCCCATTGGGACAGCACCAGCGGCACCGACACCTCCCGCTCCACCAGCTCTCCCCCTGCAGGACAGCGTCGGGCCACGCCCCTCCTGGCCACGCCCACCCGGGCCACACCCACCCCGTTGGTTCCTCCCATCTCCCCCCTCCCCACACCTCCATCCCACATCCCCCCCTGAGCACACGGGATCCCACAATCTTATTGGAGCCCCAAACCCTATAGGGGACCCCAAAGCCCACAAACCTCAAGGGAACCCCAAAAACCTCCAAGGGACCCCAACAGCTCCTGGCCCCGCCCACCAATCGAGCCCCGCCCACTTCACCAAGCCCCGCCCACCTGCCGATTCGACCACGCCCACCGCCAGGCGCAGCAGCGCCCCCTGCAGGTCGGTTAGCGCCACGCCCGCTGCTTTGGCCACGCCCACCGGGGACACCTCCAGGGAGGCGTGGCCTTCCGTCACCTGGGGGCGGGGCCATACGGGGGCGGGGTCAGTGGAAATGGGCGGGGCTATCGGAAAAGGGGCGGGGTTGTGGGATTGGGGTGGGATCAAATCACCCCCCCCAATGGGTTTTGGGGTCTCACCTGGCACTGCTGCTCCAGACCCCGCAGGAAGCGGCCCCCCTGGCCCTCAGTGTCCCGCAGCCCCACACGCAGCTGTGCATGGCCCCACACTGGTGCCCCATCTGGGAATCTGGAGGTGCCAAGGGTCAGCGGGGCCAGGGAGGCTCAAAGATCATCGGGTCAGGGGATGCCCAGAGCTCAATGGGGTCGTGGGGAGGGACCTCAAAAGTCAATGGGGTCAAGGTGCCCCAGTGGTCAATAGGGTAATATGAAGGTTATAGGGTCAAGGGGTGACCCCAAAGGACATCAGAGCCACTGATTTGGGGTGGATTGGAGGGGAATTTGGGGGATTTGGGAGAGCTGGAGGGGATTTGGGAGGTTTTGGAGGAGATGGGTGGGGATTTGGGTGGGAATCGAGGGGAGACTGGGTGGGATTTGGGATTTGGGAGGGATTCAGGTGGGGGTTTGAGGGGACTTCAGCTCCAGGGGTTCCATACTGGACATGCAGTTGGATGCGCAGTGGGGTCGGTTCGGGTTCACTCAACACCACGAAGCTGCGCTCAGGGCGGATGTGCACCTCGAAGCCGGGCAGCACTGAGAACAGCATATGAGGTTATGGGGTGGTATGGGGGCTCAGCAGGGACCCCCCAGAACTCACTCACCATATTTGCGCACCTCGAAGGCAGTGGAGCCGTTTGTGTTGGGACTGGAAGCCAACTGTGCCCGCACGTGCCACGTCCCTGGGCTGGGGACATGGGGACACGACGTCCTATCGTCTCCCTAGAGCCCCTCTGGTACCCTATACACTCCCACAACCCCTTGTAGCCCCCTATAGCCCTTATGGTTCCCTATAGACCCCTATAACCCCCTATGGTCTTCTATAGACTCTATAGTTCCCTATAGCCCCTCCCATAGACCCCTATAGTCCCCTAGAGCCCCTGAGAGCTCTTATGGCCCTGTATGGGAACTGTTGAATCACGGCCTGAACCACTGATTGATCACCTGAGGCGAGCCCTGAGTCAGCTGCAGGGGCACAAGTGAGTGTGATTGGAAGGGGTGGAGTTTGACCCCACCTCTCCCAAGACCCCATTTAAGGGCTGACCACCAGCAGGGAAGGATCTCTGGTTGGAGATCTCTCCCTGGTGGAGTTATCGGCGAGCCTCAGCCATCATCAAGGTAAGCCAATCTCTTTTGCTATTTGTTTGTATACCGTCTACTTAAAGCCTACCAAAAATGTAACACCTTTCGCACTATTTCCTTGAGTGCTTTCCTTGGGGTTATTTGCCCTACAGGCCCCTATGATGTTCTATAGCCCCCAGAGTCTATATGGCCCTCATGATCCACCATACCCATCCACAAGCCCTGTAGACTCCTACAGCCCCTAAGGTGACCTATAGTTTCCCCCACAGCTCCCTATAGCCCCACCTAGACCCCTGTAGTCCTTCAAAGTCCCTATGGCCCCTATGGTATCCTATATCTCTACAGCCCCCTATAGTTTCTATGGCCTCTAGAATGCCCCAATAACCCTACAACTGCCACAACCTTCCAGCCCAACTGCAGCTCCTATAACCCCAAATCCCCACAGTCCCCCTTTCCACCCCATAGTCCCCTATAGCCCCGCTCACTGGGCAATGTCAGGCAGCACCAGTTGGTCGCTCAGCACTGTGTCCAGGGGCACACGCTGCACCTCCCGCACTCGTGCTCCCAATGGGTTCTGGGGGGACATGGGGGTACAGGGTGGGGCCCCAGCCTTGTAGGGTCACCCAAATCCCGTAGGGTCACTCACAGCCCCAGCCCTATAGGATCCATACCAGGATGGTGACCAGGACAGGTTCAGGGTTCGGCTGTAGCTCAGGGTCCATGGAGAAGACCCGGAAACGCACTGGGGACACAGGGACAAATGGGGACAGGTGGGGATTATGGATTTAGGGAATTTGGAGTGGATCTGTGGGACTTGGAGGGGCTCTGAGGAAAATTTTGGGGTTCATTTAGGGCAGTTGGAGCATTTAGGCCACTGGGGGTGGATCTGGAGCATTAAAGTGAGGATCAGGGACAGCTTTGGGGTTTGGGGGACTCACCGGTCTGTCGAGGGGCATAGAGAGGTTTGTCTGTCTGCACGATGAGGTGACCCCGCGGTCCCCCCAGGGCCACACGCAGACTCTGGGTCCTGGGGGGGGGCAGACGGGGACTGTGGGCCTCCAGGAGCAGTGTCCGACCCCACAGTGCCCCACAGCGCTCGGCCTGCACCGGGGTGACCTATGGGGGGACATGGCAGGTGACATGTGGGGACATGGGGGGAACTTTGGGGACACATCAGGAGAGGACCCAAGAGACATGGGAGTACATGTTCCTGTGTGCCATGGGGGTGTCCCCAACCCCCTCCCCCCAGAGGACCCCCCCAGATCTCATGTGCTCAATAGGGACATCCCCCCCCATGTCTCCTGATGTCCCCATACCTCAATATGCAGGAGCTGGTTGAAGTTGTTGTGAGATGTGAGGGCAAATGGGACAGGGAGGGAGCAGGGCCCGGCCCCACGGTCATCCTCAGCCCACGCCGTCACTGTCCCTGTCACCGGACTCACAGCTGCCACCAACAGCCCCATGGGGGACCCCAAGGCCACGCGCCGAGGGGCCACCAGCACCAACCTGTGGGAACACTGCTTGAGCCAGCAGCCCCATAGCTGCTCCAGAAGACCTCACAGATCCCATGAGCACACAGACACCTCTTAGGTTCACAGTCCCTCACAGATCCCATGGGAAATCCCCCCATCCCCGGCCCCATAAACCCCCCCAGCCACACAGAAATCTCCCTCAGTCCCACCAGGCTCCATCAATTGCAGCCCTAAAGCTGCCCTAGGCCCACCAGCACCCCATAGTCCCACACAGATGCTGTGGGACATTCACAGCCCCATAGCTACCCCACAATCAACCCTGACCCCATAACCCACCCCTATAACCCACCCCCAGCCCCATAGTGCCTCACAGCCCCATACTCAGGGTCCTGGGATATGACCCCCATTAAGGGAGTGAGGAAGAGGAGGAAGAGAAGGCTGAAGGCCCAGCGAGGCCCCATGGCTCCGGCGGTGTGGGGCAGTCAGGGGCAGCAGCACAGGGACAGTGGGGTCGGGATCAATCATTAACTGGGGGGCTGACCCCGGGCTCCACCTGCAGACCCCGAGGACATCGACCTCGGAGGGGCTCACGTGGATGTGGGGAAGCGCTGTGGGGCGGCGCCGTGGGGCAGAGGCACTGCTCCCCCGTGGGTGGCCGTGCTCGGGTGGGTTCCGTTGCAGCCCCCGGACGTCCTTCCCTTCCCACCACGCCCTGCCTCTCTCCGACAGAGCCCCTCAACCTCCTCCCGCGGGTCACTGACACGGCCCCGGTGGGGACACGACCCTGGTGGGGATACGGCCGGGGTGCCCCCACGGTGCGCGTGAGGCCGGGGGGGTCCCCACGCCGCGCCCATCCCCTCCCCCCCCCCCCCCCCCAGCTCCGCGCTTTCGCTTTCGCTTCTCAACCTGCGAGAGCTCATTCTGCTAGGCAACCGATGACGTCACGCACGCTCCCGGCCACCATTGGCGGGCGGCGGCGGAGGAACCAATGGGAGCGCGGGGTGGGGCCGGGTGGGTAACAGAAACTGAAGGAGCGGAGCGTCCCCGGGTGCGGAGCGGTGCGGAGCGGTGCGGAGCGATGGGGCCGCGCGGAGCTGCGGGTCCGGGGCTGCTGCTCCTCCTCGGGGCCGTGTGCGGAGCGGCGGGCGGTGAGTGCGGCGGCACCGGGAGCCCTCGTTCCCTCCCCGTGGTCCGACCCCGGGGCTGTGCCCGTGGGACCCCCACCCGCGGCTCACGGCCCCGCTGCGCTCCGTCCCCGCAGAGATCCACTCCCTGCGGTACTTCGATACCGCCATGACGGATCCCGGCCCCGGGATGCCGTGGTTCGTTGAAGCGGGGTACGTGGACGGGGAAAATTTCGTGCGCTATGACAGCACTGCGCGGAAGTACGCGCCCCGCACCGAGTGGGTGAAGGCGGCTGTGGATGCCGAGTACTGGGACAGGAACACGCGGATCGGACAGAGCAATGAGCAGATTGACCGCGTGAACCTGGTCACGCTGCGGGAACGCTTCAACCAGAGCGGGGGTGAGCACGGCCGGGGCCACGCACCGTGGGTGCGGGTGTGGGGCTCCGTGGGGCGGGGCTGGCTGCATCCCCCGGGCCCCTCCGTGGCCGTGTCCGGCTGTGTGGGGCCGGCCCTGCACGGCGTCCACGTCCCGGGCTGCCCGAGGCCCACGATTACCCCGTCCCAGCCCCACTGCGCCCGGAGGGGACCCCCGCCCCATCTGTACTGCAATGGGACCCCCGGAGCCGGAGGGTCCCTCACCCCACCCCCTGCCCGGCTGTGTTTCAGGGTCTCACACAGTGCAGCGGATGTTCGGCTGTGACATCCTCGAGGACGGCACCATCCGGGGGGTACCGTCAGGATGCGTATGATGGCAGAGACTTCATCGCCTTCGACAAAGACACGAAGACGTTCACTGCGGCGGTTCCAGAGGCGGTTCCCACCAAAGTGAAATGGGAGGGTTTGGATTTACCTGAGAGGTGGAAGCAGTACCTGGAGGAAATGTGTGTGGAGTGGCTGCGCAGATACGTGGAGTACGGGAAGGCCGAGCTGGGGAGGAGAGGTGAGGGCGAGGGGGGGCACGACGTGGGGCTGCACGTGGGGCAGGGGCTCTGCGGGGAGCTCAGCCCGGCCCGCACTGCCGCCTGTCTGCAGAGCAACCCGAGGTGCGAGTGTCGGGGAAGGAGGCCGGCGGGATCCTGACCTTGTCCTGCCGCGCTCACGGCTTCTACCCGCGGCCCATCGTCATCAGCTGGATGAAGGACGGCATGGTCCAGGACCAGGAGACCCACTCGGTGGGCACAACGCCCAACAACGATGGCACCTACTATGCCTGTGCCTCCATTGACGTTCTGCCGGAGGATGGGCACAAGTACCAGTGCCGCGTGGAGCACGCCAGCCTGTCCCCAGCCCGGCCTCTACTCATTGGGTGAGTGTGGCGGTGCAGGGTTGGGGGGTTTGGGGCTGCCCCTTCCCATACTGACGATCCCTCTCTCCCCCAGAACCACAGCCCAACCTGGTCCCCATCCTGGTGGGTGTGGCCGTTGCCATCATGGCCCTTGCCATCGTGGCTGGTGTTGGATTTGTCATCTGGAGACGCAGTGCAGGTAAAGGCAGAGGGGTGCAGGAGGACGGTGGGGGGCTGTGGTGGGGGAGCTGGGACCCCTTCTGTAGCCCCCAACCCCCTGGCTGTGGCATGAACCCAGTGCTGACACATCCTTTTGTCTGCAGGCAAGAAGGAGAAGGGCTACAACATTGCACCCGGTGAGTGATAGGGCAGAGCTGTTCTCCATCTCTGCCCAGGGCCCCCCTTTTTCTCCCATGATTCCCATTCCTCTGAGCTGCCCCACACCCCATAGTGAGATTGAGGCCCTGGCTCACGGCTCTTCCTCCTTTGCAGCCCAGGACAGTGGATCCAGCAGCTCAGCTTCAGGTGTGGTGTGGGGCTGGGGGTCGGGAGGGTTCCCCATGCTCCTGGTGGTACCACACGCAGGGACCCTGTAGTTGGAGCTGGGGCTCCAATTGGAGGGTTGGGATGGGGATGGGGCCCCATGGGACACCACCTCTTCTCATCCCCACAGGGAGCAACCATGCCTGAGTGCTGTGCTTCAGCCTGCAAGGTTCAGAAGGCCCCACCAGCATTTGGGGTCAGCGATGGACATGGTCCCCTCCCTTCAACCTCTTTTGTCTCTTCTTCCTACACTCACCATCTTGCTTTGCATTGCTTCTAGTGAAATAAAGGGCTGTTCTGCACTCAGCCTGAATGCAGCCTGCTCTGTGCTGTGGGTGGGGATGGGGCTGGGGGGCTGCTCTGGGTGCAGTTGTGGCCCTGCACTGAGTACCCCCTGCCTTTCCCCTGCTGCTCCCCCCACCTGGAGTTCCCCTCATCCCCTCCCCTGGGTGAGCCCACGCTGATGGTTTCTTGCTCTGTCTTAGAAGCAGTGTCCCAGATGAGCTCTGGCTTTCCCTACACACTCTCTGTGTATTGAGATGTGGTCTCCACGTTCCTCCTCCCACCACTCCTTGTACATACACCCCCCCCCCCCCCCCCCCCCCCCCCCCCCCGATCCCTCTTGCTGTCTCACAGTCCTCCCCCCCCACTGCACTGCCTCTCTGCAGTCCTCACCCCTGAACTTGCCCTCTCCCCATCCCTCAGCCCAGCCTTCCCCATGCACTTGTGTTCCTGCACAGACCCCCTCCCCCTGCATCTCCATGCTCCCATCCACTGTACCCTACACCCGAATAAATATTTGTTTTGTTGCCCTCCAACCTTCTCCTGGTTTGTTTCCCTCCAACCCAATACTGCTGGGGCTCTGCTCTTCCTTCTGGGTACGTTTGGGGTTCCCCTCACTCTCCCTGAGCTTCTTACGGCACCAGGACTCCTCACCCTGACCACACAACACTACCTGGGTACAAACATGCTGCTTTATTCCCAGTTCTGAGTCAGACCACCAGCACTGGTGGCACTGCAGTCCATGCAGTGACCTTTGTGTCGTGCAGTGCTGATCCCACAGTGCATCCAGCTCAGTCCCCGTGTGCCCATCGCAGCTCTCGTGGTCCATTTTTTGTCCCTACCTCTGCCCTCGGTGTCCCCATTCTCAGTCCCAACTTCTCCCCCCTCAATCCCAACGTGCAGTGTCCCCATCTCCGCTTTCGGTGCCCCCCATCCCTGCTCTCTCAACCCTAGCTCCCTCTGTCCCAACCCCCGGCCATCCCTCAGTCTCCATCCCCATCCCCCCGGCGCTCCGTGTTGCTCCCCGGTCCTGCATCAGCTGCCACGTGCGGCTGCCGGGGCGCAGCACCTCGAGGGGGGGGTCCCTGCTCACGCACCTCTCCCCCCCTCCCAGCACAGCCACCCGCTGTGCCCGTGCTGCCAGGGCCACCCGCCCCGTCAGCAGCAGCACCGCAACGCCCCGACCCTGCGGCCAGCGAGGATCTCCCTGCTCCACCTGTGGTAGGAAACACCGTCAGGGGCACGTGCACAGCCATGGGACAGCGGGAGTGGGGGACGGAGGGAAGGCAGGGCTCGTGGACGTGTGGGACATGGGGGACATATCCCACCTGCTTCTGGCTCTCAGTGTCCAGGGCACTGGTGTGCTCATCGAGGATGAGGATGCGTGGGTCCCGCACCCAGCGCGCGGGCAATGGCCACTGCCTGCCGCTGTCCCCCCGGGAGAGCTGTCCTCCCATCTCGCCCACCTCTATGGGGACAGTGGGGTCAGGCTGGGATGGGACCCCCGGAGGGGACACGGAACGAAGCGGGGACGCCCTACCCTGTGTCATAGCCTTGGGGCAGGTGGGTGACAAAGTTGTGGGCGCCCACCCGGCGGGCGGCCTCTGTCACCTGCGCCCGGCTCCAGCACCCTGACCCATAGGCGATGTTGGCGTGCAGTGAGCGGGTGAAGAGCAGCGGCTCCTGGGGGACAACGGCCACCTGCAGCACAGGGGGACAGATGGGGACATGGCGGTGGAGGTGGTGGGGATGGCATCTGGGGACACGATGGGACGGTTGGGAACACGGCAAGGATGGTTGTGGACATGGCAGGGACGTGGGGGGGATACGGGAGGGGACATCAGGGATGGTGGTGGTGATGGCTGGGGAGCCAGATATACGGTGACCCAATGGGGATGGCCACTGATGTTGCAAGGACACCTGGGGACCCACAGGGACAACCAGGACCCACGGGGACGTGCGGCAGCTCACCTGGCGGCACAGGTAGGAGTGCTGGTAGGAGTGGAGGGGGCGGCCATCCAGCAGCAGACGCCCGGCCCGTGGGCTGGTGCAGGCGCAACACGAGGGCTGCCAGCGTGCTCTTCCCTGCACCCCGGGGGTCCCAGTAGTGCCAGCACTTCCCCAGGGCACAGCTCCAGCGACAAGCCCTGGGGACAACGGATGTCACACACCCGTGGTGTCCCTGTACTCACCCCTCCACGGCCCCGTGGCCTTTCTGCTGTGTTCTTCAGTCCCTGATCCCGCTCCCCCCCAGCCCGTAGTTTTGCTCCCACACCTCTGGTACCACATCTACACCCCCACACCCTCCCCATCATGTCCCTGTGTCCCCATGCCATGTCCTTACTGTGTCCCCCTATCCCCTGGCCGTGTCCCTGTGCCCACCTTGAGGACGGGCTCCTGGCGCCCGGGGTAGGAGAACCAGACGTCCTCGAGCTGAAGGTGGCCCTGGAGGTCACCGGGTGCCATTGTCCCTGAGGGTGCAATCTGGGGTTCCCGGTCCAGGAACTCAAAGATCTTCTCTGAAGAGCCCACGGCCTTCATCAGTGTGGGATAGTAGTGGAGCAGGACCTGAGGACATTGACACGGCCAGGAAGGTGAGGGGACGTGGCAGGGGGACATGGGGGCCTAGAGGATACAGTGGGATTGACATGGGGACAGGACAGGGGTGATACGAGGACAAAATAAGCATCCCCTCAGGCTCACCTCCACAACATCAGTGAACTGCATCTGGTAGAGCAGGAAGGTGACGAGGTCCGCAGTGCTGACGGTCCCCGCGGCCACCAGCTGTCCCCCATAGTAGAGGATCCCCACCTTCAGGGCCAGCGCTGAGAACTGAGGACACCATGAGGTCACCGGAGGACACCTCCTTGTGGGGCACTGAGTTCCCAGCCCCACTCTGTCACCTCCCCATGCTGCCAATGTCCCAGTGCCCCACAGCTGTGCTATCTGTCCCTTCATGCCATCATGTCCCCCATGTCCTGGAGCCCCTGTGCCGCCCCATTCCCACATCACTGCACCCTCCTGCCCCACAGCTCCTGCTCCGTTATGCCTGCCACATCCTGATGTCCCCATGCCATCATATCCCCATGCCCTGCCACCTCCATTCCACCTTGTCCCCCAGCTCCTCGTCCCCTAGTCCCACATCATCATGTCTCTTGACGTCTCAATGCCATCATGTCCCCATGTCTCCCAGTCCTAACCCATGCTACCATGCCACCCTGTCCCGTACACCGCTGGTCCAGACGGAGGCAGTGTAGAGGGCCACGTCCTTCTTCTCCAGGCGGTGGCTCTGGTGCAGGCGCTGGCGGTAGCGTGCGGCCGCGCCGTCCTCGTTGGCAAAGCTGCGCACAGTGGCCATGGCCTGGAAGGTCTCCACTGCCACCTCGCTGGCCTGAGCCTGGGCTTTCTGCACCTGGGGTGCCAGCGCCTGGGAACAGCAGTGTCATCACCATAGGGCAGGTAGGAGGGGGACGGGGGCTTGGGAGGGGACAGAGAACATGTGGAGGGGGTGGTGGGGACTTAAAGGGGATGGTGGGCATGCAGAGGTGACAGAGGGGACACGCAGAGGGCAGTACCCATGTGGAGGGGATAACGGTCGCACATAGGCGACAGCGGTCATGTGGAAGGGATGGTGGGACAGGGGGCACAATGGTCACACAGAGGGGACAAGAGGCGGGAGGATGGCGGGTACGTGGAGGGGACAGTGGGCCATGGCAAGGATGGTGGGCACACGGAGGGGACATGGAGGGGGCAATGAGCACAGGGAGAGGACGGGGAACATGGAACAAATGAACACATGGTGGTGACAATAGCTATATGGAGGGGACAGAGAGCACACGGAGAGGACAACGAAGACAATGAATGGCACATCAGCCACATGAGGTCACACGAACAGCATGGCATCCGCGTGGAGGGGGGGACGGCAGCCCGTACCTGCTGGAAGTGCCCCACAGCCCTGGGCAGCGCCAGCAGGAGCGGCAGTGCCAGCACGGTGAGCAGTGCCATGTGCGGGGACAGCCAGGCCATGGTGGCGAAGAGGCAGACGCCGCGTGCCAGGTACCACAGCAGCAGGCTCAGCGCCTCGCCCAGCGCCTCGCGCACGTCCTCCGCATCCCGGGTCACCCGCGCAGCCACGTCCCCTGCCGGGGGACAGCGAGGTGAGTGCCACGGTCCCCGTGACCCCCACGTCCCAATGCGGGGCCACCTCACCGGCTCCATCGGCGCGCAGCTCAGTGATGTCCTGCCGCAGGATGGCGGCGAAGACGCGGTGCTGCAGGCGGCCCTGAGCGCGGCTCAGCATCCCCACGAAGGCCACATCACACAGCAGCTCTGTCACAGCGCTGCGATGGCAGTGGGGCGTCAGGGGGGTCCCGTGCTGCCCCAAACCTGCGCCACGTCCCCCCCCCCCGCCATGCATCAGTACCTGCTGAGCCCCAGCAGCACCATGGGCAGGATGGCTGCCAACTCGTCCTCACGGGCCACCCAGTCGCTGGCTCGCCCCGTGTAGTAGGGGACGGCCATCTCACCTGTGACCGCAGCAGGGTCAGGACACAGGGGACTCTCCCCGAGGAACAGTGCCCCAGAAGTTCTGCGCTGCACCGCCTGTTTGGTGCTGAACCCCAACGCTCTGAGATGGACCCTCAAAGCTCAGTGTTGCCCTCCAGTTGGCTGCACCCATCCACCCCACCCCAAACACATCTCCATTCCCAACCCATTCCATTCCCAGCCCACCCCAATCCCACCTCCACCCTCACTCCATCACATTCCCTTTCCCATTCCCATTTCCATTTGTGATTCTGTGATTCCCACCCATAATCAATACCCATTCCATCCCCATCCCAACCTCAGCCCGTTCCCATTTCTCCCTCAATTCCCAACCCATCCTACCCAATCCCAGCCCCAGTCCCAAACCCACACCACTGCCATTCCACCCCAACCCCATCTCCAACCCAGCCCATTCCCAGTGCTAAGGCTATCCCCATCCTGATCCCTACCCTCATCCCAATCCCCATCCCGTTCTCCACCCCAATCCATGTCTACCCCCATCCCAGCACAACCCCATTCCCATTCCAACCCCAATCTCATCCCATTCCAACCTCAACCCCAGTCCCCCCTCCCCGTACTCAGCGCCGAGGCCGCCATCAGACCCATCACCGCGGCGCAGCGCCGGCGCTCGGGGCTCAGCGAGAGGAGGAGTCGGCGACCCGCGCCCATCGCCCCTATCGCGACACCGATCCCACTTCGGCCCCGATCCCACCGCCCGGCAGCGGCCGCAGCTTCTCGGAAACGAAGGCGCCGCTCATTGGCTGAGGAGGTGCGGCAGCGGCGCCGCTCATTGGCTGAGACGATTGATCGTCATCAGTTGCCACGCAGATCGGAGCACAGCAGCTTGGAGAGCTGAAAGTGAAAGTGAAAGAAGCGGTGCGGATGGGGGCGATGGAGAGCGGCGGCGGTGCGGGGCTGGGGGGGACGGGTAGGGGCTGGGGGGGACGGGTAGGGGCTGGGGGGGACGGGTAGGGGCCGGGGGGGACGGGTAGGGGCCGGGGGGGACGGGTAGGGGCTGGGGGGAACGGGTAGGGGCTGGGGGGAACGGGTAGGGGCCGGAGGGGACGGGTAGGGGCTGGAGGGGACTAGGGGTGACTGGGGAGAACTGGTGAGGGGCTGGTGGGAGCTGTTAGGGGCTGGAGGGGATTGGTGGAGGCTGGATGGGAGTGGGGTCCATTGGAGGGAACTGATGCCCACTGGTGTGTATTCCGGGCCGGGTCCGGGGAGCTGGGCTGGAACTGGGGGCCGTTCTAGAAGCACTGCTGTGTGTTCCAGGTGCTGAGGATTGCTGAGGACCTTCGCCAGGAGCACCCCAGGGAGCCCACCCGGTCCAGCTGTGCACCAGCGGCTCTGGGGGTCCCCACCTGCAGCCATGCCGATGCCACCCCACATTTCTCGCCTGGCTTGCACCCTGCTCCTGGCCGACCTGGCTCTCATGTTGGCCCTGGCACACTTCTTCCCAGCACTGGCCCAGCTGGGCCGGGTGGGCTCCTGGCTGGAGGCTGGGCTGCGCCTCCTGGTGCTGGGGGGGGCCGGGCGGCTGTTGGCCCCCGGGGGACCCCACGGGGCCGCAGTGCTGCTGAGCCTGGCCCCCACCGTCTTCCTGACCCTAAGGGGGTATTTGGGGCTGCCTGGAGCTGCCCCGGTGCTGCTGGCCACTGCCACGCCGTTCTGGTTAGTGCTGACCCATGGGACAGCCGCGGTGGCATTGCTCACCTGGAGCCTCCTGGTCCCCACTGTGTCTGTGGGGGCAAAGAAGGCAGAGGCCTGGGTGCCCCTGAAACGGCTGCTGGCCCTCGCCTGGCCCGAGTGGCCCTTCCTCATCTGCGCCTTCCTCTTCCTCGTGTTGGCTGCGCTGGGTGAGACCTCAGTGCCCTACTGCACCGGGAGAGCCCTGGATGTCCTCCGCCGTGAGGACAACTTCGCCACCTTCAGCACTGCTGTTGGCCTCCTGGGCCTGGCCTCTGCCAGCAGGTAGGGACCCCACATCCCTCCACCAAACCCCATCCCCCTCTGGTGGTCGTCTGATGGATTTGGGGGTCTCTGTCCATTCCTGGTGATCACCTGAGGGCATTTGGGGTCTCCATCCTCAGATTGGGCCAACCCCTTTTGGTTGTCTGATGAGTTTGGGGGGGGTCTATGTCCCTGGACCCCACCAACTACTAGTGGCTCTCTGATGGCTTTTAGGATCTCCACTCCCAGACCCCTTCAAACCCTAGCTGTTTCCTGATGGGTTTTGGGGTCTCCACTGCCCCCTCAGTGGGTTTTGAGGTCACCCCCCCAATTCCTTCCCAGCTCTCTGTTTGCCGGCTGCCGCGGTGGCCTCTTCTCCTTCATCAAGTCCCGCTTCATTTTGCGCACCCGTGACCAGCTCTTCTCCAGCCTGGTGTACCAGGACCTCGCCTTCTTCCAGAAGACCACAGCAGGTAGTGGTTAGGGACACCTTTGTTTCTGTCCCCACGCCATGCCCCTGGCTCACCCCGCACTACCCCGCAGCCGAGCTGTCCTCCCGGCTGAGCTCCGACGTGACGCTGGCGAGCAGCGTGTTGGCACTCAACATCAACGTCATGCTGAGGAACCTGGGGATGGTGCTGGGGCTCTGCGCCTTCATGCTGGGGCTGTCCCCGCGCCTGACGCTGCTGGCGCTGCTCGAAGTGCCTCTCGCCATCGCTGCACAGAAAGTCTACAACACCCGGCACCAGGTGATGGCGGGATGGGACAGAAGGAACAGGGATGGAGACAGTGGTAATGGGGTGGGAACAGTGGGAGTGGGGATAGTGAGGTGGGGCAGCACAGCCAGGGTGAGACGGCAAAGAGCAGAGCAGGACTGGAAGTGGGACGGTGAGGACTTGAGCGCTGACACCCACTGTCCCCCTGCAGATGCTGCAGCGCGCTGTGCTGGATGCAGCAGCCAACACTGGAGCTGTGGTGCAGGAGTCCATCTCCTCCATCGAGACGGTGCGAGTCTTCAATGGCGAGGAGGAGGAGGAGCGGCGCTACAGCCAGGCGCTGGGCAAGACCCTGCGGCTGCGGGACCAGCGAGACATGGAGAAGGCCATCTTTCTCCTCATCCGGAGGGTGAGGATGGCACGAGGGGATGCCCCACAGTCCGGGTGGGACAGGGACGTCCCCGCTCAGCCCCATTCCCGCAGGCGCTGAAGCTGGCCGTGCAGGTGCTGGTGCTGTACTGTGGGCACCAGCAGCTCCGCGAGGGGACCATCACCGCCGGCGGCCTCGTCGCCTTCATCCTCTACCAGACTCATGCTGGCAGCTCCGTGCAGGTGAGGTCGGGCACTGTCCCCTGCCACCAGATCCCCACGTTTGTGGCCACATCCCCGTGTCCCCACCCCGGCTGCTCTGCCATGCAGGCACTGGCGTATTCCTACGGTGTTCTGCTGAGCAATGCGGCGGCCGCCTGCAAGGTCTTTGATTACCTGGACCAGGAGCGAGCTGTGGGCACCGGTGGCACCTACGTGCCCGCCGCGCTGCGGGGCCACGTCACCTTCCGTCAGGTGTCCTTTGCTTATCCCACTCGCCCCGAGCGCCTTGTCCTGCGGGAGGTCACCTTCGAGCTGCGCCCCGGAGAGGTGACGGCGCTGGCGGGGCTGAACGGCAGCGGGAAGAGCACATGTGCGGCGCTGCTGGAGCGCTTCTACGAGCCCGGGGCCGGGGAGGTGCTGCTGGATGGGGTCCCACTGCGGGACTACGAGCACCGCTACCTGCACCGCCAGGTGAGGGGAGTGGGGGGAGATGTGGCTGCGCTGAGCGGTGCCAGGGCTCAGCCTCTTCCCTTGGGTAGGTGGCACTGGTGGGGCAGGAACCCGTGCTCTTCTCTGGTTCCATTCGGGATAACATTGCCTATGGGATGGAGGACTGCGAGGAGGAGGAGATCGTAGCGGCTGCAAGGGCTGCGGGCGCTTTGGGCTTCATCTCTGAGCTGGAGCAAGGCTTTGACACCGGTGAGTGCCGGAGGGGGGGACCTGGGTGTGTGACCCCACTCATCGTCCTGCCTTGCTCCTGCAGATGTAGGGGAGAGAGGGGGGCAGCTGTCAGCGGGGCAGAAGCAGCGCATCGCCATCGCCCGCGCACTGGTGCGGCGTCCCACCGTCCTCATCCTCGATGAAGCCACCAGTGCTCTGGATGGGGACGGCGATGTGATGGTGAGTGCTGGGCAGTATTGGGGTGGGAGTCCGGCCCCTCAGCATGTGCTGACGAACAGCTGCGTGTCCTACAGCTGCAGCAGTGTGTGAGGAATGGGGGGGACCGGACGGTGCTGCTCATCACCCACCAACCGTGGATGCTGGAGAAGGCGGATCGCGTTGTGGTGCTGGAGAACGGCACAGTGGCCGAGATGGGGACACCCACAGAGCTGGGGACCCGCGGAGGACCCTACAGCCGTTTGCTCCGGTGCTGACAGCCGTGGGGCAGCTGGAGCGGGATGCAATGGGACATGAGGAGCAGTGGCTGGCTCTGCTCCCAGCTGCAGGACGGGAAGCGTGGGATGCTCTGAGATTTGTGTGGAATAAAGTGGAGGTGTTTTGTAAAGGAGAAGCAGGTTGGGGTGCGGGCAGCTCAGACTCAGTGCATGGTGGGTTCTGGAAGCTGTGTTTGCCTTTGAAATGTGCTGGCAGCAGCACTGTAGACTGAGGGGGAGAGGCACAGCTCACATAAAAGTGGGACAACATTTCCAGCCGCTTCTCCATGCCAAAGTCATGCAGGTACCAGGGAGAGCATGAGGGTGAATGCTGGGGGAGGAGGGAGAGCAGCAGTGTGTGATGGAGCAATGAGCAAAGAGCGTGGGGTGGGCACAGGACTGTAAGGGGTGGGAGGGACCGCTGTACCCACACCCCCCCCCTCAAAGCAGTTCCCTACTGCAGTCACACCAGGTGGGCTTTGAGTACTTGTAGAGGAGACCCACAACCTCAGTGGGGTCACTGCATTAGGGTCCTATCCCACATCCTGGCATTGCAGGGATGGCATTGGGAAAACCAGAGCTGTGACACAGCCCCGAGCTGGATGCACTGCAGTATCACCTCTGCACGACACAAAGGCCACTGCATGGACTGCAGTGCCACCAGTGCCCAGATATCTCTTGGTGCACAGTGTCACCCACCATCACCATCATGGACACTGCGTCCCCAAGCCAACCCCTCCCCAGTGACACCACCCCATCCCCAAAAGCCATTGGAGACACCAACAGAGGCTGCAGAGTGTCTTTAATGTCAGCACCATGGCTCGGGGTGGGGGGTGGGGACAGTCGGTGACAGCGGGTGTCCATCAGATGTTGCCTGCGGGGACACAGGGAGAGATGGGGTCACTGAGTCCTCACCAACAGCGATGGGGAGAGGTTGGGGACACTGTTACCTGAAGGGTAGTTGGCACCGGGGAGAGGAGCGTAACCTGGTGGGGGAACAGGAGTGGTGAGCGGGGTTCTTGTCACACCTGGTCACACATCCCATTGAGACCCCACAGAGATCCATAGAGATGCACAGACACCAATAGCAACCCCACAGAGGGACCCTCAAAGACCCCACAGCAGCCCATAGAGACCAACAGAGACCCCATAGAGGCAGATACAGAAAACAGAGAGACCCACAGCAACCCACAGGGACCCCACAGAGATCCATGGAGCCCCACAGGGTCCCCCCCAAGCACCCACCTGGGGAAGGGGGCAGGGCCCGCCAGCGATAGATGCCTGTGAGGAGCAAGCTGAGCCCCAACACCATCACCACAGTGGCCACAGCCACCATCAGCGACACCTCCAGTGTCAGCCCAGGACCTGAGGGGACACAGACAGCAGTGACACAGCAGGGACACCACTGTCCCTGCGTCATCCCCTCGACCTCAACTCACTCCAGTCCACCAGGAGGGGCTCCTCCAGGCTGGCGTGCTGCACCGAGCACGTGTAGGTGTCCCCCACCTCCGGGGCCACCGACAGGGCCAACTGCGTCTGGTAGGTCCAGTTCCCCATGGGGATGGCGGAGATGGGTGAGTGCTCTCCGTGCCCCACGACGTCCCCGTTGTGCAGCCAGATGATGGTCACCTCGGGGGGGTAGAAGCCCCACACGTGGCAGGTGAGGCGGATGGGCACGCTGGGGCTCTCCGTCTGAGCGGGGACGATGCGGACTTGGGGCTGAGCTGGAGCAGAGATGGGGGTGGTCAGCAGCGGGGGACAGGGGTGGTCCCACCCCATTCTATGCAATGTTCCCTCTGTGCAACTTCCCCATCTCACTTCCCCGTAGGATTCCCCATGCAATGCTCCATGCGATGCAATGTGCTCTGCAGAACTACCACACAATGCCCCGTGCGACGTCTCCTTTGAGCGAACTCCACGCAGCACACACTGCAGTGCCACCAACCCACATCCCATGCAACTTTCCCTCACAGCATCCCCATACTTGAGACCCCTTAAGCAGCGTCCCACGCATCATCCCCACACAGAACCTTCTGCAGAGCCCCCATGCAACCCTCCGTACGGCATCTTCATGCACATGCTTTGCAACACCCCCTTGCTGGAGAACCCCATGCAACGCCCCACGCATCACCCCCACGTGAAGCCCCATGCAACGCCCCACGCAGCAGCATCTCCATGCCCTGCCCCACGCAGCAGCATCCCCATGCCCTGCCCCACGCAGCAGCATCCCCTTGCAATGCTCACTCCTGCGCAGCGCTGTCTGTTCCCAGAACCGCGCAGCCAGCTCGCTGCACGCCCGTCTCCGTGCCTCCGCGCGCTGCACCCAGGTGGTGTCATTGTTGATGGCATCAGCAAT
Source organism: Callipepla californica brunnescens (assembly GCA_023055505.1). NCBI lineage: Eukaryota > Metazoa > Chordata > Aves > Galliformes > Odontophoridae > Callipepla > Callipepla californica. The sequence goes on from JALIRH010000172.1 coordinate 329,713, forward strand.
CCTCGCGGCGATGCCCCTCAGCAGCCCCCAATCGCAGGGGGCGAAGCGGAGGTCGTCGGGGTCGTAGCACAGCAGCTGGTTCTTGTTGAAGGCCACGGTGAGGTCGAAGCCCAGCAGAGAGCTGTTGGGTGCCAGCGGGCAGGAGCTGGCCATGTGCACCATGAAGGCGCCTGCGTTGGGGGACAGTGGGGAGATGGCAGCACTGGCAGCGGCCCCATCCCCGTGGGGGAGCCCCCAGAGGTCCCCATAGGGACACAGCAGTGAGATGAGCTCCATGCTGCGATCCCGTAAGGTTGAGCCCACCCTAAAGCCCCCCCTGGGGGTCCCAAGGGCTGAACCCCAAAGTGGCCTCAATAGAGACCCCCCCCTTCCCAAATCATCCTATAAATCTGAGACCCCCAACGCACCCCCCCCCCCCACAATCCCATTATGCAGAGCCCCCCACCAACCACCCGGACCCCAAACCCCCACCTGCCCCCCGCGCTCCCAGCAGCAGCCCCCAACAGCACCAGCATCGCGGAGGGGGGCAGCGGGGGGGCGGCTCCTTTGCTCCCCCCACCCCACCCCACATCCCGCGTCCCACGGCCGTGGGATGGGGGGGGGAAGGAAGAAGGGGGGGACACGGAGCAGCCAATCAGAGGCGGCGCCGCTGCAGCGTCATCTGTTACCGGAGCAGAACACAGCGGGGCCGGCGCTCACGGGACATAGACGAACACTGGGAGCACTGGGAGCACTGGGAGCACTGGGAGCACGGGGGGCCCCGCCCACCCGACGTGGGAACCAAGAATTGGAGCGAGGTTGGGGCTGCAGATGGTTTTATTGAGGGCTGAGAGCCCATCAACCCCAAACTGAGGATCCCCACTTTGGGACGTCGGAGTTACGGTCATTGAGGTCCCCAAACTGGGAGCAGGACCAGGACTGGGACCGGCATCAGGATGGGGAGCAGGACCGGGATCAGGGACAGGGACCAGGAGCAGATCCGGGACCAGGACCGAGACCAGAACGGGGATCAGGACCGGGATGGGGACCGGGACCGGGACGAGGACCGGAACGTGGACTGAGGTCGATCTGGGAACCAGAACTGGAGTGAGAACCCGCATCAGAACGGGGACCTGGACCAGCACCGGGACCTGCCACACAGGAGATGGTTAATTAGAGAGGACACCCCACACTGGACACTGGGTCCCCCGTTTCACACACGTCCCCACCACCACATCCCCATCCCTCACCCCGCGGCCGATGACGGAAACTGGAAACCCCGGCGCTGAGCATCACCAACCCCAGCGTCAGTGCCACGGCCGCCACTGCCACCTTCACCGTCATCGCCGGGGATAAACTGGGACCTGCGGGGACAACGCGGGTGCAATGAACCCACGGGGCACTGCGGGGTTGTGGGTGTCCCGTCTCCGTCCCCAAACTCACTCCAGTCCTTCTGCAGCGGCTGCTCCAGGCTGGCGTGCCACACCGAGCACGTGTAGGTGCTCCCGGCTGCGGTGCTGGCCCTCAGGGCCACCTGGGTCCGGTAGGTCCAGTCCCCGTTGGGCAGCACTGTGGTGTCACCCGAGGCCACCACAATCCCATTGTGCAGCCACTGCACGGTCACTGCGGACGGGTAGAAGCCCCACACGTGGCAGACGAGGCGGACGGTGTCGGGGTCATTGGGGACAGCGACAGGGACGATGCGGACCTGGGGCGGTGCTGGAGCAAGGAGGGGATGTTCAGAGCTGGGGCCTCGTCCCCATGCCACGTCCCTTTGCAGTGCCCCTCTCAGTTCCTTGTGCAACGATCCCACGCAGTGTCTCAGTGTGCTCCCCATGCAAATCCCGTGTGCCATCCCATGCAACGCTCCATGCAATGCCCCCATGCCATTTCCTCGTGCATTCCCTTTGCATTTTCCCTATGAACATCCCATGCAATGCCCAGCATAGCCCCATTGCAACCCCCCCACACACAAGTCCCCCCCTTGCAATGCTCCCCTTGCATGCAGCGGTGCTCACTCCTGCGCAGCGCTGTGTGTGCCCAGAACTGTGCAGCCAGCTCGCTGCACGCCTGCCTCCGTGCCTCCGCGCGCTGCTCCCAGGTGACATCGTCATTCAGGATGTCGGCGAGCCACGTGGCGATGATGTGCAGCAGCCCCCAATCGCAGGGGATGAAGCGGTGGCTGTCGGGGTCGTAGCACAGCAGCGGGTTCTTGTTGAAGGCCACAGTGAGGTCGAAGCCCCCCAGGGAGCCGTTGGCTGCCAGCGGGCAGGAGCTGGCCATGTGCACCACGAAGGCGCCTGTGTTGGGGGCACAGGGTGGGCACGGCAGCGGGGCTGCACCCCAATGCCTCGTGCTGCACTGCGAGAGCCCCAGTTTGTACCCTAAAACCCCGTGCTGGACCCCAGAACCCCTGCCCTGCTCCAGAAAAGACCATGCAGCACACTGAAAAGCCCATGTTGTACCCTAAAAAGTCTCACTGCACCCCAAGAATCCCATGTTGTGTGCAATGAATGCGTGCAGCACCCCACAGTGCACTCCAAAACCCCACACCATGCCCTAAAACCTCATGTTACACCCCAAAACCTCGCGCTGCACCCCAAACCTGCATGTTGCAGTCCAAATCTCAACACTGCATCCTCAAACCTGCATGTTGCACCCCCAAACCTCATGCTGCACCCCCAGACCCACACGCTGCACCCCAAAAAGCCCATGTTGCACCCTAAACCCCCCCATGTTTCACCCCAGAAACGTCACGCTGCCCCACAACCTACCTGCTGCCCCACAGCTCAGCGCCAGCCCCACTGCCCCCAGCACCCCGAGACCTGTCGGCCCCATCGGGAGCATTGCAGCCTTCGTCCCCCCTGTGTCACCTCCTCCTCCTCCTCCCTGCGTCACCCCATGGGCGGTGCAATGGGATCAGACTTTGCCACTTGGGGCCACGGGGACAACGCCCAACCCCATTAAGTGCCACCCTTCCCAGAATGGGGACAAACGAGGACATCGTGCTGCAAACGAAGGGCTTTAATTACACCGTTGCCACTGTTCCCACGCCGAGGCATCATCCTAATGGGGGACACCAATGAGTACGGGGTGCGGTGTCCCCGCTGTCCCCATTGCCCCCATTGTCCCCACATACCACGCCAGCGGGCGGACAGCAGCAGCCCCAAACCCAGCAGTGCCAGCAGGATGCCCAGCACCGTCACCGCACCGCACACCGCCGTGGCCACCACGTCCGAGGGGATGGGGTCCTGTGGCACTGCAGGGACACACAGAGCTGTCCCCGTGTCCCCATCAGCGGCACCCGCTCCCCCCAATGAGCCACCGCTGCGGGGACACGAAGCACCGTCCCCACGGGTGACACCCACTCACCCCAGTAAGTCACCACGGAGGTGTTGTCCCTCTCGCAGGTGACAACGCAGGCATAGATGTCACCAGAGTGTGGTGTCAGTGCCAGGTAGGAGAAGCGCGTGAAGCCCAGGTCCTCGCTGGGGGTGTAGGTGATGTGGGTGATGCCGTCGGTGACGGGGACGCCGTCCCGCTCCCAGCTGATGCTGATGGCCGGGGGGAAGATGTTGGTCACCATACACACCAGCGTGTTGGGGCGGCCCAGCTCCAGTGGCTGCTGCAGGAAGACGTTGGCCACCGGGATGCCTGCGGGGGGGGACACAGCAGTGGGAATGCTTTAATAGGGGATGCATCACTGCGGACAGCATAGTGCTGGGGAGGCAGCATTGGGAATGCATTGTTGGGGACACGACTATTGGGTACATATCATTGGGGACACGACACTGGGGACAGCATCAGGTGGGGACATATTGTTGGGGACACATCCATGGGGACAGCATCAATGGGGACGGTGTCAACTGGGGACACATCATTGTGATTCACCAACGGGGACGGTATGAATGGGATGTCCACTGGGGACACATCCATGGGGGCAGCATCCATGGGGGCAGCATCCATGGGGGCAGCATCAATGGGAATGCCCATTGGAGAGGCATCAGTGGGGACAGGATCAATGGGGACAAGATTGATGGGGACATTGATCAATAGGAATGTCCTCTGGGGACACATCAGTGGGAACGCATCGATCGAGACAACTTCAGCAAGGACAGCGTCCTCGGGGATGTCCGTGGGGACAGCATCGTTGGGAACACACCGCTGCGGACCCCTCCGCGGGGTGACAGCAGCACCCACCCTTGGCTTCAGGCATGGGCAGCGGCCCAGTGGCGATGCTGGTGAGCAAATCCAGCAGCTCATGGCACAGCGAGGCGTCCTTCTGCAGCTCGCGGGGCTCCTCGATGCCCGCGGGCCACGCGGGGCCGTCGGGAAGATGCGGCAGCCACCGCGAGTTGGGGAAATCGAAGGAGAAGAGCTGCTCGTCATCGAAGGCCACTGCCAGGCCCAGCGACGGCTTGTCCGGTTGGCAGAAGAGCACCTCGGCCAGCGTGTGCAGCGATGGCTCTGCGGGCACGGAGAGTGCGTGGGACACGGGGACACTCGCTGCTCACGCCTCCTCTTGCAGAAGCTGTGCACGGACCGCTGCAGCAGTGCGCAGCGTCCTGCGTGCACCCCTCTCTTGCACTGAAGCGCAGAGCATCCCTCGCACGACTCCTCGCACCAGCGCACGCCCACCCTCGCCCCAGGGCACCATCCTCTCCCCTTGCACTGCCCACCCCTGGCCCTACCCCGTGCCCACCCCTCGCCCCCCCCCCCCCCCTTCGCCCCCTACCGGCTCCGACGCTTCCCAGGGCCGCCCCCAGCAGCGCTGCCACGAGCGCCCCGCGCCCGCTCGCAGCCCCCCATCCCTCCGCTACCGGCGCCGGGTTCAGCCAACGGCCGCGCCCCGCGGGCAGCGCGTCATCGGTTGCCAGGCAGATCAAGCCCGCGGAGCTCTCGTTCGCGTCATCGGTTGCTAGGCAGAACACATCCGCGGGCATCACCTGAGCTGGGACAGGCGGCTGTCGTACGGCTCAGCCAATGGCCGCGCTCCGCAGTCACATGCGTCACTTGTTGCTACGCAGGAGAGACCGGCGGGGATCCCCGGCGCTGTAATAGGCGCTGAGCCACGCGCAAGCAATTAATGACCAGCGCTAACTAACGAAGCAGGGGATGAGTGGGCTGCGTAGATCGCAGGAGTGTCTCATCGCAGAGCGGATCTTGCTTTTTCTAGGATTTTCGTGGAAAAGCGTGAGGTTTGGGGGGTAAAAACATATTTTCGTGTGTAGAACTATGTTTTTTTGTGGGTAAAAGCGTAGGGTTTGGAGGTAAAAGCTGGAGCTCGGAGCCGAGGGGACATCACCGCTCAACCGGCAGCAGCGGCTGCTCGCACCGCAATGCACCGCACTGCAATGCGCTGGAAGCGCTGCACCCGCAGTCAGTCAGCTGTGCACAGCCCTAAGGGCGGCTCGGCCCTCTGCAGTGCCGGCTGCTGCAGCCCTGCAATGCCGCACGCATCCCTGCGTACGTCCCGGCAACGCCGGGCGCTGCTGTAGGCGCACCCTTGCAATGCCAAGCACCCCCTCTGGTGCACCATCGCAACGGCACGCGTTCCCACATGTGCGTGCTTGCAGTGCCGGGCACACCCATAGGTGCGCCCTTGCAATTCCAATATGTATGAACGCTCGCAACGCCGTGCACGCCCACAGCAGCGCCCAACAACGCCGCGCACCCCCACCGTCCCACCCCTCCCCCCCCCCTCCCCCCCTCCCCCCTCCCCCCGTGCGCCCCCTGCACTGCGCATGCGCACCCCCCCGAGTGGCGATAGGACCCCGCGGAGCCGCCCGGGCTCCATGAATGGGGCCGTCGGAGTGGCGCGGGGGCGTCACGTGACGGCGGGCGGCCAATCGCGGCGCGGCTGACGTAGCGCGTGGCTCCTTTTTCTGCCCTGGGATGTTTTTTTTTGATTTTTTGCCCCAAAAACGGGGCTTTAAGGGGGCGACGGGAGGATGATATCGGGTCGGGGGCCGCGGCCCCGCGCGGGAGCGGCTCAGGTGAGTGCGGATGGGGCGATTTCGCCGTTTTTTAACGATTTTATTTTATTTTTTTAACCAAAAAGACCCAGTCGGGGGGGGGAGGACACGTGAGCGGGAGGTGTCAATCAAGCCCCGTCCCGCCCCTCGGCCGTGGAAGGGGCCAATGGGAGGCGAGGACGGCGGGCAGACGACCAATGGGCGGCGCCGCTTTGTGCGCGGCGCTTTTGGGGCGAAAAGCGCCATGTTTGGGTGTTCGCGCGGGGGCGGCGGCGGGGAGGGCCCGCGGGGACCCAAAGTGCTGTGTCACGGGGCGGGGGCAGGGCGGCGGCACCGGCAGCGCCGGGGGGGGGACCCCAAAGCCACATTGGGGTCCGGGATGGCCGCGGGGGGATCACTGAGAGCCTTTGGCGTGCGGGGCCGGAGGGGTTGGGGTGGGGAGAAAAGGGGGATGGGGGGGATTTGGGGTCACGCGTGAGCGCGGGGCAGCCCGAGGTTGCGCGGGGGATTGCATTGAGCGCCCTAAGGTTTGCCTTAGGGTGCTGGGGTGTCTGGGATTGGTTTTTGGGGGGGAAAGGGGGCATACTGAGCGGCCCAGGGTTGGGGGTGGGGGGGCTTTAGGGAGGCCAGGGGGCACCCCAGGATTGAGGTGATCGTGGGGGCCCCGAGATCGCCGTGGGGCGGCCTCGAGGAGGCCGGGATTCGCTGCGTGGCGGCTCTGAGGACCCCGCAATGGTACTGAGCCCCCAGGATCCCCGCGGGGAAAGGCAGTGCGGTCCCCCCGGGCTGTGGGGTGGCCTTGAGAGGCTCAGGATCGTTTCGGAGGGGCTATGGAGCGTCCCGGGATCGCTGTGGGGCGGTTCTGAGGGCCGCAGAACCACCGGGAGTGGGGGATGGGGGGCCGAGACCCTCAGCAGCAGTGTGGCGCAGCCTTGAAGAATCCGGGATTAGTTTTGGGGGGAGGTGTGGGACTGGGAAGGCTGTGAGGGTCCCGGTTGCTGTGGGGCGGTACTGAGGCTCTAAGAAGCGTTGCTCTGGGCGGCCTTCAGCTCTCTCAGATCGCCATAGGAAGGAGGGGGCACAGAGCACCTCAGAAGAGCCGTGGGGTGGCCTGGAGCACCTCCCCCTCTCAGGATCGCTGTAGGTGCGGGGCAGGGGACGGTCTGAGGGCCCCAGGACCGTGCTGAGGGCCGCGAACACCTCAGGACCCGTCAGGATCCCCGGGGCCCCGCTCACCGCGGCTCAGCCCGCGGCTCACGGACCGCTGCAGCTCCGATGGCCGCCACCGCCGGCTGGGAAAGCCTCACGAGCCCCTCGGGGGCGGACTGGGGTCCGCTGAGCCCCGTGAGGAGCCCTCGGGCGGAGGGTCCGAGCCCCCGGGCCGCCCGCGCCCGTTGGCCGCCGCCGCACAAAATGGCGGCGCTCGCCTCAGCCCTCCCCCTCCCTCTGCACCTTCGCGCGCGACAACAACAGCCAACAGCGCCGCCCTCACGTGATTCGCGGCGGCCAATGGGCGCGCCGGGAATGGCAGCGCCGACCAATGCCGGCCCCGGCGCCGGGCGGAAGGGCGGGGGGGGAGCGGCGCTCTTGAGTGGCGTGCGAGCCTTCCAACGGGAGCGCCGCGCGCCGAGCGCCGCCGCCCAATGAGGCGCCGGCGGGGCGGGTGCAAGCGGGTGGCTGACGTCAGCGCTCCCGCCCGCCAATCGGCGCGCAGGTGGTGTCTATATAAGGGCGGCCGGGGGCAGGCCGAGCGGCGCCATTTCGTGGGGACGAAGGGACGGTGCGGGTCGGGCCCGGCGCGCGCTGGGGGGCGGCCCCAATCCGCCTCCATCCTCCACCGGGCGGGCCCAGCCCCCGCCTTCGCGCTCCCGGACGGCTCCACCGGACCCTCCCCGGCCTCCGTAGCGACCCCTGCCTGCGGCCGCCGGCACCGATCCCACTCCGGGGCCTACGAGCCAAGATGGAGCCCTCCCGCTGAACCATCCGCCTCCATCCGCTGGCCGCCCGCCGCCCATCCGCCCCGCGCCGCCCTTCCGAGGATCCATCCGGCTCCCGCCGCCCTTCCCGGCCCTGTATCGGCGGCGTTCCGAGCGCAGCGGAGAGCAGCGAGGTTTCCCCCCCCCCCCCCCGCCGCTCTCCGTCCAGGCCCCGCCGCCATTTTCTCCGCTGATGTGAGGGCGCGCGGCGGGGCCCGGCCGGAGCCGCCGCCTCATGCCCGGCCCTGGGCCGCTGCCTTAACGGGCGCTGCTCGGTGGGCAAAGTGGGGGGGACGTCGGAGGAGGCGGCGGCGGGAGGAGGAGGAGGAGGTGGAGGAGGAAGGCCGGGAGCCAGGGCCGGGCACGCAGCCGCCGGCATGCTGCAGAATGTGAATCCCCAGAGCAAGTAGGTGAAGGGGAGAGGGGGGGGGGCGGTCTGTGGGAGTTGTGGACGTGGGGTGGCATTGCCGTGGGGACGGCGGTGTGGGGCTGCCGCGCCTGGGGCCGACTGGGGCTCATTCATCTGCGGGTCGGCCTCGTTCTGTGTATCGCTCTCCCCCCGTGGATCCGTCGTTTGGGGACGGGGACGCGGGGAGCTGGATCTTACGGAGCTGTCGCCGTTTATCTGCTCTCAGTCCCCGTGGATTCTTTGCGGACGGGCACAGCGGGGCTCGGTCCTACAGGGAGCCCGTCAGCTTGCTGTCCCCGTAGTTCCGACGGGCTTGGGGATCTGACTCCTATGGGGAGATAGGGCCGGTGCGTCCGAGAGCTCTGCACCTGACGTCGGTTTTATCCCACTGAGCTGCTGCTTTTCCCTTTTTTTGTTCCACGGTCCTTCGGGGACAGGGACGTGGTGACCTGGCACTCTTCAGGGACCCAGTGTTCCTTCCTTTAGCCGGACAGGCTGCTTTTATGGCCGCGGATCCTACAGGGGACCGGGTAGCCTGTTGTCCCCGTGGATTCTGACAGGAACACAGCGATGCGCATACTGTAGTCATCCCCATGGATTTTTTAAGGATAGGGACGTGGGCCCTGCATCCTGCAGGGTCACCCCCGTTTATCTGCTCATCGTCCCCACAAATCCTACAGGGAACAGCGAGGTGGGACCTGGATCTTACAGGGACATGGGGCTGCTGTGTCTCAAAGCTGTACACATAGGGACAGTTGGGTTGTATTGGTCTGCTGCTTGTCTCCATTTATCTATTCCCTGTCCCTGTGGATCCTATAGGGAACCTGGCAGGGACCCAGATCTTCTAGGGCCGTCCCCATTTATTTATTCCACATCCCTGTGGATCCTTTTGGGGCTGGGATATAGGGACACGTCAGCTCCCTGCTGCTGCCCCTGCCTTGCCCTGGAGGCAAGGGTGCACTGGGGCCCTCCACCAATGGTTTGGGGCTTCTGTGTCACAAAGCTCTGAATCTGAGGCCAGTTGGATCCCACTGATGAGCTGCTTGTTCCCATTTATCCACTCCCTATTGCTGTGGATCTTTTTGGGATGGGGACCTGACAGCCACGCAGTCTGCATGAATTCTGTCAGGGACACAGGGACACGGATCCTATAGGGAACCTGGTAGCTGTGCTTTCCCCGTGGATCCTGTCTGGGCCATCCTAATTTATCCACTCCTCGTTCCCCTGGGTCCTCTGGGGACAGGGTCACAAGGGCCTGGAAGCCTTTAGGGCTCTGCTGACTGAGCTGCATTTGGGGACACTGTCCCCACGCTGAGGGGTCCCCGACTCTGTCCTCCCACCCCGTGACGCTGCTACCAGGGCCACTGTGTCCTTCTGTCACCTTCCTTCCTTGTCATTCCCACCGTGTCCTTGGCAGGATGGGGATATCCTGGGAGCACCAGTGTTCTACATTCCCCCTATTTTCCTACCAATAAATTCTCCTCATGCTGCAGACAATTCCACGTTCTCCCGGCTGCTGTTTTATTTATTCTTTTTCCTCATTTTCCCACTTAAACTTCTGTGCTGCGTCATCCGTTGGCGCCCGCTGTCCCGTTCCCAGCCCAGGGCCTCGGTGTTGGGGTGTTGTGCTGCCTTGTTGTCACGCTGTAGTCACACCGCGCCGGTTGTCACATCCCGGGGTGGTGTAACCCGATGTCACTCCCTGCACCGCCTCTTTTTGATTACTATTTTTTTTTTTCCTTTTTTTTTTTGAGCCACTTTGGTGCACCTTGGCGGAGGAACGCTGGCCCCGTCCCCGCTGATAACTTCTCTTGCTCCCTTGCAGGATTCTGGGGGAGGGAAATGCCGGGCTTATGGGTTTGGCGACGGAATCGACCCCGGGCAAACGTATCCGCAAACCCTCGCTGCTTTACGAGGGCTTCGAGAGCCCCACCATGGCCTCGGTACCAGCCCTGCAGACCCCCCAGGCGAACCCCCCTCCTCCAGAGGTCTCAAACCCCAAAAAGCCCGGCCGGGTCACCAACCAGCTGCAGTACCTGCACAAAGTGGTGATGAAAGCCCTGTGGAAGCACCAGTTTCGCTTGGCCTTTTCCGTCAGCCCAGTCGACGCCGTCAAGCTGGGTCTGCCGGTAACGTGCCCCCTCGTGCGGGTCCCCCAGCGTGGCTGTGTGTCCCCCACAACTTGTCCCCCGGGTGCTAAGGGCCACCCCGAGCCGTGGTCCCCCTGCCTGAGAGTGCCACCACAGGGACGGCGTTGTCCCCTCTATGGGCTCCACCACAGAGATGCAGCTGCAGGTGCCTGGGCTGTGCTGGCCTCGCCCTCTCTTGGGGGCGTAATCCCAACCCCACAGGCTCTGAGCCCCCCCCCCCATCCCCCCAGTAGGTGACCTGATGTCCTCAGAGCTGCTGTCCCCTCCCAGTGCCACCGCACAGGTATGGGTGAGGTGACGCAGCTGCTCTAGAGGGAACCCGGACGTTTCCTCACCTAATCTCTTGTGCCCTGAATGCGTTTTGCAGATTCCCATCCATGAATTTGTAGAAGACATCTTGTGACCCCCAATATTAAACGGCCCAGCCCCGCCCCCGTGCACCCTGTGGCGCCCAAGGATTTAAAGCCCAGAGGGTAAATTCCGCATAGGTTTGCTCTTACTTTAGCGTTAGCGTCCCCCAGTGCTGCGGACACCGCTGTTTTGGCTGTCCCCCATAGCGTAGGCACCCCAAAAGAGCCCCCGAAGGTCCCCTACAGAGCGACACGGTGGCACTCCTCGGGCGGGGACCGGAGCCGGAGGTGTTTTTTCCATCCCTTTGCACCCTTTGCCCTGCTTCTGCTGCGTGGTGCGAGAGCGGATCTGTGTGCGTGCCAGACATCCTGATGCTTTTGGGGGTGTTGCGCTCCTAAAAACCCCCAAACCAACCGCTTCTGGGGCCGGGAGGGGGCGCGGGGGGTGCTCACCAGCGTGCTGCTGACTGCGCCTCCGTCCTCTGTGCAGGATTACCACAAGATCATCAAGCAGCCCATGGACATGGGGACGATCAAGAGGCGCCTGGAGAACAACTACTATTGGGGGGCTGCCGAGTGCATGCAGGACTTCAACACCATGTTCACCAACTGCTACATCTACAACAAGGTGAGGGCTGAGGCGCGCGGTCGCTTTGGGGGCCCGCGCTGCCATCTCTCCATCCCGTGACGATTTGGTTGTCCCCGTAGCCCCACAGATGACATTGTGCTGATGGCCCAAACCCTGGAGAAGATCTTCCTGCAGAAGGTGGCCCAGATGCCGCCAGAAGAGCAGGAGATCGTGGGTCCCAGTGGCCAAGAACAGCCACAAGAAGGGGAGCATCGCGTGCAGCAGGTACCTGGGATGCTTGGGGTTGTGCTTCAGGCGGAGCACTGAAGGGATCTCGGTGCTAACGGGGTGTCCTCCCACCCCCCAGCGCTCCTGGCAGGCCTCACAGCTGCTCAGCAAGTGCCAGCTGTCTCCTCCGTGTCTCACACCGCTGTGTACAACCCCAAGCCCCGACATCGCCACCACCATCGTCAACATTCCCCACCCGTCCGTCATCTCCGCTCCGCTCCTCAAGTCGCTGCACTCCGCTGCCCCCGGCCGTGCTGGCTGCGCCCGCGCCCACCCAGCCCGTGGCCAAGGTGGGAGATGGGAGCCCCTTCGCTGGTGGGAGGAGGCTCCGTGGGGGAGTGCTGGGCCCCTCGTGGTCATCCTCTGTTGTGTGTTTTGGTAGAAAAAGGGCGTGGAAGCGGGAAAGCGGGACACCACCACCCCCACCACCACCGCCATCATCGCCACCAGCGGCGAATCCTCGCCCTCGGGCCACGCTGCTGGAGGCCAAGGCGGCCAAAATCCCCGCGCGGCGTGAGAGCGGCCGCCCCATCAAACCCCCCAAGAAGGACTTGCCAGATTCCCAGCAGCACCAGACCCTCCAAAAAGGGCAAATTGTCGGAGCAGCTCAAATACTGCAACGGGATCCTGAAGGAGCTGCTCTCCAAGAAGCACGCCGCCTACGCCTGGCCCTTCTACAAGCCGGTCGACGCCTCAGCGCTGGGGCTGCACGATTACCACGAGATCATCAAACACCCCATGGACCTCAGCACCATCAAGGTTCTCTCGGGGACCCCGTGGGCGTTGGCACAGCCTCATGGGGGCTTTTTTTGGGGGGAGGAGGGGTGGCTTTGCGGCCCCGCTCACCCCCTTCCCTCCCCACAGCGGAAGATGGAGAACCGGGGACTACCACGATGCGCAGGAGTTCGCTGCCGATGTCCGGTTAATGTTCTCCAACTGCTACAAGTACAACCCGCCCGACCACGACGTGGTGGCCATGGCCCGCAAGCTGCAGGTGGGTGGGGGCACCCGGCAGCCCCCTTTCCCCCCACCCCCCAGCCCACTGAGCTCATCCCTGCGCATCCTCTCTCTTAGGACGTCTTTGAGTTCAGCTACGCCAAGATGCCTGACGAGCCGCAGGACGCCAGCCCGCCCCTCGGTGTCCGCCCCCGCTGCTCGGAGCCCTCTCCAAATCCTCCTCCGAGGAGTCCTCCAGTGACGAGGACGATGAAGACGAAGACGACGAAGATGACGATGAGGGATGAGAGCAGCAGCGAGAGCTCGTCGGAGAGCGAGGAGAGCTCCGACTCGGAGGAGGAACGCGCCAACCGCCTGGCAGAGCTGCAGGAGCAGGTGAGGGGCCGGAGCCGGGCCGGTGCTGCTGCCTGTGCCCGCTCCCCATGCCCGCCTCACCCCCTGTCTCCCCCCACAGCTGCGGGCCGTGCACGAGCAGCTGGCTGCCCTCTCACAGGGCCCCGTTTCCAAACCCAAAAAGAAGCGGGGAGAAAAAGAAAAAAGAAGAAATCGGAGAAGCACAAAGGGAGAGGAGGAGACGAGGAGGGCCGGGCGCGTCAGGCGCAGCTCCGCAAAGCCAAGAAGGGCGGCGGCGGGGGGGAGCGGGCGGCGGGGGCAGCTCCAAGTGAGTGCCGCTCACACGGTGCAGGTGATGGGGGTGGGCTGCGGCAATGACTCGATGGCAGCTGGTCTGTGAGTGCTGCCAGGATGGAGGAGAGGGCCGCTGCTCGCTGGGAACGGGGGCGGTGGGCGAGTGGAGGGCTCCGTAGGGTGTTCTGGGGGAGTGTGGGGGGGTCAGCTGTGGGGGCGGTCCCTGTGATTTAGTGTTCCTAACCACGCTTCACTTCCCTGCAGGAACTCGAAGAAGGCGGCGAAAGCGGGCACTGCCCCCTCCCACCCACACTCTATGATTCGGAGGAGGAGGAGGAGAGCAAACCGATGACGTACGACGAGAAGAGGCAGCTGAGCCTGGACATCAACAAGCTGCCAGGGGAGAAGCTGGGCCGTGTGGTGCACATCATCCAATCCCGGGAGCCCTCCCTGCGAGATTCCAACCCCGAGGAGATCGAGATTCGACTTCGAGACCCTCAAACCCTCCACGCTGCGTGAGCTGGAGCGCTACGTGCTGTCCTGCCTGAGGAAGAAACCCCGCAAACCCTACAGCGAGAGTGAGTGAGGGGGCTGCCCTGGGGGGGACTGGGTGGCCCTGGGGGGGGGTGGGGGGTTGGCCCTGGGGGGCTCTGGGTGGCCCTGGGGGGGCTGGGTGGCCCCTGGGGGGGAGGAGCAGGGCAGCATGGGGCTGAACCCCACCTCTCGCAGCCATGAAGAAGCCGGTGGGGAAGACGAAAGAGGAACTGGCTCTGGAGAAGAAGCGTGAGCTGGAGAAGCGGCTGCAGGACGTCAGCGGGCAGCTCAACTCCGCCAAGAAACCCCCCGAAAAAGGGGTGAGCGCGTGGGGAATAAATATACCGGGGTGGGAGGAAGGGGAACGGGGCCGCGGCGCGGTGCTGAGCGCAGTCCCGTTGCAGCCAACGAGAAGCCCGAGTCTGCGCAGCAGGTGGCTGTGTCGCGGCTCAGCGCATCCAGCTCCAGCTCCGACTCCAGCAGCTCCAGCTCCAGCTCCTCGTCCTCGGACACCAGCGACTCGGATTCGGGTTAAAGACCCCCGCAGCACCACAGGGGGAGAGATCCCGAGCGGGCTCTGCGGGACCGGGCCGGCGTCAGCGGACTGAGAGCGCCCGGCACCCGCGGGACTCCGTCCCATGGACTCCGTGAGGGCTCCCGGTGTGAGCAGAGGACCCCGAGCCCCCCCAGGGGGCGGTGGGGTTGGACAAAGGGGGTTGGGGGGGGGGAGGGGGGGGTGTTGTGGTGGAGCTCCTCCCCTCCCCCCACCCCCAGCAGGTTTTATCGTTTGTTGTGTTAGGGTTGGCTTTATTTTTCTTTTTTTTTTTTTTTTCTTCCTTTTTTTTTTTTTTTTTTCCTGATTTGTGGGATTTTTTTCCGAGAAAAAAAAAAAAAGAAAAAAAAGAAAAAAAAAAGTTTGGGGGTTTTTAAGAAAAAAAAAAAAAGAAAAGCAAAAAAAAAAAAGAACAAAACAGCATTTAGAGAAGGGACAAACGCAGAGCGCTGAGGGGGGGGGCAGTGGTGCACCCCCCCTTTGGGGTTTTAATTTATTGGAAGCTGCGTCGTGCTGGCGCGGGCCCGGCCCCTGTACATTGCACCCCCCGGCACGCGGCGCATGATCCCACTGCGGGGGAGGGGAGGAGGGGGGAGGGGGGGAGGGCCCGCCCCCTTTTTTTACGTTGACTGTATAATTTTTTTCTACTCCGTTTTGTTTTTTTTTTTTGTCGTTTATTTTCCCCCCTCCCCTCCCCCCCCCTTTACACCCCCCCCATGCCCCCCCCTCCCCCACCGTTCGCCCCCCCCCCCCCCCCCCCCCCCCCCCCCCTCCTTAGAGCCGTGTTTTCATCTTACTGTACGTTCGAACCTTTCGATTCTTTAACGTGTAAATAAAGAAAATATTATTCGAGTTGAGCTGGGACACATCCCCCCCCCCCCCCACCCCCCCAGCTCAGATCCACAGCCCGCATCCATATCCCGGTGGCTGCTGGTGGGGGCTCCGGGGTGGGGGAATGGGGGGAGATGATGTGGGGAGCGTGGGAGGGGCTGTGGGGTGACTGCTGAGGGACCCCATATGGGGGAGTAGGGGTGACCATGAGTGGAAATGGCCAGCAAAGCATACCAATCCTGCCCCCCCCCCCCCCTCCCCCCCCCCCCATGATCCATGTCCCGTGGGGACGTGGGTGCGCTTCCCCACGCAGCTTTCACTTCCCTCCCCTCCTCCCACGCGGTGGAAATCCCCAACGATTCACGGCTACGGAACGACAGGGGTCAAAGTCAGCGCGTTTATTAGGGTGGGGGCAAAGAGTGCATCGCTGGGGGGGGCGGAGGACGCGGCGCCCACGCGAGGCAGAGCCGGGGAGAGGGCGGGCAGCGCGGCAGGGGGAGCGGCTCCACGGGGCAGCAGCTAGTTCAGCATCCCTGCGGGGAGAGGGGGACGGGGGGGGGGGGACACGGCTGAGCCCCCGCCGCGGGCTCGGGGCTGCGCAGCGGGGCCGGGAATGGGGACGGGACGTTACCTGGAGCGGCGGACACGGGGCGCCCTGAAACACAGCGAGACCAGTTCAGCGCGACCGTGCCCCCCCACGTACCCCCCCACCCCCCCCATCCCGGAGCTGCCCCCGCTCCCCCACCGCTCACCTTTCTGACCGCGCACGAACACGAAGAGCCCCAGCGCCAGGAACACGAACCCCAGCACGAAGCCCCCCACGCCCGTCAGCAGCTTGCTCCTGCCCGGGTCCGACGGGGGCTCTGCGGGGACGGCAGCGTGGGCTCAGCGCCGGGGCCACGCACCCCCACCCCCCCACCCCGGGGTGCTCACCCCAGCGCTGCACGATGGGCTGCTGCAGGCTGGCGTGCTCCACGTGGCACTCGTAGCTGTCCCCCGCTCCGCGGGACGCCCTCCAGCACCACCAGCACCTGGTAGGTCCAGTCCCCGTTCTGCATCACGTCCGTGGACACCACGCGCTCCGTCTCCTCGCGCCCGTTCTGGAACCACTTCACCTCGATCTCCGGCGGGTAGAAGCCCGTCACGTAGCAAGCCAGGCGGTCGCTTTGGGGCAGCGAGCCCGACTGCAGCGCCGAGACCCTCACCTTGGGCTCCACTGCGGGGGCACGGGGGCAGCGCTGCGGACGGGCTGCGGCAGCGCGGGGCGGCCCCTCCGCCGCACTGTGCCCCGGGCACTCACCTCTCCTCTGCACCGTGAAGGGCTCATTCACCCCGTAGTTGTGCCGGCAGTACCTGTCCACCTCACCCCGTTTGTACTCTATTTTCTCGGGATCGCTGTTCCAGAGTTCAGCTTGCGGTTCACCCAGGGGTGTATCGGCCACAAATTTCCCCACATCGCTGTCGAAGTGCATGAACTGCTGCCGGTTGTAGATGTGCCTCTCCAGAAACCTCACCTGCTCGGTGCCGTTGAGGTAGTGGCACTCTGCTATAAAGGAATACTGGAAGAACGCTGCGGGCAGAGGGCGCGGTCAGGGCACTCAGAAACCCTCCATCACCCCCCAGTCCCCTCCCAGTCCCAATCCCCTCACTCCCCCCATGGCTGCTCTCCCCCTCCCCCTCCCCTCCACCCGGAGCCCCTCACTCCGCGCACGGACGGGGTCGGGCAGAGGGGCTCCGGGGTTCTCCGGCGCGGCCCCGGCGCCGTCCCCCCCCCCGCTCCATCTCACCCGAGGGCCGCGTGCCGGCGGCCGGCCGGGCTCCCAGCGCTACCAGTGCCACCAGCACGGCCCCCCGCCGCCGGGACGCGCCCGCTCCCCATGGCCGCTGCCGTCGGAGGATGGACGGACGGCGCGGGCACCCCGCGAGCCGCGAGCCCGGGGGCCGGGCGGGGAGCGCCAGTGAGCGGCGGCCGTGCGCGGCGTCACCCGTCTCCGGGCAGAGCTCGGCTCCGCGGGGCTCCCTCTCACACTCTGCCCCACGGGTGTCCCCACCTCCCTCCCTCGTCCCACCCCACGGCGCTCCCGGGATCTCGCCGTGCTCGCCCCGTGCTCTCACCGCAGCCGTGCCACGGTCAGCTCTTTGTCACCCCGTTCTCACCCCATATTCCCCCTTTACGCCCCCCCGCTCATGGTTAACACACATTTCCCTCTGTGATCGGGCCACGTTCAGAGCGTGTTCCTCCACTGTTCCCTTCTTAGGGACCTCGTGGGCCCACAGTCGTATCCCCACTGACCCTGGTGGGACGGGACCCAGGAGTCTCTGTGTCATCCTCATGTCTCCATTTGTTGGGGCACAACCATCCCAAATGTCATCCACATGTCCATGTGCAATGGGAGCTGGTCATCCCTCATGTCACCCAGACCTTCATATGGGATGGGACCCCAAACTGACTCAGTCCCATTCCCAGTGTCACCCCAATGTCCATTTGGGATGGGATCCCAAGGTGACCCGATCCAATTCCCAGTGTCACCCCGATGGTGACCCCCAGGGCTCCCTCTGCCAGCAGCGCTCCTCCACACCTCCACCACCGACCACTGAAGAACACTGAAGACCACAAAGACCCCCAGAGCCCCCCACCCAAATGCAGGAGGGTCGCACATGGGATGGAACCTCACCCACGGCCGTGGGGTGGGTGGGAGTGGCTGTGTATGGGTGTGTGTGGGCAAAGCCGGGATGCCCCACCCAAGTCCCATTCCCAAACGAGTTTCCCCTCTCCGACACTGTTTTGTTTTTGGGGTTTTTTTTAATGTTTTTTTTTTCGGGGATTTCCGATCGGGGGGGGGCGGGGCCGCGGCCGAAGCGAAAGCGAAAGCAGCGGACGGCGATGGCGGTGGGGCTGCGGCTGCTGCTGGCGGGTGAGAACCGAGGCCCCCCCTCGTGTCCCACCCCACAGATCCCCCCCCCCCACGTGCTGAGCCTCTCCCCCACCCCCAGGGCTCTGCTGGTCCCAGTTTAGGGTGGAAGACGCCGCATCTCCTCCTCCTCCTCCCCTCCCCGCTCCGGTGCGGTGCGCGCTGCGGGAGGAGGGGGGCCGGGGGGGGGGGATGCTGCCGGGGGGGGGCACGGCCCGTCCCGCACTGCTGCGTTTTGGGGGGGACACGGGGACCCCTCCCGAGCCCGGCCCGGAGCCCGAGGTCACATTCAACGTCAGCGGTACGTACCCAAAGTTAACCCCAAAGTGTCCCCGCTGTCCTCATTACCCCCTCCCAGCCCCATGCCCCCCCATCCCTTTGTCCCTCTCACCCCTCTCTCCCCTGCAGACCCCTGGGGAGCTCTGACCCCGCTCGGGGTCCCCCCCCGGGATCCCCCCAGCTGTGAAATGAACCCCACGACCCCCCAGACCGGCTCTGCCCCGTGGAGCCGCCCCCTGAACCCCGACGCCCGCAGCCCTCCAACTGCGGGGGGGCTGTGGTGGGTGGCGGCGGTGGGGACCCCCAGGTACAGCGTCACTGGGCTGCTGCAGGGGGGGATGAGCACAGACGGAGCCACCACTGCCACCGGTAAGGGGGGGGGGGGAGTCTAGGATATCCTCCCTGGGTGTCCCCATGTCCTTCTGTGTCCCCCAAGTGTCCCCCTGTTTCCACGTGTCCCCATGTCCCCCAACACATCCCCCTGTCCCCCCCAGCGCATCCCTATAATCCCTCTCTCCACCTGTGTCCCTACAGTGTCCTCACCTGTCCCCATGCCCCCAGGCGTCCCCATGTTCCCACACATCACCGTAACCCCCCCACGCATCTCTGCGTCCCCCCTGCACCCCTATAATTCCCATGTCCCTACAGCATCCCCACGTCCCCTCACCTCCCTATGTCCCCACAGTGTCCCTGGCAGTGCTCACCCACACCCCGACCCTCCGGGGCCGTGTGGGATCCCCAGTCCTCCTGCACTGCGCCTTTGCTGCTCCCCCGTCTCCCTTTGTCCTCGAGTGGCGTCACCAGCACCGGGGTGCGGGGCGCGTCCTCTTGGCCTATGACAGTGCCACCGCCCGTGCCCCCCGTGCCACTCCTGGGGCCGAACTGCTGCTGGGGACACGGGACAGGAACGGGGGTGACAGCGGTGACACTGCGCCTGGCGGGGCCAGCACCGGGGGACGAGGGCACCTACATCTGCTCCGTGTTCCTGCCCCACGGGCACGCACAGACAGTGCTGCAGCTCCACGTCCTCGGTGTGTCCGTGTGGGGTCAGGCGGTGTTCCTGTGGGGTGTAGGGTCAGGCGGTGCTCCTGTGGGGTGTGTGAGACCAGGAGGTGTTCCTATTGTCATATAGGACACATGGGACCTGGTGGCATTCCTATGGGGGCTGTAGGGTGGCTGGGACTGGGTGGGGTTCCTGTGGGGGCTATAGGGTGGATGGAACTGGGTGGTAGTCCTGTGAGGACTATGGGGTGGGGTGGCATCACTCCATAGTTCACCTATGGGTTTATAGGGGGGGTGAGTTGTATAGGATGGGGCACAGTGGGCTGCATGGGACCAACATCCCCCCATGTGTCTCCCAGAACCCCCCAAGGTGACGCTGTCCCCAAAGGACCTGGTGGTGGCCCCGGGGATACCAGCAGAGCTCCGATGCCACGTGTCTGGCTTCTACCCCTTGGACGTGACGGTGACGTGGCAGCGTCGCTCAGGGGGTTCAGGGACATCGCAGTCCCCCAGGGACACGGTGGTGGACACCTGGACATCGGGTCACCGCCGCGCTGCCGATGGTACCTACAGCCGGACGGCGGTGGCACGGCTGACCCCAGCACGACCCCAACACCATGGGGACATCTACAGCTGCGTTGTCACCCACACTGCACTGTCCAAACCAAAGCGTGTCTCTGTCACACTGCTCCTGGCTGGTGAGAGGGGACGGGGGGACCACCGGGGTGGGACCGTGGGCCATCAGGACCATGGCTGGGGACACAGATTGGGGTTGGGGACACCAGGGGACCGTGGCCCCAGGGTTGGAGACCCCACCCAAGGTGCTTAGGGATGTCCTCGTCCACACAGGCACCGAAGGGCCACGCCTGGAGGACACCACGGGGCTCTTCTTGGTGGCCTTTGTCCTCTATGGCCTCATCCGCTGGCTCAGCCCCACAGGTGAGAGCTGTTCCCATCTCCCAGTGCCCACGTGTCCCCGTATCCCCATGGCCCAACGACCCAACATCTCCATGAGCAATGTCCCTACGTCCCAATATCCAAATGCTTCCCATGCCCTCATCCACCCACTCTTCCTCTCTCCTCAGCTCCACTTCCCAAAGAGGACACCAAGGTAACAACCTCCCAAAAAACAAAATACCCCCTCAAATACCCCCAAGTACCCCACAACTCACCATCCTCATTCCCCCCTCTCTCCCCCCCAATGCCTTGCAGAAGTCGCAGTGAACACAGTAATCTGTACTCGGTCTTCCATCGCCTCAACTCCAGACAAAGAATGTTTCACCCCAAAATGCGCTCTGTCTCCGTGTGGTGGTGTCCCCACAAACCAGATCTGGGCGCGAAGGGGAACTGGGGGCACTGGGAGCAGTGGGGGGAGTGGGTGGTCTTGGGGTGTGAAGTGGGAAGGCTTGGGGTGGAGAAGCACTGGGGGCATCCGGGTGCCACCCCACGTGAGCATCGGAGTGATACTGGGAATGGGACTGAGTGAGCTTGGGGTCCCATCCCATGTGAACGTCCGGGTGCCATGAGGGATGACCAGCTCCCATTGCACACGGACATGTGGATGACATTTGGGATGGTTGTGCCCCAACAAATGGAGACATGAGGATGACACAGGGACTCCTGGGTCCCGTCCCACCAGGGTCAGTGGGGATACGACTGTGGGGCCACGAGGTCCCTAAGAAGGGAACAGTGGAGGAACACGCGCTGAACGTGACCCGATCACAGCGGGAAATGTGTGTTAACCATGAGCGGGGGGGCATAAAGGGGGAATATGGGGTGAGAACGGGGTGACAAAGAGCTGACCGTGGCACGGCTGCTGTGAGAGCACGGCGAGGGGCGAGCACGGCGAGATCCCGGGAGCGCCGTGGGGTGGGACGAGGGAGGGAGGTGGGGACACCCGTGGGGCAGAGTGTGAGAGGGAGCCCCGCGGAGCCGAGCTCTGCCCGGAGACGGGTGACGCCGCGCACGGCCGCCGCTCACTGGCGCTCCCCGCCCGGCCCCGGGCTCGCGGCTCGCGGGGTGCCCGCGCCGTCCGTCCATCCTCCGACGGCAGCGGCCATGGGGAGCGGGCGCGTCCCGGCGGCGGGGGCCGTGCTGGTGGCACTGGTAGCGCTGGGAGCCCGGCCGGCCGCCGGCACGCGGCCCTCGGGTGAGATGGAGCGGGGGGGGGACGGCGCCGGGGCCGCGCCGGAGAACCCCGGAGCCCCTCTGCCCGACCCCGTCCGTGCGCGGAGTGAGGGGCTCCGGGTGGAGGGAGCGGGGGGGGGAGGGTGGGGAGTGTGGTGGGGGAGAGAGCAGCCATGGGGGGGTGAGGGGATTGGGACGGGGGGGGGACTGGGGGGTGATGGAGGGTTTCTGAGTGCCCTGACCGCGCCCTCTGCCCGCAGCGTTCTTCCAGTATTCCTTTATAGGAGAGTGCCACTACCTCAACGGCACCGAGCAAATGAGGCTGGTGGCGAGGCACATGTACAACCGGCAGCAGTTCGCGCACTTCGACAGCGATCTGGGGAAATATGTGGCCGATACACCCCTGGGTGAACCGCAAGCTGAAAACTGGAACAGCAACCCCGAGGAAATGGAGCGACAGATGAATCAGGTGGACACGTTCTGCCGGCACAACTACGGGGTGTTTGAGCCCTTCACGGTGCAGAGGAGAGGTGAGTGCCCGGGGCACAGTGCGGCGGAGGGGCCGCCCCGCGCTGCCGCAGCCCGTCCGCAGCGCTGCCCCCGTGCCCCCGCAGTGGAGCCCAAGGTGAGGGTCTCGGCGCTGCAGTCGGGCTCGCTGCCCCAAAGCGACCGCCTGGCTTGCTACGTGACGGGCTTCTACCCGCCGGAGATCGAGGTGAAGTGGTTCCAGAACGGGCGCGAGGAGACGGAGCGCGTGGTGTCCACGGACGTGATGCAGAACGGGGACTGGACCTACCAGGTGCTGGTGGTGCTGGAGGGCGTCCCGCGGAGCGGGGACAGCTACGAGTGCCACGTGGAGCACGCCAGCCTGCAGCAGCCCATCGTGCAGCGCTGGGGTGAGCACCCCGGGGTGGGGGGTGGGGGTGCGTGGGGGGTGCGTGGCCCCGGCGCTGAGCCCACGCTGCCGTCCCCGCAGAGCCCCCGTCGGACCCGGGCAGGAGCAAGCTGCTGACGGGCGTGGGGGGCTTCGTGCTGGGGTTCGTGTTCCTGGCGCTGGGGCTCTTCGTGTTCGTGCGCGGTCAGAAAGGTGAGCGGTGGGGAGCGGGGCAGCTCCGGGATGGGGGGATGGGGGTACGTGGGGGGGCACGGTCGCGCTGAACTGGTCTCGCTGTGTTTCAGGGCGCCCCGTGTCCGCCGCTCCAGGTAACGTCCCGTCCCCATTCCCGGCCCCGCTGCGCAGCCCCGAGCCCGCGGCGGGGGCTCAGCCGTGTCCCCCCCCGTCCCCCTCTCCCCGCAGGGATGCTGAACTAGCTGCTGCCCCGTGGAGCCGCTCCCCCTGCCGCGCTCCCCGCCCTCTCCTCGGCTCTGCCTCGCGTGGTCGCCGGGTCCCCACCCCGTCCGTGGGTCCCCCCCCTCTGCCGCCGCATCGCCCGCTCCGTGCCCTCCCCTCGAAGATCTCTCTGAGTCGGATCCTCCGCGTCTGCTCAGCCCTGGGGACTTTCCGCTGTGCGAGAGCCGGGGAAGAGAAACGGGCGGTCCGCGCCGCGCCGCTCCGTGCACGAAAGTGCTCGGTGTTCCTGAAGCGAAATTACTTTTTTTTATTGCATAAAGAGAGGTCAAAAAAAAAAAAAAAAAAGGAAGTGCTCCAAACATCATTGAAATTCGTATGGGTGAGTTCAGGTTTGCTTTGGTCCGCGCAGCCCTTCGGGCGGCACTGCCGGACCGCGCTTGGAGGAGCACGATGCTCCGACGCCGCCGATGGGCGCAGCTTAAAGCGGAGCTCTCTCCCTTCGCTTCCCCCTTTTGGTGTCCAGGGGTCGCTCAGGTGCTGATGCAGAAGCTCTTCCTCGGGCTCTGCGCTGCGGGTTTGCTGCAAACCCAATTCCTCTGCGCGCTGCAGCAGGAGGAGCTGAGCCCCGCGTCCCCCAGGTACGCGCAGAGACCGCCGCCTTGCAGCCGGAACCTGGAAGGACAGACAGAAACACACCCCGCGTGGAGGGGATGGCAGCGGTGGCCACAGAATCGCAGGGGTGGGGAGGGACCTCTTCGAGGTCATCAAGTCCAAACCCCCTGCCAAATCTTCTTCTCCCACCGCCTGCACCGCTTCCACCTCTCTCTGAGCTTCTATGCCTCCGAGTGGTGCAGTGCGCCTTCTCCCCATCTCCTCACCCCATAACCTCATCCAGAAACGGCCCCGAATCCCCGAGGAGCTCCAGATCTCGGGGCTGGGGAAGCTGCTGCCACTGGGAGGAGGATGAGGACTCACGGGTGAGACGAAGGCGAGCGGTTCACCCATTGCCAGGGATGCTCTTCTCCTTCCCGTGAGAGGCCGACCCAGTGCGGCGAGCTGCCTCTGTACCTCATTGTGAAGCTCTGGAAAGGAGGGGAGAGAACAGATCGTGGGGCTTTGGGACATTCCCTGCCTGCCACCACCTGCAGAACCCCTCTTTCAAGCAATAACCTCAATGTCGTGACCTGCACTCCTTCAGTGCTCGAAACTGCCACCAAAACTCATGGCCTTTAAGGCAGAGTGGCTGCTTTGTGGTTCTATACACATTTCTCCTTGAATCCCTTGAAGAAATTTGAGGACCACCCCTCAAGACATCCATTATCCCACCTCCTCACCCCAAAACCTGAAAGGAAAGACCGCGTGAGGAGCCCTAAAGTGGGCCACACTCACTGGTGGCTTTTCTGTGTGCCTCCTCACCATGTCCTCAGCGCTGTCCAACACGGCCAAGGAAGCACCGAGGCCGGAGCAGTTGGTCTGGCTGGACGTCCAGTCGCTCTCGTCCTCCGAAAAGTGATAGCATTTCCCTCTGAATCCGATCCAGTCAAAGGGGCACTGAGCACAGGGCTGCGGACGGGGCTGGAATGCCTGCACTGCCAGAGCAAAGGGGACGAGAAATGTGGGAGCTGAGCCTCCAAAGTTGCAGGTGTTGGGGATTTCTTCCCTAAAAATGCCCTAAGGTGGTGGTGTTCGTCATGAACGGGAGAGCAACTCTCTCTCACGGTCCTACAGGTTTCCCTCACGCCAGCATCTCCTGCTGCTTGGACAGCCAGCAGAGAAATGGCCCATTTTTCTAATCCAATCTGGGGCAAGGCACCTAGGTGCCGTGGAGGAGATGGGGTTGGTCTCCTGGGGAAGGTTTTTCAGCCCCTTGTGATGTCCTACACTTGTAGGGCACGGCCCTTGGTTCCTGAGGGCACAGATCCCAATCTGGGATGCACACAGTGACCCCAAATGCTGTCCCCGTGCCACGAAACCCTCAGCACTCACCTGCAAAGGCAACGGCAGTGATGAGCAAGACCATGAACACGGCCGCCACGGCGAGCTGGCAGGAAAAGCACATCCCATGCTCTACCTCAGGGATGGAACCTATGGGAGAAGAGACTTCCAGAGCATTTCTGGGGCAACAACAACCCAGGTTTGAGGATTTGGCCCCAAAATGCATTTTTTCCCAGGGTTAGGGTTAGGAAGGAAGGCAGAGATTAATTAATATAACGCTAATTTGTCTGCACTTAAATTCCACACTTCTCTTTGTGTGTGTGTGTGTGTTTTAACCCCTTGTGCCTTCCAAAATCCCTTTGTTCTCATCCAGTATAGATCAGAAATTGGGAGCTACCAGAGGAGACCCAAAAGAAACAGTGGCCCTGGGAGGATTAATTATAATTAATTACAACTAAACCATCACAGAATCGCATGCATAATCCTAATGACAACAAAACTGTCCCAGAAGTGACTGCTCACAGCAAAAAATCCACCTGCTGCTCAACAAACAACACAAATTTTCCCCTTGAGGGGAAGTGCTAGAGGAAACGAGACTGATTTTCTTCCCACCCCCATCCCTCCTCTTTGTTCTCAAAGAAGTAATTAATAAAAAACAGTAATAATTAACAGGTATCTTTGTGGTGTCTCTCTGGTGTTACCTGCCCGCCTGCTCCGTTCTGTGCCCAAGAACTCGGGATATTCCCTCGTTTCCTTCATTTTCGGGCTTCCACTTCACCTGTGAACCAAAACAACCCATCAGCTGTGCCCCAGAGGCAGAGATCCATTAGAGCATATTTTTGGGGCCATCCAAGCGCTGAAACTCATTGCAATGGCTCAAAGGAAACGCAATTCCTCTCTCTGTGCTGATGACCGTCCTGCTGGGGGCAGCAAGGAGAAATCCCAGCCCTGTCAGGGCCAATTTACGGTGAAAGCCAGAGCTTTTCCCCGTGCAATCACAATGTCTCCCACTGACATTCATTGCCACCATCTGAAGTTAAATATTCCTCCCCCTCCACTCCTCCTGCAATGAAATTATCCCCCACGACCCAAACCCAGGCTCAACAACAAGACCCCCCCAGCCCCCCATCTGACCTCAACGCATTGCCTGGATCCGTCCGGTGCTGAACGCACAAAGAAATGTGACGTGTGGTCACCAAATGGGCTCTTTCAGGGGGGATTTCCATGGGGACGCTGCAGAGCAGATGGGGAAGGGGTGAGGGGAGATGCCCACCAGCAGAGTTCCCGGGCAGGACGCAGCAGTTTTGCTGCCAGCACTAGGAAGCAGCTTTCCCCTCCTTTCCCTGCTGTGTCCTGCAGTGTCTCTGGTCCCTGTAAGCTGCGAGGGGTTGGAAACGTGCTCAAGGGGCACAGCCCATGGCCTTCCCCACTGCTGTGTCAGTGCTTCTCCTGGGTCCATATTCCTGGTGCATCAGAGCCCCAGGGCTGAGCACGAAGCTGCAATGAGGTGTCGGTGTAGATGTCTCCCCAAGTGTTTTCCTCATTGCCAAAGGTGTAAAGTTCCTCTGAGGGAATTACTGCACCCTGGAACTGGGCAAAGGTTGGAGAAGCTGGGCACAGCCGCGTGCATCCTGCAGCTCAGGTGAGGGATTTCTGTCTCTGTGGTCTATTTGTAGGGGAGATCCTTGGGGGTGACCTGCTGTGCCCCGCAGCCTGTGAGAAGCACTGGCACTGCCCGAGGTGGTGGTGGCTGTGCTCATGGCATTCATGTTGGAGTGACCCTGTCCCGTCCTCCCCTGGTGGCTGTAACCCTCTGGACCTCACTCTTCTCCTACAGCTTCTCCCCTCACATTCTTCCTGATCTTTTCCCCTATCTTCTTTCCAAATCCTCTTCTCCATCACCTCCTTTTCCATCTCCTTTTCCCATCTCCTCAATTTCTTTCAGTTCCCTTTCCCCCACCTCCTTCCCCTATCTTCTTCCATCTCATTTTTTAATCCACCTTCTTCCCCATCTTCTCCATCTTCTCCGTCTCCTTCCTCGATCTTCTTTCCCCGACTCCCTCCCCCCTCCTCTTCTCCAGCACAGATGCACTCCGTATCGGGCTGTGACCCCCCCAGTTCTGCCCTCCCCTGGAGGAACCTCCTGGCTTATCTCGTGGCTCTCCACCTCCTCCATCTGGGATCAGGTAGGGGTCCTGTGGGGTTGATGTGCTTTCCACAGCCGTTGCTGTGGGGCAGGGGAGCGGCCATGGGGCAGGGAGGACCAATGCCCCAGCCCCGCTTGGGTTTCACTTTCACTATGGTTCTTTCATAACACGCGTGGTTTTGGGTGGGATTTCTGTCTCCTGCTCCTGAGTGGGCTCCCACCCCCAGGAATCCTTCTCCGCTCCCTCCTGCTCCCTCTGCAGTTGGTTTGGATGGGATGGAGTGTGCCCCAATTCCCCCTTGTCCGCTCCATGCTCCCATGTGAGCGCAGCCACCATCTCACTGTGTCTCCATTTCATTCTCTCTGCCCAGCCCAGCTCATGGTGGTGGCACCGAGCGTCCATGTCACTGCCGTCGTGGGACAGGACGTGGTGCTGCGCTGCCAGCTGTCACCTTGCAAAGATGCTTGGAGCTCAGACATCAGATGGATCCGGCAGGGATCCTCTGGTTTTGTGCACCACTACCAAAATGGAGAGGACCTGGAGCAGATGGGGGAATACAAAGGGAGGACAGAGCTGCTCAGGGACGGTCTCTCTGATGGAAACCTGAATCTGCGCATCACTGCACTGAGCTCCTCTGATAGTGGTTCCTACCTCTGCACAGTGCAAGATGAGGATGGCTATGGAGAAGCTGCAGTGACCCTGGAGGTGTCAGGTGAGTGGCTGCGGTGGCACCTCCAGGTGTTGCTGGGTTTGTGTGTCCCACCTCCACCTCTGTCCATCCTCATCCCCACGTCCTTCAGTGGATGCTGAAGGACAGCAGCCTTTGAAAGAGAGCAGGGCTGAGCTGCTCCAGGAGATGCTTGAGCTCGAGCTGGTGCACGCTGTGATTTGGGGTGGGGATCTGGGGACGCTCACACTGTGCCTCAGTGCTCCCTGGCTGCTGCCCCTTTGCGTTCTGTGTTTCCACCTCTCTGACTCTTGCTTTTCCATGTGTGGCAGTGGAAAAGGAACCATTTTCAATGCTGTTCTTTCCAGATCCCTTTTCCCAGATCGTCCATCCCTGGAAGGTGGCTGTGGCTGTGGTCACGACAGTTTTGGTTATGTCATTGGTCTTCATTGCTTTTCTCTTCATAAAGCGAGGTGAGCTGAGAGCAGAGGGGATGGAGTGCAGGGAGGTGCTGTGCAGGGACAGGGGTGGTTGGGGTGGTGCTGAGCTCCTGTCCATGTGGCGGAGGAAGGGAGAGTTTGCTGAGATTCCCAGTGCTCATCAAATAATGTTTGGCTTTCTGCATGTGAGTGAAGGAAGGGGAAAGAGAAGAAGGGTGTGGGTGGGAAGACAAAAACATTTCTGGACTGTGGGGCTGGTGGATAGGAGCAGACCCTCTTGAGTCGTCACCAGAGACCAAGCTGCCCTGCTGACCTCCTCTTCCTCTGCTTTGTTTTCCAGTGGCACAGAGCAGAGAGCTGAGTGAGTGCTTCCAGCCCTTCCATCAACAATTCCCTTTAATGGAACTGATGGAAGACTGGAGAGTGCTGGGCTCATGCAGTGTGCTGGGAGCATGGGATCTTTGGGAGTGTGGGATGTGCCGGGGCCATGGGATGTGCTGGGATCATGGGATTTATTGGGGCCATGGGATTTATCGGGGTCTTGGGTTGTGTCAGCCCTGACTAATCCATTTCCAAAACATTTGCCCAAACTGTTCCCTATAATTGGTTTTTTTCCTTCCTGAGACCAAAGCGGTCATTTGCCACTGAGCAGAGCATAAATACTTGGGGTCAGGGCATGGGATGGAAAGGTGTTCCCTCTGACCATGCATTTCCTTATCTTCTATTTTGCAGAGATAAAAGATGCACTATTGGGTAAGCCTCCTTCCCCAGTCTGAGGGAATTCGGGATCTCCCCATGGCACGAGCTGTGGGATGAGCAGCTGTCCCCTCTGACCATGTACTGCTCTTCTCTTTCTTTTCCAGCTGTGCAAACTGAAATGCTGGGTGAGTTTTCTTCCTCAAAATCAAAGTACTTTGGATCTTCCTATAGGAATCTGTTCCCTTTGATCATCCATTGTATTTGCTTTCATGTCACTAAAATTCTTTCTTGGGGCCAAAGTGGTCATATGGCACTTATCAGAAGACGAAGGCTGTGGGAACAGCCATGGGATGGAAGGATGCTTCCTCTCAACATGCTTTCTCTTTGCTTTTATTTTGCAGAGAGAAGAAATAAAATACTGGGTAAGTCTGCTCCCCTAAAACTAAAAGGAAGTTGTGGTCTGTCTGCAGGGTGACAAACTCTAAATACTCATTGTAAATTACTTTATTTTCATTTTTATTTCTATTCTTTTTTTCTTTCTTTTTTTTTTTTCAGAGGAAAAGAATGCAATCTTGGGTGAGCATCCCTTTGTAAACTAAAGGAATTTTATGTCTCCCCATGGCATTAACCATGGGATGAGATGCTGTCACCTCTGACCATGCACTTTTCCTTTTTCAGTAGAGCAAGCAAAAGAGATGGGTGAGTTTCCCCTCCCAAATCAAAACACAACAGGGTTTACCTGTGAGTAATGTGAGTTCATGTTCCTCTCACCATGCATTGCTTTTGCATTTCTTTTACAGAGAGAAAGGATGCAATGCTGAGTAAGTGTTATGCCCAAACCCAAGGAGTGTTGGGTCTGGTTATGAGTTGAGCTGTGCCCTCTTCATGCAGTACCTTTCTCTTTATTTTACAGAGGAGCAAGCTGAAGAGATGGGTGAGTTTCCACCCCAACAAACTGAAAATGTGATCTGAGGTGAGCTGTGGGGTGAGATATTCATCTCACCATGCATTGCTTTTGCATTTGTTTTTGCAGAGAGAAAGGATGCAAATTTGAGTAAGTGTTATGCCCAAAACCAAAGGAGTATTGGGCCAGGTTATGGGGTGAACTCCCCCCTCTAACCATGTACTGCTTTATTCTTCTCTTTTTCTTTTTTTTCCTTTTTTTTTTTTTTTCCCAGAGAAACAAGCTGAAGAGATAGGTGAGTCTCCCCTCCCAAAAAACTAAAAAAGTTGGGAAATGTTGTGGAAGCTCTGGAGTGAGATGTTCATCTCACCATGCATTGCTTTTGCATTTGTTTTTGCAGGGAGGAAAAATGCAAAGTTGAGTAAGTGTTTTGCTGAAATCCAAAGGAGTGTTGGGTCTGGTTATTGGATGGGCTGTGCCTTCTCACCATGCAGTGTTTTTCCCTTTCTTTTACAGTGAAGCAAGCTGAAGAGATGGGTGAGTGTCCCCCCAACAAACTAAAAACGTTGTGATCTGTTGTGGGAAATGTGGGGTGTGATGTTCATCTCACCATGCATTGCTTTTGCATTTCTTTTTGCAGAGAGGAAAGATGCAGTGTTGAGTAAGTGTTATGCCCCAAACCCAAGAAGTGTAGGGTCTGGTTATGGGATGAGCTGTGCCCTCTCACCATGCAGTGTTTTTCTCTTTCCTTCACAGAGGAGCAAGGTGCAGAACTGGGTGAGTCTCCCCAAGCACGTGCCCAAACAAAACCCCAACAGAGGGTGTGAAGTGGCACAGAGCAGCAGCACAGCTCCAGGTCCTTGGGGACTGCTGTGGGATGTGACCTGCTCTTCCCTCTCCTCGTAGCATGGAGGAAATTCCTGCTCCCTCAAAATACATGTAAGCATGCCATGTCAGGCCATGAATCCCTACTCAGTGCTTCCTCACAATCCCAGTAAATGATGCACTGTAGTGCCATGAAACCCTGCCCAAAGCTGAGCTCAGCCTTCACATCCTGCTCCTCCTGTCCCTGCAGCGAAGGTGACCCTGGATTCGTGCACGGCCAATCCCCTACTCATCATCTCTGAGGATCTGAGGAGTGTGAGATGGGGACATGACTGGCAGGAACTTCCTGACCTCCAGGAGAGATTCAACACCATGTACTGTGTGCTGGGCGAGCAGGGATTTCAGGAGGGGAGGCATTGCTGGGAGGTGGAGGTGATGAGGCAACAGGGAAAATATTCCTGGTGTGCTCTAGGGGTGGCCAGGGCATCTGTGAAGAGGAAAGGGGAGACAGTTGTGAGCCCTGAAGAGGGGATTTGGGCTTTGCAGTATGATGAAGGGAAGCTCAAGGCTCTGACAGCACCTCCCACCCTTCTGACCCTGTCCCCTGTGCCCACCAGGATCTGGGTCTGTCTGGATTATACACTGGAACGGGTGACTTTTATCGATGCTCTCAATGGGACCGAGATCTTCACTTTCAAATCAGCTTTATTCAATGGGGAGAAGGTTCTCCCCTGGTTCTGGCTGGTGAAGAGTGCTGAGTTGTGCCTTAGGGACAGCTCTCCATAGCCCCCATCCCGTTCCCAGTGGGTTCCTGCCCTTCTGTAGCCACCCCTCACTCACAGCTCCTTGGTACTATGCACTTCGGCTTAATTCTGGAAGCCACATTGGGTTATTTCACAAATTTTGATATTTTTGGGTTATTTTGGAATAAAAAAGAGTATCAAAAATGGGATCGTAAATTTTTTTACATTAGAAGAGACCTCAAAGGTCATCACATCCAACCATTAATGCATCACTGCTGACTCCACCACCAGCCCATGTCCCTGAGCACCACTCTGTGCACTTCTCCTTCTGTACCTCCAGGGATGGGGACTCATCTGATCCTTCCAGGGAAGGACTTTCTCCTAACATCCACCCTCACCCCCCTGGCTGCATCTTGAGGCCCTTTCCTATTCCAGAGTCTGAGATCCTTTGTCTTTTTCCTCTTTCCTTTTTTCTTTTCCTACTTTCTACCATGAACTCTTCCTTCTATTCTTGTAGATAGATTCACTAAGATTATAGGTTCTATGAGATCATAAATTCTGTAAGAATAATTCTGTAAGAACACCAGCAGACTCAGTGGGAGTTCTGATGGAACCTTTGATTCAGGCGGTGCAGAAAAAGAATTCCCCTGGTAACACAATAAACTCATTTCTGAATGAGTTCCCTCTGTGGAAATCCTTCCCATCTTTGCTAACGGGGGGAAAAATAAAAAGAATCTGGATCCTCCTCAAGATGGAAATCTTAAAGGCACAGGTGCAGGCTGTCCCTGGGTCCTGTAAGTCAAGCTGGAGGGGAAGAAGGCCAGTGTGGATGAACAGGGATCTTTTGATGAGACTCCGGGAGAAAAAGAGAGTCTATGTCCTCTGGAAGATGGGACAGGCTACTTGGGGAGACTACAGGGAACTTGTCAAGATTTGCAGGCAGGAAGTTAGAAATGCAAAAGCCCAGCTTGAACTTAGACTGGCTACTGCAGTAAAGGAGAGCAAAAAATCCTTTTATAAATATATTAACAGTAAAAGAAGAACTAGGGAGAATTTCTCTACTTGAATCGGCAGGGAATGTAACCACAGAGGATAAGGAAAAGGCTGAGGTTCTCAATGCCTTCTTCACGTCTGTCTTTAATAGACAGACCAGTTATCCTCAGGATACTCCTCGCCCTGACCTGGAAGTCTGGGACGAAGCGCATCATACACCCCCTGTGATCCCAGCAGAGACAGTCAGAGACCTGCTCCTCCATCTGAACTGCCGCAAGTCCATGGGACCAGATGGGATTCACCCAAGGGTGCTGAGGGAGCTGGCAGAGGTGATTGCCAAGCCGCTTTCTGCCATCTATCAATCAGCATTCCTGGTCCTCTGGAGAGGTCCCACAAGATTGGAGGCTTGCCGATGTGACTCCCATCTACAAGAAAGGCCATAAGGAAGATTCGGGGAACTACAGGCCTGTCAGCCTGACCTCGGTATCAGGGAAAGTTATGGAGTGGTTGATCTTGAGGGAGATCACATGGCACGTGCATGGCAACCAGGGGATCAGACCCAGCCAGCACGGGTTCACAAAGGGCAGGTCGTGCTTGTCCAACCTCATCTCCTTCTACGACTGGGTGACCAGACTGGTAGATGAGGGGAAGGCTGTTGATGTAGTCTACCTGGACTTCAGCAAAGCCTTTGACACGGTCTCCCACAGTATTCTCCTGGGGAAACTGGCAGCCCGTGGTGTGGACAGGTTCACTCTTCTCTGGGTTGAGAATTGGTTAGAGGGCCGTGCCCAGTGGGTAGTGGTTAATGGAGTCAAGTCCAGCTGGTGTCCCGTTATGAGTGGTGTCCCCCAGGGGTCGGTATTGGGGCCCATCTTGTTTAATATCTTTATTGATGACCTGGATGAGGGGATTGAGTGTACCCTCAGTAAGTTTCCTCTGTTCTTCCCAATATTCTTCCCAAGTGCTCAGACCCTTTTTCCACGTCATGGACCTTCTTCTTCCCTTTGAGTTTGCGCGTGAGCTCCGTGCTCGTCCATGCAGGTTTCCTGCCGCCCCTTACGGACTTCTTGGCACTGACCGTGAGCTTGGAAGAAGAGCTGCTGAAATGCTGACCAGCTCTCACAGCCCTGTACCTTCTAACAGCCCTAGCAGTGGGAGAGCTCCAAGTGGGTCCCGGGACAGATTGAAGTTGGCTCTTCTGAAGTCCAGGGTAGCAATCCTACTGTTTGTGTGGGTGTTATGGGATTTCTTGGGGTTTACGTGGGAGTGTCACAGAAACAATAGGATGGCCTGGGCTGGAAAGGACCTCAAAGGTCATCTCAGGACACCCCCTCTCCCCCACTCCAGGAGGACCCCCAACCCTTCCTCCAGCGGCTGCCAGACGGCGCTCGGATGACGCGTGCTCAGAATGGGGGGTGGACGATGTGCAGCTGCTTCTTGGATCAGCGTGTCAGGAAAATCCCCACCCCCTTCCCCACCCCCCCTCAACTTCACCCCCCCCCCCCCCGGCGGTTTATTAAAGCCAAGTCATGCTCCCAATCCGTCTCGAGTTCCTATGTCACATTTTTCAGCTCCATTTCCACCCCTCTCCGTCCCCGAAGTCCTCTAAGATCTGAGAAGGGGGTTGCATCCCATGCCCACACTCCCTACCTGTCTGCAACAACTCCGGATTTCCTGCCCATGCTCTCTACCGAAACAATCTGGTTTTCCACGGGGAATAAGGCACGCCAGCTGCTGAACCACATCGGAGCAGCTGTGGCACTGAGGAGGGGGTACTGAATGCCTTCTTTGCTTCTGTCTTCAGTGGAAAAGCTCTCCCGCAAGAATCCCAGACCCCGGAGGTGAGCGAGAGGGTGTGGGGAACGGAGGCTTTCCTTCAGGCGGGGAAGAGGTGCTCTGTGAATGCCTAGGAAATACTAATGTTCATAAATCCATGGGACCCGGTGGGTGCACCCACGGGTGCTGAGGGAGCTGGCGGAGGTGATTGCTGAACCACTCTCTGTCGTCTTTGAGACTCTTTTCAGCAGTGTGTGGAGACGGGACAAGGGGAAACGGACAGAAACTGCAGCACAGCAGGTTCTGCAATGTGCGCAAGAACTTCTTTACGGTGAGGGTGACGGAGCACTCGCACAGGCTGCCCAGGGAGATTGTGGAATTTCCTTCTCTGGAGATATTCAGCACCCACCCGGAGGCCTATCTGTGTGACAAGGTGTAGGGAACTGCTCTGTAGGGGGCTTGGACTCGATGATCTCTGGAGGTCCCTTCCAACCCCTATGATTCTATGACCTTCCCTCATATTCATCCCCAACTTTTTCCCATCTTATTTACAAATATTCTTCTCCATCTTCTCCACCATCTCCGTCTCCTTCCTCGATCTTCTTTCCCCGACTCCCTCCCCCCTCCTCTTCTCCAGCACAGATGCACTCCGTATCGGGCTGTGACCCCCCCAGTTCTGCCCTCCCCTGGAGGAACCTCCTGGCTTATCTCGTGGCTCTCCACCTCCTCCATCTGGGATCAGGTAGGGGTCCTGTGGGGTTAATGTGCTTTCCACAGCCGTTGCTGTGGGGCAGAGGAGCGGCCATGGGGCAGGGGGGACCCGAGCCCAGCACCCAGCCCCGCTTGGGTTTCACTTTCACTTCGGTTCTTTCATAAAACGTGTGGTTTTGGGTGGGATTTCTGTCTCCTGCTCCTGAGTGGGCTCCCACCCCCAGGAATCCTTCTCCGCTCCCTCCTGCTCTCTCTGCAGTTGGTTTGGATGGGATGGAGTGTGCCCCAATTCCCCCTTGTCCGCTCCATGCTCCCATGTGAGCGCAGCCACCATCTCACTGTGTCTCCATTTCATTCTCTCTGCCCAGCCCAGGTCAGGGTGGTGGCACCGAGTGTCCATGTCACTGCCGTCATGGGACAGGACGTGGTGCTGCGCTGCCGGCTGTCATCTTGCAAAGATGCTTGGAGCTCAGACATCAAATGGATCCAGCTCCGCTCCTCTGGTTTTGTGCACCACTACCAAAATGGAGTGGACCTGGAGCAGATGGAGGAATACAAAGGGAGGACAGAGCTGTTAAGGAGCGGTCTCTCTGATGGAAACCTGGATCTGCGCATCACTGCACTGAGCTCCTCTGATAGTGGCTCCTACCTCTGCACGGTGCAAGATGAGGATGGCTATGGAGAAGCTGCAGTGACCCTGGAGGTGTCAGGTGAGTGGCTGCGGTGGCACCTCCAGGTGTTGCTGGTTTTGTGTGGCCCACCCCCACCTCTGTCCATCCTCATCCCCACGTCCTTCAGTGGATACTGAAGGACAGGAGCCTTTGAAAGAGAGCAGGGCTGAGCTGCTCCAGGAGATGCTCGAGCTCGAGCTGGTGCACGCTGTGATTTGGGGTGGATCTGCGTGGGTGAGGTGGTCGGGTTGGGGTTCCGTGATGGGTTCCTTCGTGTCTCAGTGGCAGTGGGCACACACTGCTGAGTGGTTCCTCCACCTGTGCCCATCTGGGGATGCTCACACTGTGCCTCAGTGCTCCCTGGTTGCTGCCCCTTTGTGTTCTGTGATCCCACCAATCTGACTCTTGCTTTTCCACGTGTGGCAGTGGAAATTGAACCCTTTTCATGATGGTTTTTCCCAGATCCCTTTTCCCCGATCGTCCATCCCTGGATTGTTTCTGTGGTTGTGGTCTCCACACTTCTGGTTGTTTCACTGGTCATCAATGTTTTTCTCTGTGTAAAGCAAGGTGAGCTGAGAGCAGAGGGGATGGAGCGCAGGGAGGAGTTGTGCAGGGACAGGGGTGGTTGGGGTGGTGCTGAGCTCCTGTCCATGGGGGTACACAGGAGGAGGAAGGGAGAGCTTTGCTGAGATTCCCAGTGGTCATCAAATAATCTTTGGCTTTCTGCATGGGAGTGAAGGAAGGGGAAAGAGGAGAAGTGTGTGGGTGGGAAGACGGGAATGTGGGTGGATCATTGTGTACCTAGAAAGGTGCAGACCCTCTTGAGATGTCACCAGAAACCAAGCTGCCCTGCTGATCTCCTCTTCCTCTGCTTTGTTTTCCAGCGACACAGCACAGAGAGCTGAGTGAGTGCTTCCAGCCCTTCTGTCTCCAAAGTCCCTTCAATGGATTGGATGGAAGACAGGAGAGTGCTGGGCTCATGCAATGTGCTGGGAGCATGGGATGTTTGGGGCCATGAGATGTGCTGGGACCATAGGATTTATTCGGGTCATGGGATGTGAGAGGGATCATTGCCTTTGAGAAATGCAGGTTCCTGTTCATCTCATCAAGAATTCTTTTGCATTTCATTTTGCAGAGAGAAAGGATGCAGTGTTGAGTAAGTGTTATGCCTCAAACCAGAAGAGTGTAGGGTCTGGTTATGGGATGAGTGGTGCCCTCTAACCATGCAGTGTTTTTCCCTTTATTTTACAGAGGAGCAAGCTGCAGAACTGGGTGAGTCTCCCCAAGTGTGTGCCCAATCAAAACCCCAACAGAGGGTGTGAAGTGGCACGGAGCAGCAGCACAGCTCCAGGTCCTTGGGGACTGCTGTGGGATGTGACCTGCTCTTCCCTCTCCTCGTAGCATGGAGGAAATTCCTGCTCCCTCAAAATACATGTAAGCATGCCGTGTCAGGCCATGAATCCCTACTCAGTGCTTCCTCACAATCCCAGTAAATGATGCACTGTAGTGCCATGAAACCCTGCCCAAAGCTGAGCTCAGCCTTCACATCCTGCTCCTCCTGTCCCAGCAGCGAAGGTGACCCTGGATCCGTGCACGGCCAATCCCCTGCTCTTCATCTCTGAGGATCTGAGGAGCGTGAGATGGGAACGCAGCTGGCAGCACCTTCCTGACCTCCAGGAGAGATTCAACACCATGTGCTGCGTGCTGGGCGAGCAGGGATTTCGGGAGGGGAGGCATTGCTGGGAGGTGGAGGTGATGGGGCAATGGGAAGAATATCCCTGGTGTGCTCTAGGGGTGGCCAGGGCATCTGTGAAGAGGAAAGGGGAGATAGATCTGAGCCCCAAAGAGGGGATTTGGGCTTTGCGTCATGATGAAGGGAAGCTCGAGGCTCTGACAGCACCTCCCACTCTTCTGACCCTCTCCCCTGTGCCCACCAGGATCTGGGTCTGTCTGGATTACGCACAAGAACAGGTGACTTTTATCAATGCTCTCAATGGGACCGAGATCTTCACTTTCCAATCAGCTTTGTTCAATAGGGAGAAGGTTCACCCCTGGTTCTGGCTCAGGATGAATGCCGAGTTGTGCCTTAGGGACAGCTCTCTATAGCCCCCATCCCATTCCCAGTGTGCTCCCGCCCTTCTGCAGCCACCCCTCACTCACAGCTCCTTGGTCCTACGCACTTTGGCTTAATTCTGGAAGCCACATTGTGTTATATCACAGATTTTGCTTGTAATTTGCTTGAATTCCCCTTGTAACACAATAAACTCATTTTGGAACGAGTTCCCAATGTGGAAATCCTTCCCATCTTTGCTAACGGGGGAAAAGCAGTGGTGGCTTCCTTTCACTGGGGTCTCTCTGCCTACAGCGGGCCTCAGTCTTCAGGTCATCCCCATTCCCTCCATGTAATTCCCTATTGGGTGTGGGGTCAACAACCACTGCAGTGATAAATGGAGCCCCAAAATGGCATCTGTCCCCAAAAGGGATGGAGAGATCCAAAGGAGCCCAGACAGTGAATCCATACCCCCCAAAACTAGGATGAGGAAACCCTAAGGAGTCACATAAAGGAGACATGCACCCCAAGAAGGGATTGGGAGACCTAAAGGAGCCCCAAAAGGGGCATCTGAATCCCCAAAATAGGATGGGGGGACACAATCTGCCCCATGCTGAGCTGTCATCCCATAGCCACCCTATGTCCCCTCTCTGCCACCCCAAGTCCCCAGGGCTCTATAGGGGGCATGTGGAAATAGTCCCACAGCGCCCAGAGCTGTGGTTCTTCTCCCATTTCCATTAAACACAGCAAGAAAATTCCACAGTTTGTATCGCTATTTTTTTTTCTTGTTAATTTATGACAAAAATTCTGCTCCATCCTCTTATGATGTCATAAAAAGAATACAGCATTATCTTATGAAGCCATAAAAATAGTGGCACAACGAGCACAGAACCCAAGGGCTGGGAGATCCCACTGCATGCAATGGCTGGGGGAGATGAGCTGATGGAGATGCTCGCCCTGACGTTTCAGACCTCCCTCTTCCTCCTCTCAGGGGCAGAGGCGGAGGTGGGATCCTCTGCCCACCCAGAAGA
Source organism: Callipepla californica brunnescens (assembly GCA_023055505.1). NCBI lineage: Eukaryota > Metazoa > Chordata > Aves > Galliformes > Odontophoridae > Callipepla > Callipepla californica. The sequence goes on from JALIRH010000172.1 coordinate 368,113, forward strand.
AAGGGAACACTCTCTCCCCACAAAAAGAAGCATTTTGGAAAGCAAAGATGGGATTTTTGGGGTCCGCGAGGTAGAAAGCTACCCGTCCTCCTCCGTAATCCAACGCCACTCGAATCCTGTTGGGATTCCCACTCGTGGGGAGGGTGGATGGGGGAGATGTGAAAGCTCGGAAGCGGTTCCTACAGCATCCCATAGCCCAGATCCCATCATCGGGGCAGAATGTGAGCCAACCCTTCCTGGGCACGGAGTTGCGTGCCACCCCGAGTGCCCACGTGCCACCTCTTGTCACCTCCACGTCCCAAAAGTGCCGCCCCGAGGTGAAGCCCCGACAGCCCAGCACGCAGCAGGAGACGTCAAAGCGTTGCGGATGAGGGGACACGTCGTGCCCTATATCTGTCCACCTCACCCCACGGCGGTCCCGGGACAGGATGAGCCCCGCCGTGGCGGGTGGCGGGGTCCAGAGTGACAAACACTGCTGGGGATGGAGAAGAAATGGTTGGGGATCACCCTAAAGCTGGATCGAGCCCCAGCACCCCAAATCTGCTTTGAGATCAGCCAGCGGAGCAGAAGGAAAATGCTTTCCTCAAGGACTCACCTTTCCCCTCTTCTCCCATAAATGCTCCTTCCACCTTCTCCAGCTCAGACGGTAAAAGATCTGCGGATGAACAGAAGGTTGGATGTCATGTTCCACATCTGCTTGCTTCGGTTCCCACTGTGTTTTCTATGGGTACCCGTGCAGGAATTTATATGGGATCTATGGGATTTGTTCCTAAAAGACTGATGCTCTTAGGCCTAAAAATGATTGATGGTGTGAGTTAATGCAAATTGTTTTCCAACAGTGCATACAAAACAATAAAAAACTCCAAAATGTGAGTACAAATCAACTTCTACGTGGTAGAAATATTGTGGTCCACAATACCTCGGAATCTCCCCAGAGTTTCCTCAAGGATTTCATTTTGTTGGGAGATGGCACAGAGCCTCTGTTCCACATCTGCAAAGTTCTCCATCGTCTTTTGGGTTCTTCCCGTCTCCCACCTGGACACAAATCCCATTGAGGTGACGTGGGGATGGCAGTTGTCATGTCCCTTTGTCACGGGTCTGGGGCTGCCAAGTGACTCCATACATAACGTGGGCCCTTGGGTCGCCCTGATGGCCATGGGGGTTTTCTTTAGGGCCATTCCTACTCTGGGGTCCAGGGGCACTTTTTGACCCCCATGGGACTTCCAACCTTGCCTGTTGTGCGCTGGAATCCACGGGGGTGAAGTTGGGGAATCCTCCCCACTCCATTAAATGAGGTTGAAGGAGCACTCACCTGTCCAGCGCGCTTCTGGCATCCTGGAATGGAAAGAGAGGGAAAAAAAAGGTTCAATCCCCCAACTTTGGAGGATGTTGGACCCACTCCCTCTTTGCCCAAAGGAACACCCGGCATGTAGGAATCCAACCTGTAGGAATCCATGCGTGGGTTGATCAAGTTTCTCCTCCATCTCACAGATGAGGATGCTGAGCAGACCAATGTCCCCCTCCACCTTGGCCTCCTCTTCCTCGTGCCTCCTCAGCACGGCCCTGTCCAGCTCTCCCAGCTGTGCCAGGAGCACCACCTCCTGCTCCTTCAGAAAACGGCGGAGCTGACGGAATCCCGACACGATTTTCTGCCTCTCTGCCTCCGTCCGCATCTATAGGATGTGGAAAAATGACCGCGTGGACCCCAAAAAGACCTCTGCTTTTCCAGCTCAAGGGCAACAGCTTCTTACCAAGAAGTCTTGGCATCGCCTCTCTCCGCTCACTTTCTGTTCGAAGAGCTCTTCTTTTTGTTTCTTGAGGTTCTCCAGATGGCTGCCCATCTGCTCCTGGAGGAAGAAAAAGGGGCTTGAAGCTGAGATCCCAATAAGCACTGAGAAATCGTGATGTCTTTCAAGGAGGTCAGAAAACCGCCACTTTCAGCACAAAAAATATCCCAGGGAATAACAGAAAACCACCACTTTCAGGAGAATTAATAGGGAACAATGCAGGGCTGACCCTGTCTTCCTGCACCGATTCCTTTATGGGGGCTCCAGTGGGACCACCGTCCTCCTGCGGTCCATTGGAGAGGAACGTCCTCTTGTGCCACGAGCAGAGTTTCTCCTTCTCCCCTCTGTCTCCATTCAGCCCCAAAAGCTTCAGCTTCTTTTCCAGGTGCTCCAGATGGAGCTTCGTGTGGAAATTCCCTTTCCTGAGATGGTTTCGGTGGCTGTTGGTTTCGGTATCTCCGAGCCGTCCTCGCTCCGGCCACGTGCCACCTCCACGACCCACGGTGTCACCACATCCATTGTCCATCCGATGCTCCAGGACAGAGTGCTGGGAGCCCTCCTCTCCCTTTCCCATTGCTCTGGGAGCAGCACAGGCCATGGTGGTGCGGTCTCCAAACTCTTGCGATACTCTTCTCCTGCCCTGGGGTGAAAATACAAAAGGGTTCAGCATGGAAGGAGTATTTCTTCTCTAATTTCTTCTATGAGTTGAGTTTTGGAAGGGTTGCATCACCAGCTCCTCGGTGTGGGCTTTAACCACAGTTTAACACCGCTTTGGGCTGAGGTTTGTCCTAAGACTCCACTGTGCACTTTGCCATCTCAGCTCAGCGTCTCCGGGCTCGGTAGGGACAAAGGATGAGGATCCAAACATCCTACTGAGATTTCAACCCCACAGTCCCAAATTCTGACCTTCCTCCATAGATTTCAACCCCAGAAAAACCCAATTTTAAAGCATTTCACAGAGCTCAGGGTTATGTTGTCAACTCACATTGCCAAAACCGGTGACAAATAGCCCCAAAAAGACACTTACCGGTGAGCAGTGGAACAAGATCAGCACAGATCTTTAAGGGCTGTGTGAGCTCGCAGACACGTGGGGCAGAGGGAAATATCAGCCCTATTTAAGGAAACACGGAATGTGCTGTCTGGTATCTCCCCGCAGACCGGCGTCTCCATCACGGAATTCGGTTGGATAAAGCTCTGGGCTTAAAATGCTCCGTCATTGTTGGCTATAGGGGAAAATATCTTCAATTTCCAGGAGAGATGGCGGCACTCGCAGTGCAGTGCTCGCTTACTTCGGTCACCAACACACCACATTCATTGAACTGCTTTAATTGAAGAGCTGGGCAGCTTTTAGTCACATTTTCCAGCTGTTTTTTTTTTTTTTTTTGGACTACACTCCTAATTGCAATTTTGAGTCACGTCAAAGACATCCACACAGCATTAGTCAAGCTTTGTGTCATTTACCATGCTGACAGTTGCTTCGTAGTTCAATAACCACTATTTTTGTCCTAATTTCTGCTTTGACACAGGGAGGAATGGTATTCTGAGCCACTCCTTTCGCTTCTAATCCCAATCTTAAGGCTCTTAGACACACACAGTACGTCCTTCTCCTTCCCCTTCCCTTTCCCCCACTTGGATACTCTCCTGCCTCCCCTACAGCCATCACTGATTACTGCAGTAACACAGGTTTCTGACCCAATAAGCTGCAGAAAGAGAAATGAAACCCCCAGGGCTGAGAGTTCTGAGTTACCCAAAGGTGGGAGATGCTCACGTAATGGGATCCATCTCAAGTTCCCCCTTTTCCAGGCATAAGTGGAGCAGATGCTGTGAGGAAAAGTCTGTGAGCTGCTGAAAAAAGAAAGCAAACCCTCCAGAGAGTCTCAAGTGGTTTATTGTGAGCTGGGAACTATCAGCTGCCCATCCCAAAAGACAAGATTTAATTATTATTTTTAAAACACGTGGCTAAGGACGAGCAGACATCGATGAGAAATCTTATTAAAGTTCAGTGAAAGGTGAAAACCAAAGTTCCCCAGTTCTCGGGGTGGCTTTGCTGATGTCCATAAGAGCCTATCTCCCATCTCAGCTGGCCCCACGATGACCACGTGTTTGACCACTCTGCAGGTTCAGGGCCCCCAGTGCCTCGCTGGAAGCAGAGCTGCGTGGTGTAAGCCATCTCAGACCTAAAACCATGTGGCCTTATGGGTTTTCACCCCAGAGCATCGTGCCAGCTTGCTCCTGGATGAAGGGTCTCCCACAGGAGATTCCCCAAAGTCTCCTGGACTCTGGTTGGAATCGGATCATCTTTGAAGCCAGATCTGAGCCTGATTTAATCTCTTCTGAGCACAGATTTCTCCTTCAACAGCTGATGGAGAGAGATGGCCGTGCGGATAGCGGGGCGCACGTGATGTGTTTTGCTTTTTGCGCTGGGAGGAGATGAGCTGCCCAAGAGGCAAAACACCAGAAGTGATGTAGGCACTCACCCTGGTGCCCACCTCCCTCCATCAGACCCAAAGAGGGCCCCATCCTCTCTGCTGCTCGCTTAACGTCCCTAGAGGGTGGAAGTGCAATCAGGAGGCATGGGGTACAGGGTAGGGGCTGCTCATGGGGGCCACCATGTGTCAGTTGGGGGTCACCTCACATCAATGGGGGCCACCATGCATCAATGGGGGCCACCACATGTCAATGGAGACCACCATATATCAATGGGGATCCATCTCAAGTCAATGGAGGTCAACATGTGTCTCAATGGGGCCCCACCTCACCCAACAGAGGAGACCACCTGACATGACACATGGAGGATGCCGAGGATGGGCTTCCTCTCCTCGGCACGACGATGGTGGATTTGGAAGGGGGAGAACGGGGTTTTGATGCTGAGTTTTTCCACCCCTGTTCTGAAGAGCTTCTGTAGGGCGCCAGAAGGCACCGCCACCGCTCCTCCAAAATCCTGGGGTTATCAGGGCAGTGAGAGGGAGCCCAGCTCCACCCAGAACCATGGCCGGAGCCGCTCCCCACCGAAGGAGGTCAGAGGAAAAGCGAAGATGGGGACGTGGTTCTCCGCGTCAAAAAACGCCACCTCACCCCAGTCGTAGTCCAGAGAGATGCGGATCTTCTTGGGAACCCGCGGAAGGTTCAGTGGGGTCGGAGGGGAGGTGAGGGCTCGGTTCTTGAACCCCCATTGCTGCACGGCCCAGATTCCTTGGTCGGGATTAAAGCTGACGGCTCCTTTCCTGGGCAGGGACTCTCTGCTGACCCCGACGGCGCAGTACTGCCCTTCTGTGAGATCCACCACCCAGCAGTGCCGCCCCGAGGTGAACGCTTCGCATCCCAGCACGCAGGGATCCGCGTCGAAGCGCTCGGGGCCGTCGGGGGAGTCCTGCAGAGTATATTCCCATCGGACGCTCTTCTGGTCCTCGGACAGAATGAGGCGGGGGTGGGCCGTCTCCGGGTCCAGCGTCACATTCACTACGGAAAATAAAGGATGATATCTGTTTAACTCAACGTCACTTGAAATCGAACAGGGCGGCTCGTCTTCGCGGAGCTCAGGGCTCAATCGTTTGATGTCCTACGTCCCCTGCACGTAAATGGGGTCTCCAATATCTCCGTGCAGGTCCAGTATATCCTACCTACAGGTCTGATCTGGGTATTTCTACGGCACAGACATTCAGAGGAGGATATGAGCTCCAGGATGGGGTACACAGAAACCCAGTTCACCAGATTACTCACCCAACTTTTCTTCACCTCTCCCTAAAGAAACGCGGAATAAAAAGACACATTATGAACTGCAGTGCAGATCTAAAACAAGAAGTGATCCTTTGAGAAGGGAGAAAAAGGCACTTACCATGCTCCTCAAAACATTTCACTAAAAAGGAAAAGAAAATTGTTCGTTTTAATGTGGCTTAAATTACATGGGGGTCAAATGAAATAATTAACGATTTATTAAGCTGCAAGCTGAAGCCTGAGGGACATTATGCTGCTGGAGGCTTCCAGAGATGGGTGAGCTCATCATCTCATGCTTTTCTAAGGTGAAATCTCCCCACCCGAGCCCCCGAAAATCTCTCACGTGATGAAGATGAGGAAGGAGACACTCACGCGCTTTCGCTTTGTAGTGCTCTGAAAAGAGGACCAAACAGAAGTGGGTATTTTTGTGTTATGACTTCCTAAGATTCGGCTCTCGAAGCAAACCTATACTTCTCTGCCTCGTAACTCTTTGCTTTATTATAACTCATCACGAATAATAACAATACATTATACATAACAGCAGCATTATGACTGGCAAGGAGTTACAATCACGACTTACCGAGTTCTGCAGTGAGTTCATCTGAAAACACAAGGAAAAAATAAAGGATTTCCATCAACTTCGGCACCAACGCGGGGGCATGGATTTCCCCAACACACCAAGCCCACTTCTGGGGGAGAAGTCTGATACTCACCAATCCTCCTCTCTTGTTTTTCTGAAGAAAAGAGGGAGAAAAGGAAACCAGAGTTGTTGCGACATATAGGTTATATATCCACATATAACATACATCCAAAACAGACTGCGAGCCACATGCATTGGTTTTGCTGGAGGGCAGAAAACACTCACCAACTTCTGCAGAGAGTTCACCTTAAGGAAGAATAAAAAGAGTGAATTTTACTTTCTTACAATTGAAGTTGTGACTTTACACACGGGATCCCTGAGGAGTGACCCCCAAACGTTGGGGGGTTCTTCGTGGTTAACCTGAACGTGGGATCCAAGCCCACGCAGGTGGAAAACCAACCCCAGACTCAAACACTGGTGGGGGGATGCTGCAGGAATGGGGGCAGTTGGGGTGGGAGGAGTGGGGTTATCCCAACGTGACCCCATTAAAATGTGCACAGACCCATGGGAGGAGCACAGCACTCACCGATTTTCTTATCACGTTCCCCTAAAAATGAGAAATTGTTGGGGGAAAGAGAAAATAATTAAATAATTGAGAAGTACCAATTGATGTTAAATCAGAGTTCTCCCCAAATAAAAACAAACAAACAAACAAACAAAAAAAAACAAAAAACAAAAACAAAACCAAACCCAAGACCCTTATGATTCACTGTTTGTTATTTGAAATACTGCTTTCTGTGGGTTCATCTCCCTCCACCTAAACCATGTTTCTCGCAAAGGGAAACCCCACAAAGAAACCCCAGAAACATTTCAGAAGACAGTCGTGGCTTTTTGTTTGTTAAAAGCACAAAGAATGGCATACCCAGCTCCTCGGTGACTTCATCTTGGGAGAGAAAAAGAGATTTCCATCTGGATCTGCTCATTTTACAGAGTTTTTCTCCCTCTCTCTCTATGTATATTTTGGTCTCTTTTATTAGAGGACCCAAATTTTCTCTTTTTTTTTTTGTTCTGCAAAATTGAGACGCGTACAAAGGTCCCCATCTCATATCTTCCAGAGAGGAAATACCAAAACAGTGCCCCATCACAAGATGGTCGCTGGAGCAGATTGCAGGTTCATTTATCAGAAGGTGCTCTGCAATGGATTCCTCCCCGGACAACATTCCCTCCCCCCCAAAAAAAAATCATAAAAAAATAGGGAAAATAAATATATACGCATGTAATATATACATTCTGTTGTGATTCACCAAAGAAACTCAGCAGAAGAGGTGAGAAGAGGAGCGTGGTGTTGGATGACACGTACCGAGTTCCTCAGTGAGTTCATCTGCGGAGAGAAAAAGAAAGAATTCCCATTTAAAACGGCCTGACGTTGGTTTGGTGGTGAATTGCATCCTCTGTACTGCTCTGAAATACTCTTAACATCCATTTCTGTGCATAAAAAGCAGAGGGATTATAACGACTGCGTATCACTCCATGGGCTGTTGCAGAACTCCCATCCCATCAGTATTCCTTCGGGGGATTCCTTCAGTCAAAAGGTTTTCCAGCAGTAGAAAGACATAAAACGATGCTTACCCCTCTCCGGATCACTCTCCTCTGTGAACAAAAAGGGAGAAAAAGAGATCAGAATCCATAGTGCCCTTCTGTGAGAGGAGGGGGAAGGAATCCCACTCACCGGTTTCCTGACCCTTTAATTCCTCTAAAGAGAAAAAAAAGCAAAATGTGAAACACGTGTTTTCCTTCTGTGCCACAGATCTCTGCACCGACCTCATCCCTTTTCTGTTCCCGTTTTCCCTGTTATCGATCCCCCAAATCCTCTGCACCTATCCCTTCTGAAGTTCTCTCTTAAAAAAACACGAGACAAAACAGGAAAATGCTGTAAGAGAAATCCAGCATTGGTTTTGTGGAAGACACAAGAAGGACTCACCGAGCTCTTCGGAGAGCTTCCCTTAAAAAGGAGAAAGCAGAATTTGGAGTCAGCACTGCGCGTCCTTCCTTTGAAGTCATTCCATTCCATTTCTCTTTTCTCCCCAATATTTCCCTTCTTTTCCCCAAACAATTCAATTTATTCCCTTTTTGCTCAAAATAATCCCATTCTGTTCCTCTTTTTTCTGCTGAAGGAATTCCATTTCCACCCGAACACAAAACGCGATCACAGCACCCAACCCCAACCACACTTCTTGCGGAACAGCAGCACTTACTGATGAGGATGTCCTGCTCTCCTAAAACCAAACAAAAAACAGAAAGGAAATGAATGAACACCACGGGAACCTTCTCCCGTTTTGCGTTTTTATTCCTAACGACGTTGGTGGAAAATCACCACCGAGTTCTGCACACAAATGAGGACATCTCCCCTCATTTTCTCATCTCTCGGAGCCTCAGAAAGGGCATTTCTGATCTCCCATGGCAGAGCTGACAGCTGTGGGATGGACAGAGGGACTTACGGACTTCGGAATCGCGGCTCTCTGCGAACAGAAGGGAATAGGAAGGATTCATTTCCAGGGAAAAAATAATGACACCTCTCCCTAAACACTGATTTCACCCAGGTTTTGTTTTCTTCTTCCTCACCCTCCCCCCCAAAAAATTGTTTGGTTCAGTTGCTGGATTTGCAGATGGAAGGAAGGAAATGCACTCACCAAGCAGCTCAGTGAGGCGGCCTTAAAGCGAGAAAAAAAGAAAGACAAAGGAAAGAAAAAGGAAAGGAAAATAACTATTAGCTCAAAACAGTCCTTTTGAACAGCAGTGACACAGAAATAAAGGACTGAGGCGCAGATTTCGTTGGTCTGAGCCCAAAGCAAAGCCCCAATCCATTTCATCCATGAGAGAATCGCAATTTTTATGAGGTTTTTTTCCCCTTTTCATACGTTTTTCAGCAAGGAAATGAAACTGTTTCCCTCCATCCCCAAACTGTTGTTTTTTTTTCTATGGGAAATTCTCTATTTGGTACGTAGGATCTCAAGGATTCCATGTTTGAGTTAAGCCAAAATAAACCCTCAGATAAATGAGTTTGTTTTCTATATTACGGAGAAAGAAATTCTCCATCACAGAGTACAGAACATAAGACTTACTTATCTCTGCTTCGTGCTCCCCTGGAAGGATAAAAAGAACAGAGAAATAGGAATTACTGCTTCTGTCTCCATGCTGTGTCTTTGTGTTACTACTGCTCCTGAGATTCCTCAGTCATTTTATTCCTCTATCAAATACTGCTACTATCAAATACACACAGTGCAAAATGTTATTAAAATGATTTAAAAATCAATATAAAATTCATGCTGGTGGGGACAAAACCTGGCGCTGCCCCGGGGCTTTGGGGCGACACTCACTGATTTTCAGATCGCGTTCCTCTGAAAATAAGAGAGAAATAAAGAGGGATTAGTGCCCAGTTGTGCTCAGCGCAGACATTCAGGTTTGTGTGATGTTTGGGTGATTTTTTAGGGCTCAAAAATCTGTGGTTTTTGGGTCTATTTATTCATCCGAACCTCTGCTTCGAAATTCAAACAGAAATTCCCCCGGTCCCATTCAGAACTTTGAAAATGTGAATAAAAAAAGGAAAAAAAATGGAAAAGGAAAAGAAAAAAGAAAAAAAAATCCCCCAAAACAAGAAAAATAAGAGAACAAACTAAAGGAGGAAGTTTCCTTACCGAGCTCTGCTGCGTGCTTCCCTTAAAATAAAGAAAAGAAATGGGGGTTTGACAACAGAAGATCATCATCAACCAATGCCAAATCCCCCCCCCCCCCCCCCAAATCTCAGCCCCCACTGCTCCATTTTGACACTCATCACCTTCAGCACCGACACACATCCAAGCAGAACATCGTTAGGTTTAATTGGGAAAAATTGAAGGCACTCACGGAGTTTCCTATCGCAGTCCCCTGAAAACAAACAGAAATGTGACTGTGATAAATCTGCTGCGCCATTTCGGCTCAAATGGAGGGAAAGAGACTCACCGACTTCTGCAGTGAGCTCCCCTGAGAAGAGAGATTAAAAAACCAAACGTCATTTTCAAGTTCAGGCTTTTCTCCTCTTAATTCACAGACGATAAGCGGTGATTTGTGAGTAGTTCACATCATGCAGAGGTGTTATTAGCGCGAACCCTTCGTTTCAAATGGTGAAAGCAAACACCTCACCCACCTATTTTGGTGTGACGTTCTCCTGGAAGAAGAGAAAAGCCATTGGGTGCTGTAGGTCATCACTTATATACTCCAGATTTAAATCTTTTCATCGTTATTTCATGACATGGACCGAAGGCAGTTCTGCCTTGATTCTGTATGATCCGTAACGTTGCGTTCGTTTGGGGCTTTTCACCTTCTGTACTTCTGCCTCTTGGATTTATTTCGTTTTTAACCAGGTCATATCAATATCATACACCAATACCTAATACCACTAATAATTAAAAATTAAGAAATAAAAAAGAGAAACACTCACCGAGCTCCACCGTAAATATTCCTGAGAGCAGAAAATGAAATAAATCCCACTGAAATTCCTGAGATCTCCCTTCCCTCCCCCTCCTGATCCCCAGTGTGGGATCAGCACTTACGGATCGTTGCATCGCACTTTGCTAGAAGAAAATAAGAAGAAAAATAAGAGGAAGGGCAATCCATCAGCTTCCAGGCTGTCCCAGTGCAAAGCCAACCTCTGCTCGTTGGTTTATTCCCACCCATCCATGAATAAATTCATGGATTTCATGGGAAGGGAAATGGGGAGGACGACGACTCACCGAGTTCCGCTGTAAGCTTTCCTAAAAGGGGAAAGATGGAAGTGTATTTAAAATCAGATCCTTATGTTTCCTTCACAGAGGGATCAGAAGGGATTCTCTGGTGATAGAGAACTGTTTTATATCACTTATCTCTTCTGATTCGTATATAGGGCAGGTGACGATGGGAACAAGGGCAGGTGATGGGGAGCACAGCATAAAACAGGGCATAAAAATACATCATGAAAACATGACAGCTGTAAAACAGGATAGGAAATGAGGAGCAAAGCGCTGACTCAGGGAATACACCCATTGAAGGAGCAGCGTTAGGGGCTGGGCAGAGAAACACAAAGTTTGGGGAAAAAACGGTGCTGAAGAAGAGAGATTTCAGGAGACAAAGGAGTACAGAAGGGAAAAAAAAAGCAAAAAGAACAAAAGGAGATCCCACACCTGCCCTCCCTTAGTAAGGGAGAAGAATGGCACTTACGGAGCTTTGAGTCGCGGTCCCCTAAATGGGAAAGAAAAAGGAAAAAAGGTTAAAAAAAAAATATATTTTTAAATGGTGGTGTCCTCTTGCCCTGGGGGAACAGCTCTGCTCATTGCAGCGCTCATTTTTGCCTCTTTTCCCCCATTTTTACTCTATTCCAAATAAAACAAAGCCCACAGGGAAGTTGTCCGTCCCATTTTTAAGCACTTACGACCCAAAACCCACACGTGGATGAAGTGGCACCACTCACCCAGCAGCGCAGTCAGTCTACCTATCAAACAGGGAAAAAGAGCACAAAAAATGCCATTATTTAAAACAAATCAGCAAAAAAAATAATTAAAAAAGAAGCCTAAGAATACAAGGAAAGGTTCTGTTTGGGGAAGAAAAGGACTTACGTATTTCTGATGAGAGTTTGGCTGCAAGGAGGGGAAACAAACACAACAGAAGGAACAATTTTCATCGGGATCCTCTGCCCCAAACCGAAGGGTTCTGGCCCCAAAAGAGCGACAAGGACACTCACTGATTTTTCTATCGCGTTCCTCTGGGAAGAAAAGAGAAGAACATCAACATCAGTTATTGTTAATGTTTATTAATTAGCAGTCGTTGTTATCGGATACGTTAAATTAATATTAATGATGATGATTATTAATTAAGAGCAGAGATAAAGAACACTTCCACTTACTGAGCTTTGTGTCAACGTCACCTGAAAGCAGAGGTAGAACAGAAATGGAGAGAACTGCAGAGCGGCTCAAACCCAACCCAACCCAACCCCAATTCAACCCAAACCCAACCCCAACCCAACACAAACCCAACCCCAACCCCAAACCCAACCCTAGTCCAACCATAATGAATGTATTTTCTTTTATATACATATTTTTGCACTTTATTCTCAGCACTTCTGCAGAACTAAGGATAATCTCCAGGCAATAAACCTTACCGAGGTCTGACGTCAGCTTTCCTTGAAACAAAGGAAGACGAACATGAGTTTTAATTGCAAGGCAGAATAAAATGTATGAACTTATTCCTCCCCAGGCACAAACCCATCACCTCCAATTAACTCTGGAAGGAAAATGGCACTTACTGATCTTCCTATCACGTTCCTCTGAAGGAGAAAATGAAGAGAAATAAAGTTATCAGAATTCCATCGTGCTCACGATGGGATCGTCTTCCAATTCTTAATAGCAATTGTGATTCTGAATGGCTGGACCTTCTTCCCAGCCCGCGCTGGGTCACACGCGTCTGTGGGGGGAATAAGCACTTCTCCCCCCTACAGGGAAAGGAAAGGAAAGCACTCACCGAGCTCTGCAGTCAGATTGTCTTAAAGAAGAGAAACAAAGAACAGCTCTCACAAGGAGCTCTGCTCCCCAGGGCAGTGCTGACCCTCCTTTGGTCAGAGCACGACATCATCCTGCACCCAACGCCCATCCTCTTTGCATCCCTCTGCTCCCTGTGCTGTTCTGTTGGGTTTTTCCCCCAGTAAACCCCAGCTCACGATGCACAGAACCCAGTTTGATGGGAGACACAAACAGGAGCACACAAACACTCACCGATCTCAGCTGCGAGTTCCCCTTAAAACAGAGAAATACATCGGAATATCCATTAAAGGAGTGTGACCTGCTGGAAGTCGCTCTCTGTCCGACCCTGATACCAATCTGGCATCACTCGGGGTCAGGGCAGAGCTCACAGAACAAGAAATCTCTGATCAGACCTTCATCTGATCAAGGGGCACTTACCTATTTCTTCATTTTGTTCCCCGTGAAAAAAGAAAGAGAAAGAGAACAGCTTTACCCTGTGTTTCACCACCTCCACACACATCGTATCGCAACGAGGGACACAAATTAAACTCTTCTCATCCAAACCAACACTATTTATCAGGCACGGCCAACGAGCTTCTAATTTCAAAGCATTTCCCAATGCCCAAATGGAAACTGAGCCCCAATGGCAAATGCAGTCCGTGCAGAAGGGATGTGCCACGCAGTGAACGCTCCCAGACGCGGAGAAATGCATTTGAAAGGCAAGGAGTGTTTGACCTAAGGAGGATGCTTACCATTTTCTGTGTCACATTCCTCTGAAAACAACGGAGAAATGAGTACGGGTTAATCCTGGGAGCTCCCGAGGAGCAAAAAGAGCCCCAAAATGCACAAAGCTTTGGCCCTTCTCCTTCAGTTCCGTGTCCTGACTCTGTCTGGGAATCGGACACGGGCAGATCGAAGAGCTGAAGGGCCTTCCCAACCCCAACTGTTACAGAGGGACATCTTTCCACCTCGATAAGAGCCCCAAAGCACTCACCGAGCTCTGTGTCACTCTCTTCTAAATGGAATAAAGAGAAACGTGGACACGTTGGTCACTGCTGGTGGCAAAGGTGCAGAAACACGCACTCAGATTGAGAAAAAACGAGCGACTTACCAAAATCTTCTGTCAGCTTCCCTTAAAACAGAGGAACTCACATTAACCCGGGCCCTCGACAGCCACGTCTTACCACAGAGGGAGAGGAAAAAAGGGCACTCACTGATTTTTGCATCCCATTCTTCTAAAAGAGAGACAGAGAGAGCACTCAGCCCTACTCAGCCCCTCCCCGAGTGCCACAGAGGCATTTCTGCACAGATTTAACATTTTTCTATTGATTATATTCCAAAAGTGGCACTGCTTATGAATTTATTTAACGTGGGCTTTGTTTTCATACGTCTAAAATATGGGGAAGTACAAATACAAAGGAAGAATGAAGGAAATGGCTATCAGTGGGTGGGGGAAATGTGCATGGAAAGGGACTTCTTGATGGAAAAAAGGAAGAAAATCACTCACCGAGATCTGCGTTCCTCTTCCCTGAAAAAGAAAGCAATATGGGAAAAATGGGAAAACCCAGATCAGAACCAGATCGCTTTGCTGATAAGTACCGCTTCCTGAGCTCTACCTGATGCCATCATCACGTCCTCTTCCCAACTGCAACCACCTCCAGATGTCCACCTGATGGGAGAAGCAGAAGCGTCGTTAAATAATTGCAATTAGGGACCGGCAGACCCGGAATCTCCACCTTCCCGACATCAGGAATGGTTTTGCCCAGAGAAATAGATGTGATAAGGGATCGATATCTGGGGACACAGATGCTTTTCGCTGCTTTTCTCAGTCACTTGAGAGGCTTTTTGGTTCTGCATTGGGAGGATGAGTGAAATTGCAGATGGGGCAGTTTATATCTGAACAAAAGGAGTCTGCTGACCCCAAAAAGGGGCACAAAAAGGGCCCACCCCTCAGACATCCCGATGCTCACAATGGCATCCGTGCCACAAAGGCCCCAAGAACTCCTTTCCTTCTGGAAAAGTTGTGAAAAAGCCAAAAAGTACCATTGGAAAAGCAGAAATCTCAGTGGGAAAAGGCAACAGATCCCATAGGAAACATCAGCCACTTTTTGTTTGCTGCGTTCTGCCCCACAGACCCCATCGAGACCTCAGTCAGACGATAACAGTTAAGAGAATCTAAAGCTGTACGAAGAAAGCAGCCCCAATTATTTCTCCGTTGTGTCCTCCTAAGAGGAAAATAATTCACAAGGGCTGATCGCTCTCTCAGTCCTTCACCTGCTTTCCATCATAGGTGCAGGATTCTGAAGGGTTGTTTTGCTCCACACTGCCACAAACGTATCACGTTTCCTCTGCGTCTCCCAGACCCCATAGAGCCAATAGGATTCCCCCAAATTCTGCCTCCCCCGGGGGTTGTGGGAAGAAAGAGAAAGGCTTACCCTGACCCGCACCGCTTCGCTCCCGGTGCTGCGATGGTCACGTCCGTGGTGGGGGGTGGAGATGTTTGGCAGCTCTCAGTTTGTCCCAGGACTGTAGGAAATAGGTATTTAGGATCGCTGGAGGCTTCGCGTGTCTGCGGCAAGCTGGAAGGATCATTGCAGACACGACAGCTGTGCTGGCAGCACGGGGACGTTCCCAGCCCCTAATTATAGCCCAAGTAAATGCCGAGGATGAAAGGAGCGCTGGGGGAGGGATGGGGGACCCTATATAGACAGGAACAGGTTTCCGCAGGGATAGAAACAGAGGGTTGACCCGGTCACCTCTCCGCTATCGGCCACGGGATGGTTGGAGGACGTGGGCTGTGAGCAGACCCCAATCCCAAACGGGGCAGCGTTGGTCTCTGGGCCCCGATGGGGCAGCAGCCCCTCCTGGCCACAAATAATGCAGCAGCACCGGTTTCTGGGCTCAGATAACGGGGCATCACTGGTTAGTACGGCCTTAAAATAAAGACGGGAGATGAGCTCATGTCTTCTTTCTGTCCCTGCTGCTCATCAGGACAGAGGGCACCTCCTCCCATTCCCACATTCTTTGGGATCGTTTCCTCCCTTCTTCCTCCAACCTGCCAAACGAGCACGAGAACGCAGAGCGATTCCATAGATGTGCTCCTGCTCCTGCGTGTTCTTCACTGCTAATCAACATAAAACAACGTGGAGTTAATAAAGGATTGTCCCAAACTGCTGATTTCACCCTGAATTACACCAGCGTGGGGTCTCTGATCGGAGACCGCTGCCTCAGAATGGAAGAATGAAGGACACGCACACAACGCAGACGTTTCAGAAGGGATTTATTAACCTCCAAACCCCAAACAGGACGGGTGGATGGAGAAGGGGCTGTCACGATGCCACGAGGGGAACCCGAAGGGCTTTCCCCTGGAAGAATGAGAGCATCGGCTCCGATCTGCGCTCCTCACATCACTCAGCGCTTCGGGAAAACGAACCCTCCCACCGCGATCCGGCAGAAAACCCCGGCAGAGATCTCCTCACCCCGGAGAGCTGACGCCCGCTTCACCTTTGCCATTTGAGGTCTCCGAATTGGGAACGCCTGGCGTGAAACTGGAGACGCCGTGCTCACGGGGCTGAGAAAAAACGACACTGCAGAGTCCAACAAAGAGCTCCTCACCACGGGGTCACCCAACCCAACCGCTCCCAGCGCGGCCTGCTGAGTCGCGCCCATTTCAGGGCCACATCAGCGCTCCAGGCCGCGTCATGCCCAGCTCCGGAGGCGCGTCCCGGAGGAGCCCTGCAGAAATCCCAACCGCAGAGGGCCAACGCTGAACGCCTTCCTGCTTCAGGGCCTCACCTGCACCACTGTCGTCACCCGGGGACAAAGAGCTCCACGGGAGGCGATAAAGCCGGGGTGCAAATAAAAACACCACCGGGAAAAAGACGGCTCTAATAACAACAGCCCAATAACGACGGCCCCAGTAACAATGACGGCTCAATAATGACGGCCCCAATAATAATTGGGCCCCAATAATAATTGGGCCCTAATAACAACGGCCCTAATAACAACGGCCCTAATAACAACGGCCCTAATAACAACGGCCCTAATAACAACGGCCCTAATAACAACGGCCCTAATAACAACGGCCCTAATAACAACGGCCCTAATAACAACGGCCCTAATAACAACGGCCCTAATAACAACGGCCTGCTAATGGAACCACAGAACCATTGGGGTCGGAAGGACGGCGCCCAACCCCTCCCCAAAGCAGTTCCCTACGCCGGGTAAATAATGGGGAGGATAAGGATAAGTAACGAGAGAGGTAATTAAAAGGAGGGGCAGAAAGAGGCCGGCGGGACTCAGCGTACGGACGCGCCTCCCATAACGGCGCCCGTACCGTACGGACGCACCACCGTGCGCCACGCGGGCGCTGCCAGAGCTCCCCGAGCAGCGGCGCAGGAGGGAAGGGGAAGGGAGGGCGGCGGGCCGGTCGTCCCGCGATACCTGCCCCGCTCGGGTCCCGCCGCCGCCGCCCCCAAAACCCGCGAGGAGCCCGCACCGCACCGCCTTTATGGGCGCCGCCATCTTGCGCCTGGCGTGCCGTACAACTGCGCCGCCACTTCCGCTTCCGCCGGAAAGTGCCGCCCTCTTTCCTCCCCGCGCCGGCCGCCATCGCGCGCCGCGCTCCCGGTGCCATCCGCCGCCATCGCCGCGTCCGCCGCCGCCATGACGGAGCAGATGACCCTCCGCGGTACCCTGAAGGGCCACAACGGCTGGGTGACGCAGATCGCCACCACCCCGCAGTTCCCGGACATGATTCTCTCCGCGTCGCGGGGTGAGGGCCGCGACCGTGAGGCGGCGGGGGGGGGGAGGGGCGGGACTGGAGGGGAGGGGAGGGGGAGGGGGGATGGAAGGGGGGGGACTGTGGGTCTGGGGGGGGAGGGGGGAGAGGGAGGGGCGGGACTGGGGATTCTGGGGGGCGAGGGAGGGGGAGATGGATGGGGAGGGGGGAACTGTGGGTCTGGGGGGGGGTGGGAGAGGGAAGTGGGGTTGGGGAGACCAGCAGTGCTGTAGGAGGGGGCGTGGGGGGAGCAGAGGGTGGGAGGGAAGAGAAGGAGATGGGGAGGGTGTTTGGGGGGGGGGACCCCCGTGTGTGACATAGGGAGGGGTTGGAGGGCTGAGAGGAGGAGGGTGCGGTGCCTCTGCGCTGTGCCCACGTTGCCGTGGGGGAAACGGAGCCCGGCGGGGACGGGAACGTGAATGTGAGGAGGGGCCGGGCGGCTGAGGGTCCCGCCCCTCCCTCCTTCCAGACAAAACCATCATCATGTGGAAGCTGACCCGCGATGAGACCAACTACGGCATCCCGCAGCGAGCCCTGCGTGGCCACTCGCACTTTGTCAGTGACGTGGTCATCTCCTCCGACGGGCAGTTCGCGCTGTCGGGCTCCTGGGACGGCACCTTGAGGCTGTGGGACCTCACCACGTGAGTTCTGGGGACAGAACGGGCTTTAGGGCGGAGCTGGGCTCCGTGCTTTGGTTGGGTGTTGGGGTGGGTGAGAGGTGTCCCGTGCGGCGTGAAAACGAGGTGGTTTCCTCTCAGGTTGGGGGGTGAATGCTGTGGGAGTGAGGACCGAGGTGATTTCTCCCTCTCCCGGTGATTACACTGACACAGTCTGCCGATCCTCCGGGATCTGAGGACACGTCCTGCAATTATGATGGGAGAGGAGCGGGAGGAGCAGCAGAGGGCACTCGGGGCTTCCTTCGCTGTAACTGTGGGGTACAGGCGGAGCAAGCACGCTGTGATTTTGGGGTACAGAAGTTGGAGTGAGGATGGGGCAGCTCAGGCTGCGATTTCTGGGGTACTGCAGGAGAAATAACTCCTGAGGAAAAGGAACCATCGCTCCTCAAACCCACCTGGGGTTGCTCCGTTTCACCTCGCCTTCTGCTGCCGTTGCATGTGTTTATTGAGGGCACGGATCTCATCCTGGGGGAGGGTTAATGAAGCTAATTGGGGTTTGCTGAGCTCCGTCCCTCTCGTGTGAGCGTTCCCTCGTGGTGTCCCTGCAGAGGAACCACCACGCGGCGCTTTGTCGGCCACACCAAGGACGTGCTGAGCGTGGCCTTCTCCTCCGACAACCGCCAGATCGTGTCGGGCTCCAGGGACAAAACCATCAAGCTCTGGAACACTTTGGGCGTCTGCAAGTACACGGTGCAGGTGAGACGTGGGATCTGAGTTTCCACGCCGTGGAAGGCAGCGTCTGGATTTGATCCCGAGTTTGATCCCCACATTTCTCCTTGCTTTGTTGGTTCTGATCCGTAACCCGCACCTCCCAGCTCCGTCCTAATGATTAAAAGCGACACAGTGTCTGCTGAGCTCTCTTTGGGGGGGCTCTGAGGACGAGTCCTGCAATTATGAGGGGCTCAGGGAGCAGTGGGGCGCAGCAGCTCGGGCTGGGCTGTGTTTCAGTGCTCCCAACTCAACGCTGTTCCTCTGCTCAGGATGAGAGCCACTCGGAGTGGGTTTCGTGCGTGCGCTTCTCCCCCAACAGCAGCAACCCCATCATCGTGTCCTGCGGCTGGGACAAGCTGGTGAAGGTAAGGGGAGAGCAGCAGCTCCTGTGGGGTCTGTGCGGTGTTCTGGGAGGATCTGAGCACAGTGATTGGGGGAGGAGGAGTTCATTTATTTTTTCTCACCCACGTTTCTGACCCCGTCACATTTATCCCGGTCTAGGTGTGGAACTTGGCTAACTGCAAACTGAAGACCAACCACATCGGCCACACGGGATACCTGAACACAGTGACTGTGTCCCCTGATGGCTCTCTCTGTGCTTCTGGAGGAAAGGTACGCACCGAGAGAAAGCTGAGGCCGAATTTCAGCCTCTTTTGGTGTCCTCCCAGCTCAGAGCCGTGCTCCTTGCTCTCCTGTGACGACTCCCATCTGCGCCTCGGTCACAAATGGAGCCAGAAGGGCTTTGATGGACAACAGAACAGAGCCACGGGTTTTACAGTTTGCTGTGATCCCTCTTTGCTGCCCCCAGGACGGCCAGGCCATGCTGTGGGACCTGAACGAAGGCAAGCACCTGTACACGTTGGATGGAGGGGACATCATCAACGCGCTGTGCTTCAGCCCCAACCGCTACTGGCTCTGCGCCGCCACCGGCCCCAGCATCAAGATCTGGGTACGTGGCAGCTCACTCTTCAGCCCCTCTGCATCCCCACTGTCCCCCCAGAGAACCACTTTCCTTATCCTGTGGGTCTGGAGGCAGCTCTGTGCTCAGAATCCTTGCCCTGCCCCGCGGATCTCTTGGTGCAGAACCCTTCTGGTTACGTGGGATGGGATGGGTGGTGTTGGAGGCCCCGTCCTTGTCCCCAGGACTAGGAGGGGTGGTGTGGGACACAGCCACCGCTCTGCTGTGATGAAACTTCCATGCCATCTGACTGCATCTCCGTGCGGAAACTCAGAGGCTGTTTCTGAGCACCTCGCTGCCCGTTCCGAGTTGGAGGGGTTGGCTTTGGCTACAGCAATCTCCCTGCCGGGACCTCGGTCCCTCACGCTCTCTTCTGCCCCCTGCACAGGACCTGGAAGGCAAAATCATCGTGGATGAGTTGAAGCAGGAGGTGATCAGCACCAGCAGCAAAGCTGAGCCGCCGCAGTGCACCTCTCTGGCGTGGTCTGCAGATGGGCAGGTACAGAAATCCCTCCTGTTCCCTGTTCCTGCCCCAGGGAAAGGGGGGCAGACTCCTGCCTTCCCCATAGCACCTCTGAGCATCTTTGTATTCATTCCCCGAGGGCTCGCTCTGACTTTCACGATCCGATTTCCCCCTTTCTCTCCACAGACGCTGTTTGCTGGCTACACAGATAACCTCGTCCGGGTGTGGCAAGTCACCATCGGAACCAGATGAGGCCGTGGTAACACGACAGAGATTTCCTGCACAAAACCCAATAAAAGAGCGCTCTGTTGAGCTCACAGCCACCTCCTGTCCCCTGTTGTGCCCTTCCCACCAAGGCAGTGCCCGCAGCTCTGAGGGTGGGGGCACCACCGTTCTCCCACGCGTGGAAGGAGGGACTCTGTCTCCCTGAGCCCCTTTGGAGCAGCAGGAGCCCACAGTGAGTGCAGACGTGGGGAAACGGAACCGCTGCCAAAAGAGAAAGAGCCACCACCAAAAATAGAGGCACCAAAGATGCTGGGAGAACAGGAGAGGGGGTGACAGAGCTCCTTCCACCCGGCAGCCCCCGTGCCTTCCACGAGCTGCTGCCCAGTCCAGATTACGAGTCATTAAAACTAACGATGTAGCAGCAGCAATTAACAGGAGGCAGCCTGGGGGAGCTGCACCCCAACTCCTCTCCCCTGCAGGCTCTCAAGAAGCGAGAGGCTCAGCTTTAAAACTTTATTCTTTATTATTATTATTATTTCTTGACATTTCAAAAAACTAGATCTCCATTTAATTCTTATTTTAGCCAAAAATATTTTGAACTAGCTCTGTAACGCCAACAGGAGAAAAAAAAAATACCAATCCACCAACAAAAAGAAGTAAAACACAACAGGGTGCGATCAGAGTCTCTCTGGTGGGACAGGGTTCAGCTGGAAAGTCAACAGCAGCTGAGAAAAGGGAAGAGAAAATAAATATCCCCACCTCAGAGAGCTCTTAAGCTGCGAGGGCAGACGAGGGCGGTGGGCACCGCCGCGCTCTGAGCGCCCTCAGAGGTGGAAACTGCCCCATTTTGGGCACCCTCCCGGCCCAGGTGGCCCTAAATAAAGTGCCAGGCCCACAAGAAATGGTTGGCGAGGGAATGATGGGGGCAGAGGGAGGGCTGGAGACCCCCAGGGGGGGGGAAAGAGCAAAAGGGGAAGGGGGGCAAGCGGCACAACGGGAGAACATTGAAGGTCTGAGGTCCAGATGGCAGCTGGGGGTGGGGGTGGGCAGAAGGCGATGCCCCAAAACTGAAAAATAAAAAACAGAAGAGGTTCCCGGGTGCGTTTGGGTGGAAAGCTGACGATGTCGAGGAGGGCAAGAGCAGCGCTCGTTCCACAACGTGCAGAGCCCGGCGTCCTCAGCTCGAGCTCTGCATCCACAGACAGCAAACAACGCAAAGCTCGACCACAGGCTTAAAAAAAAACGGGGGAGAACACGTTGGAAAGCTGCTGGGAGGACTGGGAAAGGTGGAGGGGAGCCCCTAGCACCAAAAGCTGAAGGGAAAACCTCCAGCAAGGAGATTGGATCCCTTTCCAAACCAAACCAGCTTGGGATCACGAGCCCGGAGAAGAGCTGGGACGAGGACAGAGGTCAGGACAGGAGAGGGGAAGGAGGAGGCCTTGTGAGCAAGCAGGTGCGAGACAACAAGTGCAGCGTCGGACCCCAAAGTGGGACCCCAAGGACGAGGCGGGGGGGGGAAAAAACGAGGAGGGGGAGGGCCATCAGGTGCAGATCTTGATGCGAGTGCCCTTGGCCAGGATTCGGAAGAAGGGGAAGATGCGCTCATGGAAGGAAGCGTTGAAGGTGTGGATGTGGGTCATGCTCTCGGCGTTGTAGAAGCAAAGCTGACCCCGCTCGTAGTCCAGGTAGACGCCGAAGCGCCGGGGCCGCTCGCTGGGTGACAAAGCCATCTGCTCCGTGGCCGTCAGCGCCTGGTACTTCTTCCCGTTGGTGCCCACGCACCAGATCTCCCTTTTCTGATGAGGCCCCATGGTTTTTTCTTTACGCCGAGCGGTCTCGCGGGCGGCCCCCACCGCCCAACCTTTCCGGCCCCCGACTTCTACCTCCCAGTAGTGACGGCCCGCGGTGAAGCCCTGGGAGCCCAGGACGCAGTAATCGGAGTCGAAGCGCTTGGGGTTGTCGGGGAGGTCCTGGCGACGCTCGCCCAGCTTGACGCTGCGGCGGTCCAGGGACAGGCTGAGGCGGGGGGTGAGCCGTGTCGGGGTCCAGCGTGATGTCAGCTGGAAGGAAGGGTGAGGAGTGGGGTGAGGAGGGCACCCGTTGCCATTTTTCTCCCTCGCGACCCCAGCCCCACGTGCTCATCCACTGTGTGTCTGCGCTGTGCTGATTTCAAGGCCCCCAGCCCCGTTGGCTCCACGTCACCCCCAGCTTTAAGGAGGAGCTACGATAGGGGAAAACCCAGCTTGAGGAGAGCACACAGGAGGAGAGAGCAAGCACGCTGCTTCTCCTAAAGGGATCGTAGGGCTGCAAACCACGGGAACGCAGCGCTGGAAAGGGGACCCCCCAAAAAGAGCAGGGGAAATCCCCCCCACCCCGAGGGGAAGGATCTGTGGAAGGAGGAGGCCTCGCTCACCCTGTGGCACTTTGCTGAAGGCTTTCTCCATCTTTCTCATCACCACATCCTGCAGGAAATAGTTGCGGTATTTCTTCCCCACGTCCACCAGCACCATCTCGGGCTCCTGGAATTTGATGTTCTCACATCTTTTTTTTTTGGGGGGGGGTGGATGGAGGGGAAAGCAGAGAATTTCAGCAACAGAAAGGAAGCGAGGAGGGCTGCACACAGCCAAGACGAGCTCTGCAAAACCAGAGCAGGGCCAGGATCCACCAAACTGGTTGCACTGGTGCAGCCGGCCGCTCCCACCCTCCCTCAGCCCCAGGAGGCACCGCAGACGGAGCCACGTGTGTCCACTGTGGCTGAGAACTCCCAGCACTCCCCGTCCGTTGGACCGAGACCTCATCCCCACTCTCCTCCTCTCCCAACCGGCCCCAGTGATGCCCTGGATCCCATTTACACCCCATCAGACAGAGGTTTCCGTCGTCCAGCAGTCGGGACACAGCTTTCCCCCTGCGTTACTGGGCACGAAAAGTGCTCAAGTGCTTTCTGACATTAAAGTTACTCGCAGTGAAAAGGTGCAAACGAAGTCACTGACCTGATAAAAGTGCCTTTGATGTCCTGTGGAAGGAGGCAGCGGGGTGGGAAAGAGAAGGAAAAAGATTAGGGAGGACCGATGCCAACCCCACTGCTGCTCCCAATAAATCCTCTTATCAGCCGTGGCTCAGCACTGAGCCAGGACCATTCCCTTCCCCACAGGGAACACAGCACTAACGGCACAGCCCACACAGCGCTGCAGGCTGCTCTCACTAAAACAGACCCTACATCTCTCAGGGCATCCCCTCCTCTTGCCATTTTCCCTCTGTGACCCCAAAAAACACCGCGAGGAGGGGCAGGGAAGCGCCCAGCCCAACTACGGGCACTCTCCTTCAGGAGCACTGCTCCCACCATCGTGCTATTGCCTTGCCACGCAGAACGGAAAGGGACGGAAGAAGACCTTGAGCAGCTGCAGCCCGTCCTGTTTGCTCTTATCTTCTGCCTCTGCGATGAGGCGGCTGAGGGCCGCGCTCTGCTCCTCCAGCTGGCTCACGTTGCTGCTCTGCCGGGCCAGCAAGCTCTCGTAGCGCTCCTCCAGCTGGTGCAGGAGCAGCACGTGCTCCCCGATGAGGAACTGGTGGAGCAGCTCGAAATCGGACTCGAATTCCTTGATTTCCAGCTTCATCTTTTCCTGCAGGGGGAGGAGAAGCACGAGGGGGATTGCTGCAGGAGGAGGGGTGTGAGAAAACAGCTCATTTTTGGGGCGCTGTGCTCCGCTGCCCTCAGTTCCATCACACACCGTAAGCTCGTGCGTCCCCTAAATGCCCCACAGCCAGAACTGAGCAAGCTCTGCATGGGTTTAGAGATTTAGAGCACCCTCAACTCAGACGAGGGATTCCAGCTCCCAAACCACCAACCCCCACTCAGCACTGAGGCACACGTCGCTCTTATTGAGCTCTTAATTCAACTGGGAAACCATTTCCAGGCCCTCAGAGCCCAATGATTGCAGGAAAGGGAATACGACGCCTCCATGAGAGCTCAGAGCAGCAGCAAAACTCCTCTCCCTGCTCCGCCACGCAGGTGACTGCCACAGTGGTGGTGGGCTGACAGAACCCGCGGCCTCCGTGGTCCTTTCCAACCCTGACCATTCTTTTGTACGATTCTATGAAGCACTCAGCTCTCACCCTCAGCTCCGCGATCTTCTCCTGCTCGTTGGATTTCTGCTTCAGCACCGCGTCCAGCTTCTTCTTCAGCGGCTCCAAGTGGCTCTGGAGTTTGTACTGAGGGAAGGAAACGCGACTCAGCAAACCCCGTCCGGGGCAATCCCCTCTGTCCTTTCCTCTTTTTGGCCCTAATTTGGCGGCAGAGCTGAAAACAGAACCTCAGAGCCGACTTTCACACCACTTCCCTGTTGTTTTCTGCGAGGAACCGTGCTGGGAACGCGACTTGAAGCAGAAAATGTGCACCCAGACAGTTCCACTGCTCACACCGCCGTGCGGTTTCCCAACCCCCCACGCCTCCGACCCAACCAGCCCAGCAGGACGTACCCGGCTCCATCCCAACCTCACTTTCCCTCCAAACCTCCGCTCTCCCACCACAGCTCTTCCCCCACGCCCCACCCCAGCGCGACCCTTCCCCGTTCTGCACCTTATAATCCTGCACCACCTCCTCCAGGGGCACAACGCTGTGATGCTTGTGGCTCCGCGACTCCCTGCACACCACGCAGATCGCCTGCTCGTCCACCTCGCAGAACAGCTTCAGGGGTTCCTGGTGCTTCTCGCACAGATTCGGACACCCCCGACCTCCCGTTGCCGCCAGGACCCCCGGGCTCCCCCCGGGACCCCCCGAGGCCGAAGGGCCGGCGGGCGGCGCGAGGCGCTGCGGGTGCGGGTGGAGCTGCCGGATGATCTGCACCATATTGGCCAACTGGAGGTTGGGTCGGAAATTCCTCTGGAAGAAGGTTTTGCGGCACTGGGGGCACGTGAAGGTCTGCAGGCGGCGAGGGCGGGCAGGCAGGACGGGGGGCGGGGGGCTCTGCACTTCGTCCTCCTCCTCCTCCTCTTCCTCCACGTCCTCCTCCATCACATCCTCGTCGTAGTCATCGTCCCCAAAGTAGAGCTCTCCCTGCACCCCTCCGTCCCACAGCTCCTCCTCCACGGGGTCTGAGAATCACGGAATCATCGGGGTTGGAAAAGGGATCGCTGTGTCCAGCCCCCGCCCACCCCCACGAGGCCTCAGTGCCTTCCTCCGTAGTGAGGACCCAGCCAGAAGGACAATCATCTCCTGCCCCCACGAGCTGCACTATTTCTGACAGAAGCCAGGACGCCGTGGGGCTCCCGGGCACGCTGCCGGCTCACGTCCACCCCCACCTCCTTTCCCTGCACGCAGCTCTCAGCCACTCCGCCCCACGGAGCGCCGAGTGGGGCAGCGCCGAGCTGAGCGCAGGGCCCGCCACGCTGAGCTCCAGCCCACCGCCCTCAGCCCACCGAGCCCAGCCCGAGCCCCCCGCAGGGCCCTCCCACCTTCGGGTGGACCGAGGCTTCCCCCCCCCCCCCCCACTCAGCACCATCCGCTGCTGCACTCAGCTCCCTCGGCCACACATAAGGACACCAAACCGACCCGGCCCCGGCCCCCGGTACCTTCCCACAGCTCTCCGTCCTCCTCCTCCTCGCTCCACATGTCGTCCTCCTCCTCCTCGCCGCCTCCGTCCTCCTCCTCCTCCTCCTGCTCCACGTCCAGCTCTTCCTCCCCCAGCTCATCCTCCTCCTCCTCCTCCTCCAGCTCTTCCTCCTCCTCCTCCTCCTCTTCCTCCTCCAGCGCCGCGGCCCCGCCGCTCTCCTCCAGCTCGGCCTCCCCCCACAGCCGCGCGATGCACACCCGGCAGAAGTTGTGGCCGCAGCCGATGGACACGGGCTCCACGAAGTAGTCCAGGCAGATGGCGCAGATCGCCTCCTCCTGCAGCGTCTCCACCGGGTTCAGCCGCGCCGCCGCCGCTCCGTTCCCCACCGCCTCCATGGGGCGGCCCCTCCCCCTCCTCCCGCCCCACAGCGCGGAGCCGGGGCCCGGCCTGGAGGCCCCGCAGCACCGACAGCTCCGCGGCGCCGCGCCCGCCCGTCCGTCCGTCCCTCTGTCCGTCCCTCTGTCCGTCCGTTTGTCCCTCTGTCTGTCTGTCTGTCCGTCCGTCCGCCGCTCCGTCCGCCGCCGCCGTTCCGCTCCGGTGCGAACTCCGCACCGCTTCCGCTTTCCGCCCCTCAGCCGCAAGCCACGCCCCCTCCCCGGTGTCACCTGACCGGAACTCCGCGCCTCACGCGAATCACTTGACCGGAAGCGGCGCTCCCGTCGCTAAGCAACGCGGGGCGCGGGGGGCGTGGCTTGCGGCCGCTCCGCCCCCGGGTGGCTCAGCGGGTAGAGCGCGGGGCTCTTAACGTGAGGGCCGCGGTTCGAGTCCCGCGTCGGGAGCGTCCGTTTGGTTTTGTTCTCCCGTTTTGTCCCCGCTGCGCTCTGTCCGAGCGGGGAGCGGTGCGGGAGCGGTGCGGGAACGGCCCCCGCTCCTCCGCCCCCAAACCGCGCCCCGGACCGCGGAAATCGCTCCTTCATGGTCTATAGCGAGCAGCACGCTGCAGCGCGTTTCTGTAGTGTAGTGGTTATCACGTTCGCCTCACACGCGAAAGGTCCCCGGTTCGAAACCGGGCAGAAACACGGCTTTCCTTTTCAATTTTTCCCCTTTTAATTTTCGCGTTTCCACCTTTCTTCCCTTTGCCCGTTCTCTCCCTCCTTTCCCCTCTTTCCTGCAGCCCCGCAGCACCGCCAGGCATTTCCCCGCTGTTCCCGTAGGGGTGGGCTCTTTTTTTCCAGCGCAGCTCTTTCCCGTGGAGCTGCCAATGCACCGAGCCCGTAATTACGGCGATAATTAGCAGCATATTTAATAGCTACAATAATTAATGCGTGTTTTCCGGATCAGCGTGAATAAGTGCCTACTAAGGAGCGCCAATGTGAGCCCGGCTAGCTCAGTCGGTAGAGCATGAGACTCTTAATCTCAGGGTCGTGGGTTCGAGCCCCACGTTGGGCGCATGAGGAGTTCCTTTTTTTTCCCCTCTTCCACTGATTCCTCACCTCAATGCATCTCTACATCTCAGTGCAGTTCTATATTTATTCCAATATCTATCTGCAATCCATCCCAGCGCAGAGCCCTCGGTGAGTTTGCTTTGGAAATGCCTTACGATAATCGCAGAGAGGCGATAAATCCCCCCAACCCCTCTCCTGGCTGCCCGAGGAGGGGATCAATCCTGCTTTCCCCCAATCCCCCTGGTCCGTGGGGCAGCCACGAGCTGGTTCCAGCCCCCCCAGCTCATCCCCGATGGGCTGAGATCTCGCAGCCCCGCTTGGCTCAGGTTGAGCCCAGCCCTCGGGGCCGGATCTCTCTTATCTGTGGGGAGATAAGGAAGGAGGACAGGTCCGTCGTTCCCCCCGCGGCTCGGAGCCCGGCAGGGAAGCCCATGGCCGCGCAGAGCCCCTTGGACACCCTGCAGCGCGAGGCCTCCTGCTCCATCTGCTTGGGTTACTTCCAGGACCCCGTGTCCATCCCCTGCGGACACAACTTCTGCCGGCAGTGCATCACCCGCTGCTGGGAAGGGCTGGAGGCCGACCTGCCCTGTCCGCAGTGCAGGAGAACGGCGTCGCACAAAACCTTTCGGCCCAGCAGAGAGCTGTCCGCCATCGCCGCCGTCGCCCGGCAGCTGAGCTCGCTGCCGTGGGGTCGGTGCCCGCAGCACCGCGAGGCCCTGAAGCTCTTCTGCAAAGACGACCAGGAGCCGATCTGCGCTCGGTGCGACGCGTCCCGGGCTCACCGCTCCCACACCGTGCTCCCAGCACACCGGGCAGCGCAGGATTACAAGGTAATCCTCACCGCGCCCCGAAATCCCGAGCTGAAGCTGCAGAGCATCCCCACGGGGCACTGCAGGGATCCCTCCCTTGGTGCTCCCCCTCCATCCTTCCCCTTCGCAGTTCAGGACCGTCGGCCCTTTGCAGCCCTCCCACCCTCCCCTCCCTTCCACGCTTTGCAGCCTTGCGAGAGAAAGCCCTTAAAACCAGCACGGAATGATCTTGCTGCTGAATCTACAGTGCTGGACGCTGAGTAGTCCCCACGATGAAGGCTTCAGCAAAGCCTCTCCCGTCTGACCGGAGCGGCTCAAGTGGGAAAACGGGTTTTCCCCCTTTCTTCTTTTGGTGCAGGAAGAAATCCAGGCTCGCCTCCAGGCTTCAAAGGAGGAGAGGGAGAAATACCTGGAAAGCAGGAAAACCGGCGGCAGGACGAACCTGTACCTGGTGGGTGCAGCAGAGGGGCTGTCTGCCTCCCCTCCCCACCCTCCCCCATTTGTTTTGGTTATTTGTGGGGCAGACCTTGCATGTTTGGCTTGCAGCTGTGCTGGGAACGCACCCAGGCTGTGTTTATCAGCTGGGGTTACACAGCAACCCCTGCACCGAGGAGATAACGCTGCAGGTCCTCCCTAACCCTGTAAACATCCCCCGTGCAGACCTCAGCTCTATTCCCTCCTTCGGTTTTGCTCTCAGGGTAAAACTCCTGAACCCCCCCCCCCCCCCCCCCAATGCTTCTCCCCAGGTCCCCAGCAGGATGAATTCTGTCTGCTCGGTGTTTAGTGCCCACGGACATCAGTGTCACATTCCCATTGGCACTGGTGATAAATCCCCGTTGGTTTTGGTTGGGCATCCCGAGACCAGCGCTGAAGAATCCATCCCCTTAACTTTGGGGGCAGTGGGATTTTCCTTTTGCCCCCCACCCGTTCCGCTCCCAGGGACGCTCTGATTCCATCGGGTTTTCCTTCTGCAGCGGAGCTGTGGCACATATGTCCGAATTGTGCCAACTGTGCTCAGATTTGCCCAAATTTTGCCAACCTCAGAAAATAATCCAGCTGCAAAAAGCGTGGTGCATGGGGTGGGGGGGATCCTCCCGCCCTTATTCCATCCCGATGGCTTTCCCTCTCATCCCAACAGGAGAAAACCAAGAAGGAAGGGAAGAGGATAGTGTGTGAATTTGAGGGACTGCAGCGCTTCCTGAAGGAGCAGGAGCGCTTCCTCCTGGTGCAGCTGGCGGACCTGGACAGGGCCGTCACCAAAGTGCAGGAGGACGCGGTGACGAAGGTGTTGGAGGAGCTGTCCCACCTCGACACCCTGATCTGGGAGATGGAGGGCAAGTTCCAGCAGCCGGACGGCAAATTCCTGCTGGTGAGAACCCCAGGGATGGTGGGAATTGGGGGGGGGGATGTGGAGCAAACCCTGAGAACCCAAATTGAGTCCCGTGGGAGATCCCTGCGGAGTGGGACCACACCGTGGGCAGAGTCATCTCTGCTACGCACTGCTGTCAGAATTCACCTCTGCGAGAAGGAGCAGCCCGTGGTGCTCCTCTCCTGAACCATCTCTTCCTCTCTCCTCCCATCTTTAGGACATCAGGAGGCTCCTGAATAGGTAATGTGGCTCCTTCCCGTTCTCACCCTGATTCTCGGATAGCGCCTGGGGGAGGACCTCAAGGCAGAGGGATCCCAGGGGAATACGGGGTTTTGTCCCCGGACAGATATCCTCGTCCCACAGCCATTGAGAATAAAACGAATGGCCCGCTCTCTCACACAACGTTGCCCCCAAACGCCCATCCTTCCGCTCCCTTTGCAGCTGCGAGATGATGAAGTTCAGCCCTCCGGAGGAGATTTCCCCACATCTGGAAAGAAAACTGGAGGACTTCCTTCAGAAGAACGCCCTGGTGAGATGCACGCTGCAGAAGTGCCAAGGTTTGGGAGGGGGTGAACCCAAAGCCCCCAAACCATCAGCGTTCCCCTTCCCATCTCCCAGTGTGACAAATCCGAGCTCCAACCTGACGCATAAACCTGATGCTGTGCATCTGTTCTTTTCAGACAGCCTGATGTTTCAGCTGCAAGAGCCAGGTAAGCAGACAGTGGCAGCGGAGTGGGAGAGTGGGTTTCGTTGGTGTGCAGGTGGAAAAAACAATGGAATCCCACAGGGAAGGGAGGGAAAGGGGACAGTGGCCTGATGCTGGTGGCAAAAAAATGATTCAAGGCAAAACCTAAGAGTGCTTGTGCTTCCCCTTCTCCTCCATGAATGTCCAGCTGTCCCCTTCCCGTGTCTTTGCTGCCCTAAAAGTTGTCCTCTCCCTATTATCTTACACCTCTACTGGGGGATGCTGAGGCTGGTGGCAACCCCACGCACCCCACGGTATCATGAACGTTGGAAAAGACCCCAAAGATCCTCTAACCCAACCATCAGCCCACCCACCACCACTAACCTTCATCCGAAAGTACCCAGAGAAAAGGATGGGAGGGGGAGAAATCTCCCCAGCTCTCCCCAAGACTAAATCCTACCTCCATTCCCCCTCACATCCCGCAGCCAACGTCACCATGGACCCCACCACTGCTCACCCCAACCTCCATCTCTCCGAAGACAGAAAACAAGTCCGGGGCCAGCTGGTTCCTCAGGACCTCCCGGAGAACCCCGAGAGGTTCAGCTTCGAGCCCTGCGTGCTGGGCTGCCAGGGCTTCACCTCGGGGAGGCACTTCTGGGAGGTGGAGGTGGGAGCAGGCGGGGTCTGGGCCCTGGGGGTGGCCCGAGCTTCCATGAAGAGGAAGGGACCCATGAGCTTCACCCCCAAAGAAGGCGTTTGGGCGCTGGAGGTCTACCACTCCCTTACATCCCCCCGTGCCAACCTACGTCTGACCGCGCTTCCCAGGAGGATCCGGGTCTCCCTGGACTACGAAGGGGGTCGGGTGGCATTTTTCAGCTCAGACGACGACGCTCCCATCTTGGTGTACACCAGAGCTTCGTTCAACGGGGAGAGGGTCCTCCCTTGGTTCAAGGTGGGGATGGGGGCTCGCCTGCAAGAAATCTCCCAAAATTCCCCCTCAGAGGATCAGTCCATGAGCGGGCAGCTGATGTCCCACCTGGACTGGGTTGGGTTCAGATCTCCCCTGAAGATCTGTCCTTGAGATGTGAAAGGACGTGTGCTGTGGTTGTTGGAGCACTGTGCCACGGGGACTCGCTGCTCTGCCCCACGTCCGTCCCCGTCGGGAGCTTTGGGATGCAATGGGGAAACCACCGGAGGGCATCGAGGAGTTGGAAGGGAAGGGACAGAGGGGCTGAAGGAGGATGGAGAGCACTTGGGAAATCAGAAATCGGCCTTCCTAAGTCTGTTTTGCCTTTAGCAGATCGAATCCTCCTATTTATAATCCTACTTGTTTTCTGTCTGACATCTGACGTCAGCCTCCTGCTGTGGGGAGCTGCCCTCCGCCTGCACTTCTGAGGTTTATTCTTAATAAAAAATATGTGCTGTGTGGTCCACTTTCTGCCTCGCTGTGGGTGTATGGGTTTGCTGTGGGTGTACGGCTCTGGGTTTGCTGTGGGTGTACGGCTCTGGGTTTGCTTTGGGTGTACAGATCTGGGTTTGCTTTGGCTGTACAGATCTGGGTTTCCTTTGGCTGTACAGATCTGGGTTTGCTTTGGGCCAACAAAGTTAAGAAGAGCGGCACAGAGTGAGGGTTCACCTGAATGGATTCCCTCAAAAACCGATTTTCTTCTGAGAAAGCCCCAAAGAGGAAGAGGCAGCACCAAAATAAACACGGGGCGGTGATTGATTAGAGAACCAAGAAGAGGAACCAAGAGAGAGCGGGAGTGACATCGGGCTCAGAATAACAGATGCGATATGAGTGGGCATCCCGTGACAAAACCTCACCTCGCCATCCCCAAAGGTCAAATTCGCAGCTGAAATGTCAGCGTCGTCCTTTGCTGCGTCGCTGCCTCTCCTCCATCTGCCTCCCGCTGCCTCCCGGTCCCATCTGTTGGGGAATAGGAGTGAAGCAGCTCTGATTCTCTTCCAGGGTCCGTTCAGCTCCAGAGATCTGTGGTGCAGACAATTCCAGCCCAGCTGGTTGGTCGGGCTCTGCAGTCAGTGCTTTTTGGGACTCGTTTGCCCAATGGTGGGCGCCTTATTTTGGGATGAAAGGCACCGTGCCCCAGGGAAGCGGTGGCAGGGAGTTTGCTTACAGTTGTTCTGCTCCCAGAGTCCCCGTGGCTCTTCCCGATGGGAAGGGTTTGCTGGAGGTGCAGTTCCCCCCTGTAAATGTGATGTGTGGGTTTATGGGCGTGTGGTTCAGCCATGGGGCTCAGCACGAGGGGTAGAGATGGTTGGGAATGTTTCCCCCAGAACTTAGAGTCAGGATAGTGAGTGCAACGTGTGGGCTGTGAGAGAGAGGTCAAGTCCCACAGACCCTCCCTCACGCTCCTCCTCCTCCCATAAGGTTCTGGTTGGGCATTTCTTTCCTTATTTCCTTACAGTTTCCCCATCTTTGCCCCTAACCCCACCCCCAGTGGCTTTATCCTAAAGGGAAAGTGCCAAAAGCCACAAACCCTCAGCGTCCCCCTGGGATAGGGAACTGGAGGAGAACCGAGGGACAACCCCGAAGCTCCCAGCACACCTGGGCAAGGCTGTGACCAGGAGCAGACCTGCAGGCTCAACGCACTCCTCCCGGACTGGGAAGGAGCAGGAAGGGAGAGCCCCAACCCCATCAAAGGGCTGAAAACAACAGGTTCTGTCGGTTCACCAGGGTAGAGATTCAGACGGATATTAGGTTTCCTGAAGGAGGAGAGAGAAGGTCTCCGAGGAAGAGGAGCGCCCTGGAGTGCAGGAACCTGGAGGACCTGGTAGGTGTCGGGCACTGGACGGCAGCGCGTCATCGTTAGGGACATTTCTTTCCATCCTTTTTGCTTCCTGCACTTCCAGTTGAGGGCCCCCAACACGCACCCACCTCCTGATGACTGCCACCAGCACAGTGTGACTTTGTGTTACTCTCTATTTTGCGCTGAGTTTGGTTTATTCCCTTCCCCTCCTCCTCATCCTTTTGTAAGCATTCCAGTTCACCACTGAGCCCCCCCAGTGGGTGATGCCCACCAGTGAGTGGCATCTCCAGTCCCATTGCTCTTAATTTTAACGCTATGCACCTCAAAAGAGACGAGGAGGGAAAGCTGAGCCCCAGCAGGGAATGCTCAGGTTCCAGGCAGGAAAACGTGAGCTCTTCTCTCTCCCACAGCTGGAAGACCTGAAAAATGAGATTGAGAAGAGGCAGAAAAGCACCGCCAAACTCTCGGAGGAGATTTCCCCGCTGGATACGAAAGGAGAGAAGAGCCAGCAGTCGGTGAGTGGATTCCTCCAGGGAAGCTCTTCTCAAGGGGAAAAATCCTTTGGGGACGTCCTCCCCACCCCGACCAACTTTCTGGTGCTTTCCTCCTGCTTGATGCCCATTCCTTCCACCAGCCTGAAACCCCCATGACAACCAGGAGGTTGAGATTTGCAGCCTCTTCTTTCCCCAACCCTTTTCTCCTCACCTCGGCACTCCCAATATTTTTTGCCTTGCTGAGGAAGGTCCCCGTGAGGTTGCTGTTAAAAATCCACGGCAGGGTTGGGAGAGACAGTTCCTCTTGGAGGAAGACCCAAGAGGTCCATCCCCCGTCAAACAGTGCATTATTTCCATGACCTAACGACAACATGGGTCGTGCAATGACCTGAGGTTCCTCTCCTCTTCCTCTCTTCTGTCCCCAGGATGCGAAAAGCCCCATCTCCAGGTACGTGGCCTCCTTGAAAAGCTGTTCCTTGAGCTTCTCACCAAGCAGTGGCCGCAGAGGAAGAGCTCATCGCTGAATGCTCTTCTGCTCCGGGGAAATGGCGAGCTCTGGAAGGCTATTCTGGAGATCACCACTACGTGCTAGCTTCTGCCTTCCTCTTCTTGATGATTTGGGGGGATATACTGACCAGAGGGGCTCCAATCTGAGGTTTGGGTTGCCAAGGGGTGAGCACCACCATCCCCTCATCTCTCGTGGCATCGGATTTTTTGAAATAATGACATAATCACTCTGAAAAACACGTTTATTTTCCCTCCAGGTGTGGAAAAGTGACCTTCCAGCTGCCAGCGGGTGTTTCTCCGGAGCCAGAAGAGAGGGTCTGTCATTTCTCATGGAGGAACGGCGCTCTGAAGGACACCCTGAAGAAGCTACAAGGTACTCAGGAGGGAAATGGAGCGATATTGGCAAAAGCCAGAAGCCCATGGTTCATTCTGGACTCGCTTTAGGAATAGAACGCCACAGAGAGATGGAAGAGCAGTGGGTTATTCCCATTCAGGAGAAATGAATAGTTGAGACCCAAAGGAATTAATACCTCGGTTGAGGTATTTGAGACCCAAAGGAATTAATACCTCATTTGCCACTCTCTTGATGACATCCTTTGCTGTAGTCCTTGAGAAGTGCTCACGGAGGAAGGTTGGGCTGCTCCGTGGCTCTGCTCCCCTCCAGCTTCGCCTTTCCTATAAGGGCTTTGTGCTGAGCATGTGAACCTAAAGCCGCCGTACCTGCTGGGTGGTGGCATGCCTAGACCGACAGGCTGTGCCCCAAAGGACAGAAATAGGTGCTGAAGGAAGGGTACACCAAGTCAGGGCAACCAGACGAGTTTTCTTCACCCTGCAGGCTGAGTCTGGTTGCAGTTGGGGACGACAGCCCCGGGGCAGATCCCTCGCCTTGATAAATAACCATTTCCCTAAAGCAAAGACAGCAAGCGGGCTGACCTCCTTCATTATCCCTGCCGTCAGATTTCGGCTCTTTCTTTTGAACCATGGGGTTGACTGAACTGGTCTGGGTTGGTCTGGGAGATAAAGCACTGCAGACTTCGCTAGGTAATGTCCCGTGGGTCTCTTTCCTTCCTTTTTTTCTCCCCTCACCACTCCTTTTGGCCGACAGAGCAGAAATTCTGCCCCGCAGAATGGTTGAGGCTGGAAGGGACGGTCCCATCCTACAACCCCACTCAAGTGGGGCCGCCTAGAGCACATCCAAGTGCTGGAGATCCAAGATCTCCACATCTTCAGCCCTGAGGACCCAAAACCTCCCCCTCCTCTTACACCCCTTGTCCTCTCCCCCCACAGCCAGCATCACCCTGGACCCCGACACCGCCCACCCTGACCTCATCCTCTCCGAAGACCGAAAGAGTGTGAAACGTGGGGAAGGACGCCAGGAGCTCCCCGATAACCCCGAAAGATTCTCCTACTGGCCCTTCGTGCTGGGCCATCAAAGCTTCACCGCCGGCCGGCACTGCTGGGAGGTGGAAGTGGGGGACGAAGGGGACTGGGCCATCGGTGTGGCCCGTGAATCCATCCCTCGGAAGGGACAACTCAGCCTCTGCCCCAAAGGGGGGATCTGGGGGGTGGAGAAATGGGGAGGGCAGGTCCGGGCGCTCACCACCCACAAGGTGACGCTGTTAGCTCTGCGCTGGGTGCCCAGGAGGGTCAGCGTCCACTTGGACTACGCCGGAGGGACGGTGACGTTCTTTGATGCAGATGAAGGGGGGCTCATCTTTGTTTTCTCCCACGCGTCTTTCGCTGGGGAGAGGATCCGTCCGTGGCTGTGGGTGGTGGGGGCCAGGTCCAAGCTGAGGTTGTGTCCCTAAGATACGGACGGGTCCTCCGTCCTCAGGGGGACGGCCACGTTTCCACCCATCCCACGGGGAACAAAAATGAGGAGCTGGGTTTTTATGCACCCTTCGTCCCTGTGAATCTATCGTCGCAGAATCGTATTGATATGATATGGACCGATGTGGTGTCGTTAAGGAGTGCTGAGGAAGAGGAAAATGGGGCAAAAAACAAAAGGAAAAGTGCTGCCGTGGGTAACTGGGATGTGGAAAATGGGGGTCAAAAGGGAAAACCCCACCCAAAAGAGTGGCAGAAAGGCAGATTTCCACAGGGTTTGTCCCATCAGGTACAGTTGCCCCCATCTGAGACAGTCCCCTTCAAATCTCTCCTCAAATATCCGGTATTTGGAGCCTTGGAGCATACAATAATTAATAATAAACCAGGAAATTTTCCCCTCTGTGTCTTTCTCTCTGCCAATAGCAGAACACAGCACTTTCAGGGCTGCCCCACTTCCATGGATCTCTTTGGGTTCCAGCACAGCCAACCCTGTGCAGATACCGGGAATGGGATTGGGTCACCCCAAAGTCCGATCCCCCTTGGAATTGCCAACAAACTCTTCAGACATTTCCTGCACCCTCAGGGCCATAGTGGAAATCTGTCAAATGAATCAGAAAGATGAAGATTTCTCTTTCTCCCCATCTGATTGCTGACCTCTGTAAGAGGGTGCAGCGGTTTCCCCCTCATCTCCACAAACCTGACATCCAGCAGCAGTGGATAAGCAGATGCAGAAGAATTTTACAACACATGAACCTTTTTACTTCATCTAAAACAGAACCAATGGAAACGTTTTTTTTGGGTACAGATCTTCAGGAACGCAGCGTGATCTGAGAGCCCTCACTCCACACCAGGAACCAGGGGTGAATGCTCTCCCCTCTGAATGGGGCTGATGGGAAAATGAAGATCAGGGCCCTCTTATCGGCATCAAAAAATGCCACCTGACCGCCCTCGTAGTCCAGGGTGACCCGAACCCTTCTGGGGATGGGGATCTGGGGCAGCGTCATGCGCTCGAAGGAGGAGAGAGCCCAGAACTGTCCCTCGCAGAAACCCATAGACCAGAGCTCAATCTCAGGGCTTGCACCGCTCTCTTCTCTCCTCTTCAGGGACTCCTTGGCCACCCCAACAGCCCAGGAGCCTTTGGGGGTCACCTCCACCTCCCAGCAGCATCTCCCCGAGGTGATGCCCTCCCGGCCCAGCACGAAGGGATCGGTCCCGAATTCCTCATCGGCCGCGTCCCGTTGTGCGTCTTCCCACCTCACGCTCCTCCCATCCTCCGACACGGCGAGCTGGGGGTGAGCTGTGGCCGGATCCAGGGTCACACTCACTGCCAAAGGAAACCAGAGCATTTCCCATGACTCCAGGACTGTTGGGATGAGCAGGGAGGTCCACCAGAGTCACCCCATCCCTTGGGACGCCCCTCTCTTTTTAGGATGCTCCTCCCTTTGGGACCCTCTCCCCCCTTTGGGACCCTCCTCCTTCTTTGGGCAGAGGATTCCTGCACTCCATGAGATGTTTTCTCCCTCTTTTTCATTGCTTTTTTCAGACAGATCTCCCCCAGATTTCCCCCCCCCCCAACACAACCCCTCCCATGCTGCACTCATCCTTCCTTTGGGTTTTCTCAACCCCTCCTCCTCCAGAAGATGGACTTACTCTTTTCAGGCAGCTCAAACATCAGGATTTCTACAAGAAAAGGGAGATAAAAGGGAAATGTCTGATATAGCATTGTAACATCAACGTGGATTGTTTTGCCCAATAAACGTCTCTTCAGTGCTGCCACAGATATTGCTCCTTCTCCCCACTGCAGCCCGTACTCAATACCTCTGAAGTTCCTCAGAATCTCCTCCAACGCATTATTTTTCTCCCTGAAGTGGCTGAGATTCCTTTCCAGGTCTGGAAGAAGCAATGTGGGCTGCGGGAAGTTTTCCTTTCCCAACCTGGAGGAGGAGGAAAGAATGTCCAACCACTGTTCTCCCCTTTATCGCTTCCGTTTCCATTTAACGAGGTGGGCTCAGGAAGCTCCGTACCTGCTCAAGGTGCTCCCGATGTCCTGGAAAGGAGAATGGGGAAAAGAAATGCAGTGAATGGACTTTGGTAGGAAAACCGAAAGCCCAACATCTTTCTGTTGGCCATCATCCAGAGCCACAGGGCAGCACGGTGAAGTTAACCATGCGGCATTCTCCCCCTCCTCGCCTGCAGAAATTTGCTTGCCGGCTGCTGGCACTTCTCCTCCATCTCCTGGATCACGGATTCCAGATGGGAGATCTCCTTGGTCAGGCTGGTGACGTTCTCTTCCTGCTTTTTCTGCACATCCCTCTCCAAGTTTTCCAGCTGAGCCAGCAGACGGTGCTCCTGCTCCTCCAGGAAGAGGCGCAGCCCTTCAAATCCACCCAAAATCTTCCGCCGTTCAGCGCTGGTCTTCTCCTGCCAGGAGAAGGGGTCATGGGAGAAAGAGGCAGTGCCTGATTATCCTCAAGTGTTCCCCAGCAGAGATGTCCTGATGTCATGCAGTACACCCCCAAGACAACGATGTGAGCAAACCCACTGAGGTTTTGCTTTGCATCCTTTAACAGAGCACCCTTACAGGGCTCCGGACTCCCCCTGCTATCTTATTTTCCCCATAGAGTCCTTAAAAAAACAACCACCGCCAAAAAAAAGCCCACCAACCCACAGTGCTTCACTTGGTTTGGTGCATGGGAAGACCCCAGTCCCACCGCAAAGCTCTGATTATCACACCTGGAGCCGAAGGGGACCCCCCACACCCTGATCCTGCTC
Source organism: Callipepla californica brunnescens (assembly GCA_023055505.1). Classification (NCBI taxonomy): domain Eukaryota; kingdom Metazoa; phylum Chordata; class Aves; order Galliformes; family Odontophoridae; genus Callipepla; species Callipepla californica. The sequence continues at coordinate 406,760 of JALIRH010000172.1, forward strand.
TTAAAAATCAGACTCTCACCAAATTCTCCCAGTTTCTCCTCATTTCATCCTCTCGGAGCCCCAGGAGTTTGTCCCTGTCTTCCTTCAGCGCTTGCATATGGGATTGGATTTGTCCCTGGGGGAAAGAAAACGCGATTCCAGGAGCTGGGAGTTTGCAGAGAGCACAGAAACGTTTATTTGGGAGAGGGATTGCATCGTGGTCAGCCCCAGAGCCCCTTGGTTCAGAACTCCGGGACGTGGGAAAGCTTTGAATGGGAATCACTGGGAAGAAACGCTGCAGGGCTTCTGGAGCCAGCTCGCTGCTTCGAGCAGTGCCTGCTGAGAACCGGACCCGAGCTCTGCCATGCGGAGCAGGCGGAGGAGCCCTCAGACCTTCGGTTTACCCGAGCCCTGAGGTCAGACCCAGTGTGAGAAGTGAAGCAGCGGAAGCAGCGGTGCACGGTGTGCGCCCTCATTTCGAAACGGCCCTCTCTGCTCCGGGGGGGTGAGAGCACCCCGAGAGGGGACAACGCTCCCACCCCCAACCCGCAGCCCTGGGGGTGGGGAGGGACACTGCAGCCCCATGGCAAAGCACTGCAGAGGGATCCTCGCACCCCAGCGGTGCTGATTAGACAAAAAGAAATAAACCCACAAACATTACCCCCCCCCCCCCCCCCAAAAGAAAACCCCAAACCCTTTACCTTGTATTCCTGGACAGCATCCTGCACGGGGAGCATCGCGTGAGCCCGGTGCGCCCGCGACTCGCGGCACACCACGCAGAGGAAAGCTTCGCAGTCCTTGCAGTAAACGCTCAGAGGTTCGCGGTGCTTTTGGCATCCCCGGTGGTCCCCGTGGGCCGCCCGCAGGCTCAGCCTCCTGGCGACCTCCAGCACCCGCGCCAGCTCCCGGTTGGGACGGAAACTTCTCTCCGGAGCCGTCTCGTTGCATTGGGGACAGGAGAACTCCGCCGTGGACCATTCCCAGCGCCGAGCGATGCACGCCCGGCAGAAACTGTGTCCGCAGTGGATGGAGACGGGATCTCGGAAGAAGTCCAGGCAAATGGGGCAGGAGGCTTCGCTGGGGAGGTGGGGAGTGGGGTTGGCTGCAGCCATGGGGCCCCACGGAACACTGAGGGTTTCATTTTCCCCGCCGCGAGGGAAAGGCGTTTCCCTTCCCACCAAGTTTGGGGTGGGCAGAGCCAGAGCTGAGCTCGGGGTGGGGGAGAGCCGGTGACGGCCTGGGTTCTAATGGTCACATCCCCTATAACTGTGCCCTATACATCCCCATGGGTGTGCCAGTCCACAGGGGGTGGAAGAATGAGGATGAGACCCACAGCACAGATGGGAATCAAAGGGATTTGGGGTGGGGGCTTAGGATGGGATGAGGGAGAGCTGTTTGCATCCCCTACAGAGGTCTCCATGCCCTAAATTTCAGCACGGGTGTCCTGATACCCAAAACATCAGGTCCCCACAGCACTGCAGGAAGGGAGAAAGGAACAGAACCCACAGCACGGATGGGAGCAAAGGGGATTTGGGGAAGGAGCTGGGATGGGGGATAACTGGTGGCGGTCCAAGTCTTGCTTGTTGCATCCCCTATAAGCGGTACCCGTGCACTAAACACTGCTCCTCTGCTCCCCGAAGCATCTGTACCTTGAAGCAAGGTACCTTCAAGCTTTTGGGAAGATATTCCCTCAGCCACATTTTCCCTCACCCTCCTTCACCTACGTGCACAGAAATGGGCTCAGGCAGCCCCCAGACGCCTCTGATTCCTCCACGCTGCTCCAAAACTGTACCGAATTTCCTCAAAATTCCCTGGGGAGGGCAATGGGATCGCGAAGCCAGCCTGTGGGGTGGGACCAGAACGCCCACAGCCACCCCTGGGTGCCCCTCCAGGAAGACCCAAAGTCCTCAGAGCTGAACTGGAAGAGATCCCGAGGGCGGGTGGGGGTGGGTGGGGGCCATGGGGCGGGTGTGGGGCGCGGGTGGGGCCGCTCGGGGCTCATTAGGGCCAAACGAAGTCACGGTGTGGGGTTTGGAGGGTGCCAACCTCCCGCTGGTTTCGTTCTGAGCGCTCTGCACCCAAAACCGGCGACCCATTGCAAAACCCCGCACACAAACAACAGCAGATGCGCTGCTGAGGGTGCTCTCATGGCTTCGTTGCCCCGCATCGTCCCCGTGCGAGCGCGCACCGCTCGCTTTGCATGCAGGGTGCAACCCCCGCAGCTGCTGTGGGGCACTGGGCTGTGGGCAGTGGGGCAAATTCAGGGACTCTCGTTTTATGGGGTGAGGAATTACACCGCGAACCCTCTGGGACAGCTCTTGGGAATGTTTAAATCCGTCTGCAACGCTGCTTTGGTGGGGAAGCGATGGATTTGGGGCTGGACGCAGCAGTGTGGGGGGGGGGAGCAGGAGCTTTTGCAGCAGGATGTGATTAAAGATAAGCCGTAATTGGCGGCTGCTCGGCCCCGGGCTCAGCACTGAGCCCTGCAGAATGAAATCAGAAATCTGATTAAAAGCAGAACTGAAAGCGTCAGCTCCGCACGGCGCAGAAACGAGGGCAGTAACTGAAGGAGCAGTGAAGAAGCAACGAGCGGAGGTTCTGGTGCTGAGGAGGGGCTGTGGCCAAGCTCTATTCCTCATTAATTAATGCCTTAACACTGCCTTTGTTAATGAGTAAAGCGGGCAGACTGCTGGGGGCTGCCGCGTGGGGTTGGGGGCTTTATTTGGGGGGTGCTCTATGGAAGCTGCAGCTCTCTTAATGAGGCAGGAAGTAATTAAAGCTGTTAGCCTTCACTGCAAAGAAGCTCTCTGTCCCTCCAGGAGCAGGGGACAGCCCTCGTGGAAATAGGGGCACCCCTCCGTCTCTCTGGGTCTTGGAGGGTGTCCTCCAGCTCTGCGCCGCGGTGCCCTTAACGAGGCAGGAAGTAATTAAGGCGGTTTTATTTTCATCGCTCCCTTTCGCCTTCCCCCGAGCACCTGCAGGAAGGGCGACAGAGCGGGTGCAAAGCGAAAGCTGCTCGGCCATCACCGCCACCACCATGGATGAAGATAACCCGGCCGAGAGCTTCCAGGACGAGGCCTCCTGCTCCCTCTGCTTGGGTTTCTTCCAGGATCCCGTCTCCATCCACTGTGGCCACAACTTCTGCCGGGCGTGCATCACTCGCTGCTGGGAGGAGGAGGAAGAAACCTTCCCCTGCCCCCGCTGCAAAGCGACGGCCACGCAGAGAAACCTCCGCCCCAACCGCGAGTTGGCCAAGATCATCGAGATCGCCAAGAGGTTGAGCCTGAGGGTCCCCAGCGCCGGGGAGCGGCTGTGCGAGAGGCACCGGGAGGTCCTGAAGCTGTTCTGCGAGGAGGAGCAGGAGCCCATCTGCCTGGTGTGCAGGGAGTCCCACGCTCACCGCCTCCACGCCGCCGTCCCCATCGAGGAGGCGGCGGAGGAGCACAAGGTACCCACCCAGGAGGGGTCTCGGGTGCTGCTTCGCGTGGAAATCGTTGGGTTTCCAACTTTTCTCAACGTGTTTTGTCGGGTTGGGGGATGGCCCGGCGCTGCTTCGGTCGTCCCAGTGCTGTCTCCGTCGGGGAGATGGTGGAGCACGAGGAATGGAGGGCACTGGGGAGGAGGAGGAGGGTGGAGGAGGGCTCCCGGTGTGTGGCTTTGCCTTCCATGGTTGGGTTTCCATTCTTTTTCAATGTCTTTTGTGGGCTGGAGGATGGCCAAGCTCTGCTTTGCTGACCCTCCTTTCTCTTCCACCGTTGGTCATCCCAATGCTCTTCAAGATCTCACTCTCGTACCATCGTAGAGATCCCAAAAGTCAGCCCAGAATACCATGTAAGGGAGAGGGCTGAACAAAACGCACCAAGGAAATGTTTCCTCTCCATCCAGGAGAAGATCCAGGCTCACGTGCAGATCCTGAAGGAAAAGAAGGAAAAGCTGCAGGGGCTGAAAGCGGCCGAGGAAGGGAGAAGCCTGGAATTCCTCGTAAGTGCCTGTCCCTGCGCGGCGGTGGCCTCGTCCCTTCCCTTCCCTCGGGTCACCCCTGCAGGATGGATGTGAAGGCAGAAGATTTGCTGTGGCCCCAGAATCGCACCTCTGTGCTCCTTCGGGTGTGCAAACTGGGAACGTCCTCTTCGTTGGGTGGTGGGAACACCCACTTCCCCCACGTCTCCTTGCTCCTCGAGCACTTTATTTGGGAGCACGTGCAGGATTTTGACAGGATGCAGCTGATTTTCTTACCCCTCGGCTTGCACACAAGTGGGGCACGCTCCCAGGTTCCCCTTATAAATATATACAGAAAGAAAGAACCACACAATTGCTCCTTCCACGCCTCGATTTCCCTTTCTGTGTTTATGGTTTTGCTTTACATCACGCCTTGCTGGCCAAAGGTCTGCAGCGTTTTGGGTACAAAGATCACAGCCCCTGGGAAATGCCCTCAGCCAGCCCCAGAAATGGCACAAATAACAAGTGTTACCCATCGCTCTGTGAATGTCGGTGGAATTTATGGCCTTGCTGCACCCAAAGCCATCCCAATAAATCAGCTTTGTCGCAGTGTGGAGCCTTGAGCGAGCTGAATCTCCCTGCAGGAGAAGGTGGAGCAGGAGAGGCAGAAGGTGGTGTCGGGCATCAGGGAGCTGCAGCAGCTCGTGGAGCAGCAGGAGCGTCTCCTCCTGGGGCGGCTGGAGAAGCTGGACCAGGAAATCGTGAGGAGGAAAGAGGAGAGCGTGGCCAAGCTCCTGGAGGAGATCAGCACCGTCAGCGAGCAGATCCAGGAGCTGGAGGAGAAATGCCAGCAGCCACCGTGCGAATTCCTACAGGTTCCTCTCACTGCGACCTCCAAACCCTTTTAATTCAAGCACAGCTGGTTTACATCCCTATTTGAGATGGGTACGGGGTTCGGCTGCTCTCGCCCTGATGCTCTTCTCCCTTCTTTCCCTTGTAGGACAGCAGGAACATCTTGAGCAGGTTCGTGGCTCTTCCATAAGTCTCTGTGATATCATTTATTCCCATACTGGAGGTGCTCAGCAATGAAACCCCACTCCCATATTTACCCCCTGTGCAGACCTATAGGATAGAACTAGGATGCTACCAAAGGTGCCCTGGGCCACCCAAAATTACAACCCTACTGAAATATCTAATTGATTATCCAGATAATTAAACACCCGGGAGCACAAACAGATAGAAGGGGAAACTGAGTGTGGACTTTCCACCCCTCACAGCAGACCCCGATGTGAATGGGGATGGGTTAAGGAGGTGGGTTACTGGAAAAACCAAACCCAGAAAGGAAACCGCAAATATTGTGCTCCCTTCCAGGCTGGAGAGTGAGAAATCCCAGGAGGAGCCGGAGAGATTGCCTGGAGAAGAAGGAAACCCCACCACCCCTCCTCAGAAAAACACTGCCCTCAAGGAGACACTGATGCAGTTTCGAGGTAGGGAGGAGTCGGGGAGGAGAAGGGTTGAGGGCTCAGCAGATTGGGGTCTGTTTGCTGTAGGTTTTGGGGAGGAAATCCCAACGGAGCAGAGATCCTGGAGCAGAGATGTCGACCCAAAGAACCCTGCAGCCTGACCAGTAGCGTGGAAAATCAATGGATCTTAAGGAATAGTGGGGAAGGAAATACAAATCCAATGACCCCCAGAGGTCCCTTCCAACCTCAATGTTCCCGAGTGGGGAAAATGGGGAAATCGCGTCCCTAAGACCAAGGCAAAGCGTCCCTAAGCCCTCTGGGATGGAGCCGTGCTTCCAACGCTCATCTCTTCCGCCCTCAGAAAGCCTGACGCTGGACCCCGACACAGCGCATCCCCGCTTGGTCCTGTCCGAAGACCTCAGATGCGTGCGATGGGAAGAGAGCCGTCACCCCCGTCCCCGAAAACCCCAAACGCTTCGATTCGTCCCGCTGCGTTCTGGGCTGCGAGGGCTTCAGCGCGGGGCGGCACTACTGGGAGGTGGAGGTGGGCGACGGGGGAGCGTGGGCTGTCGGCGTGGCCAAGGAGTCGGTGGAGAGGAAGGGGAGGATCAGCGTCAAACCCGACGCGGGGATCTGGGCGGTGGGGCAATGTGGGGCTCAGTATCAGGCTCTCACCTCGCCCGCCAGCCCCATCGAGCTGCTCGCTGCCCCCAAAGTGGTCGGGATTTACCTGGATTACGAAGCCGGGCGAGTGGCGTTTTTCGACGCCGACAACGAGGTTCCCATTTTCGCGTACCCTCCCACATCTTTTGGGGGGGAGAGGGTCCTTCCCCTGCTCTGCCTGGGGAGGGGCTGCCGGTTCACGCTGTCCCCGTGAGACCCCGTGGGGCAGCAGTGCCTTCAGCTCAAACCCGGGGAAGCCACGATCCCCAAATCTGGGGAGATCTCAAGGTCCCATCGCCCCAAGTCTGGGGACGCGCCGTGGTTTCCTCACCTACAACCTTTGGGACAGCTCGTGGTCTCATCGCCCTAAATACGGCGAGACCCCGGGGGCTCATCACCCCAAGTCTGGGGAATCCACGGGGTCCCATCACCCCAAACCTGCCGACACCCCGTGCTTTCATCTCTTCAACGCTACGCTGACCTCACGGTTTTATCACCCCGAATGTGGGGTCACCCCACTGATGGCTTTTGGGGCGCAACCCCAGAAGGGTTAACCCTTAAATCCCAAATACAAACTGCGGAAGCAATAAGAAACGACCTCACTCTGTGGCCACTGCGGTGCACGGGCACTGGGATTTGGGGTGCGGGACGGGGACGTGGGCAGAACCCCACGGGGCCGGAGCTCCGCGGCCGTTCCCGCAGTTCCGTCGCTGAAAATCCCCCGAATTTTTGGGGTTTAAGTCCAAATGAATGACCAAATGCCCTCAGGGACCTTGGCCCTGAGACACCGAGCGGTTTCAGGAGGAAGAGACCCTCGGAGGTCGCAGGAATAATGAGCCCTGAAGGAAAAAAAAGCTGAAATAGAAGAAAAACGGATCAAAAATTAAAAGCTGCGGTAATTACGGGTGGGTGTGATGGGAGGGGTTAATTACGCGCACTCCCTGGTGGTCTAGTGGTCAGGATTCGGCGCTCTCACCGCCGCGGCCCGGGTTCGATTCCCGGTCAGGGAAGGATTCCTCTTTCCATTTTTCCATTAATTTCTCCATTTTTTCGGTGGAACGTTTCTCATCCCCAGATATCCCCACGTTCTCCTACGGAATCCCTCTTTAATTCCGCTTTCTTTTCGCTTCCGTTTCCATCCCAACCCACGCCGGCGGGAAGTGTTGGATTTGCCCGCTACGAACGCAGCAATAATGATAATTAAGAAAATAAAATGAGGATATTAGATTCAAAAGGGAAGGTGTTTCTGCCCGGTTTCGAACCGGGGACCTTTCGCGTGTGAGGCGAACGTGATAACCACTACACTACAGAAACCTCCATAGGGATGCCGTGTCCTCGCTCTCCCTTCAGATTAATTAACGCTTCAATCGTTCCCCGAAGGAAAATGACCTATTAATTCGCGTTTCTTTGTGAATAAAGCGTTTATTTCTCGGGAGCGCGCACTGCGCAGAACCAACGCCACAACGAGGCCCAATAGAACCCAATGGGAGCCCGGCTAGCTCAGTCGGTAGAGCATGAGACTCTTAATCTCAGGGTCGTGGGTTCGAGCCCCACGTTGGGCGCCTGAAGTTTTATTTTACCCAATCCTAAATAACCCCGCAGCCCCCGCCCCCGCCATGCCCCAATCAAAGCGCACATCTATGAATAAATTAATCATTTTGGGATCGCGATAATTAGGATTTAGCGGGGGGTTCTCACGCCGTCAGGATGGCCGAGTGGTCTAAGGCGCCAGACTCAAGGCTCGAGCCTTCCCGCTGGGATTTCTGGTCTCCCCTGGAGGCGTGGGTTCGAATCCCACTCCTGACACGCGCAATTTTGCCTCCTTTTATTTTCAGATATATGTTTTTCCCTCCGACCCCACGCACCGCAGTGCTCCGCGGTTCCCGCACGGCCGCGGAGGGGGAGAGCAGAGCAGCGATTCCCGTCCGGATATTTTCGCTTTATCTCGGATCCCTCGGTGGTGAAACCGCCTTTTATTTCTCTTAAAGCTTTCGCCCTCGTTTTGCCCCGCGGTGCAGAGCTGCGCGTTACTGCAGCGGATGCACAAACGGGTGAGAAATCAACAAAACCACCGTTCCCCGGAGGGAAAAAAAGAGAAATAACCCCAAAAATCGGCAGAGGGGCCCCAGGAATGGACATTCTCGGGGCGGATTTTGGGGCTTTGGGAGCACAGAGAGGCAAAAAAACGGGCGCCCTATGGAGGTTTCTGTAGTGTAGTGGTTATCACGTTCGCCTCACACGCGAAAGGTCCCTGATTCGAAACCAGGCAGAAACACGCCGTCTCGTTTATTTTTTTTTCCTGCCATCTGCACGAGCATCGTGCTTCCTCGTCCCTTCCGACGGCGCAGGAAAGCGGTTACAAAAAGGTAAGTCCTGCTGGCAAACGGCTGCGCATAAAAGATTCCCCTTTCAGCTTCATAGGAGTGCACCGATACCATGGATCTGGGGAAAATAAGAAGGTTATTCCCTGACCGGGAATCGAACCCGGGCCGCGGCGGTGAAAGCGCCGAATCCTAGCCACTAGACCACCAGGGAGCTCACGAGCAGTGTTTAATTACCAATCTGACAGTTTATTATTGCTGTTTCATCGCAGCGTTCCCATAGGGCTGAAGGGCCGCGCGCGAGGCGGGAGGAGTTCGTTGGAAGCGAGGAAAACCATTGAAAATCGAGGGGAGGAAAAGAGGAAGAGGGGAGAGAAAGACAAAGGGCGAAAAGAAAGAAAATCGCGGAGTGAAGGAAAAAATTTTTGAAAAATGAGAGAAAAGAAAATGAGCATCGGATTCAGCGATCCCTGGTGGTCTAGTGGTTAGGATCCGGCGCTTTCACCGCCGTGGCCCGGGTTCGATTCCCGGTCAGGGAAGGCGCCTTTCTTTAACGAGATGTGATTATTTTTATGTCCTCCCAAAGGACCTTTTTTCTTCCTCGCGCCGTCAGCCTCGGCCGCTCCCAAAAACGAACGTCTGTTTTCGAGAGGCGACGCGGAAAGTGAGGAGCTCAGGGGGGAATTCGGGTGGGGAAAAAAGAGATGTGGGGAATCCTGCTGCAGGTATTGGGCTGCGGGGGCAACCCGCGGGGTTTCTGTAGTGTAGTGGTTATCACGTTCGCCTCACACGCGAAAGGTCCCCGGTTCGAAACCGGGCAGAAACACCTCGTTCTTTTCCGGACCTTTAGTTTTCTAGGAATCCGTGCTGCCTTTCCCCATCCTCTTTCAGCTCTTCCACAAAATCCATAATGCTTTTTGCCATTCTTTCCCCACGCACTGACTTAAACCTCCTTCCCATCACCCGCGCTACTTTTCCCCATTTTCCCCCGCATTTCCACCTGAGCCCCTTCCCTCTACGAACCCCTCTCCCTTTCTGCCTCCCCCCCTCCTTTTCGTCTGCTCCTCTCCCCAATTCCCCCCCCAAGGCTGCCACATCCCAGGCACCATTTCAGCTGCCAGCCCTTTCTCCCGTTTCGCACCCGCTCATCCCAAACCTGAGCTGCAAAGAAAACCAAAGCAGCAGGACAGGCGCAGGAGACGTCGTGCTCACACAGTGCTGCTCCCGCACTGATTTATTTGCTCCCAGGGCATGACCTGGACGGGCAGCCAAAGCCCTCCACCTCCCCACGCAATTCACGAGCTCAGCTCGCTGTGTTAATTCGTGCTTTCCCCTCCGTGACCCATGTCCCCGCCGAGCGTTTGTTGGAGGCCGCGTTTCCATTCCCCCATTCTGGTGGGGAAAATGTGGACGTTTCCCGTCCTGAGCCGCTTCCCTCCTGCTGCTCCCGCTGTTCGTCCCATTCGTGGCTGTGTCAGAGCCGCAGTGCAGCACCACGTGAACTGTTTGGGGGTTTTGGGGGGTCTGGAAATGGGAAAATGAGCGCAACGATTGGAGGAAGGGGCTCTGCTCAGCTGCCAGGGATGAAAAGCGTCCTCGGATCGGACGGAACGCGATGGGGATCGCGGAGCTCTCGGGGCTGCGGAGGATCGGGCCGACCCCTGTGTGGCAGAATTGTAATGGCGATAATTAGAGCGGAGCATCCTCGTGTGGGGGAGCGGGAGCTGCGGCGGTTGAGATGAACGCAATAAAAATCCCATAGGTTTGGGGGGGGGGCAGAAAAATGAGGAAAAAAAAGAGTGGGATTTCGGGGAGAGCATTGGGAGCAATGGCACTAATAGGGCTCCCTGGTGGTCTAGTGGTTAGGATTCGGCGCTCTCACCGCCGCGGCCCGGGTTCGATTCCCGGTCAGGGAAGGTCTCCGTTTAATTTCTCGTTGTTTATTATTCCTAAAGGAGTATTATCTCTCCGTTTTGTTTTCCAGCCCCGCTTTCCTCGCGGAGCACCGCGCGGACCTTCAGCGCTGCGCAGCCCCTCCCCCACCGCCCCCGAGCGCTGCGCAGCCTCCAATTAGCGCGCTGATAAAGCCTCACGTTAATTAGCAAACAAGAGCCCGGCTAGCTCAGTCGGTAGAGCATGAGACTCTTAATCTCAGGGTCGTGGGTTCGAGCCCCACGTTGGGCGTCAGCTTTTATCTCCGCTCCGCATTTTCAGAGATATTTATATATACATAAAGTTTCCTCCCACCTCCGTACCCCATATTTTTTTCCTACCGTCCCCTATTTTCAGATCGATCGCCCCATTTTCAATACCGTATCCTCTGCCTTCAGACATCGTGCCCCACGTTTTCAGGTATTACGCCCCATTTTCAGATAGAGCACCCCATTTTTCAGGGATCGTACCTCCTATTTTCAGAGGCCATGCCCCATTTTCAGAGCTCGTGCCCTCTATTTTCAGGCATCGTTCCCCATTTTCAGACACCCTGCCCCGTTTTCAGACGCTGTGCCCCATCTTCAGAGCTCATACCCTTTATTTTCAGATACCCTGCCCCATTTTCAGAGCTCATGCCCCCTATTTTCGGCCGTCGCTCCCCGTTTTCAGATACGCAGTGCCATACACCCCCTTTCTCTGAACGAAGCACTCGGTTTTGTGCTCAAGAAAACCCGGCTGTCGTTGGGATTTGTGCCCTCAGCCCTGGAAGATTCGCATCCCCACCGCCTTCGTTTGTCTCAGGTGCTCCGAAATAACGTGCCAGATTTTTGGGATCACGCCCTAATTAAACACACCATGTCCTAATTAAACGTGGCCTTACTGAAGGCCATAACCTCGCAGCTTAAGCCTACGAAGGTCTATGAGCCCACGGATTTTTAGGGTGTTTTGGGGGAGGGTTCCCCCATTCAGGAGCTTACAGACTCTGGGGGTGCTCACCCATGTAATGATCTTTTCTGCTCTCTGCCCTCGGTGTTTGCCCAGGTGCACGCAGCATTGTTCCTGAGAACGATATCCTCCAGCAGCTCCGAGGTCGCTCAGTCCCGGGTCACGGGAGGAAAGCGGACCCTATAAAAGAGACCCTATAAAAGAGACCCTATAAAAGAGACCCTATAAAAGCGGTGGGGGTGCGGATGCTTCGGACCTGGAGGGGACGCGGTAAGGGGTCTCCTTTTGGGGTCTCCTTTTGGGGTTTCCTTTGGGGTTTTTCTGCAGCGTGTCCTCATCCCGCAGTGCTGCTGGTGCATTCCCATCGCTGCCCTGCAGGGTTTTCCGCGTCGGGACAATTTGGGGCTCATTGAATGGGTTTTATCTGCGAAACCATCGCTGAAATCCGCGACTGAAGCCGGGAAAAAAAGGCAGAATGGGCGCCTATGGGAGCCCGGCTAGCTCAGTCGGTAGAGCATGAGACTCTTAATCTCAGGGTCGTGGGTTCGAGCCCCACGTTGGGCGTTCGGATTTCTCCTTTTCCTCAATCTCTGCGCTTCGAGGGATGGGAAACAGACGGTGCGATTTCAGAGCCGATTTTTAGCGCTGTTGTAAACCTATTCCATCCATCCCTGAACTTCCAGGAGCGGCCGAAGGGGACTGTTGGTGTTTCACACTGAGTGGAGGCAGTGGGAGGCTCCTGTAAATCGTCATTTCTCTGTTTTTTGCCCCAAAAAGGGATCTGCAAACAGATGTGCTGGTTTTTTTCCTACCCCTTTTCCCCTCATTTTAGGGCTGATCCTCAAAGGAACTCCATCCCCTATCCCAGAATGAAGCTGCTCTTCGTGGGGCTGGCCCTCGTCCTGTGCGTTGGAGTCGGTGAGTTCGTTAGGGCTGCTGTTAATTAGGATGTAACGAGGAGGGCTCCATTGGATCTGTGTGGCCTTAAAGTTCCCTTCCAACCCAACCCAACCGTGCCACAGTGGAGCTGTGAATGCAGCTGGTGGGTGGACCCTGGTGGGTTCGAAATCTTTGGGCTCGCTGCTGTCTTTTAATTGGGGGAACCGGAGCGAACCCCCTCAGGGTTGGGCTGAGGGCCCTTTGCGTTCTCCTTTTCCCCACAGTTGAAGCCCTTCGGTGCAAGGTCTGCAAATACAAACTCCCCTACGCTGGGTGCTTCAGTGGGGCCAACAAAACCACCTGCGAGCGGAAGGAGAAATGTGCCATCATCAAGACCTCCCTGGGTGGGTAGCGGGGTCAGAACCCTTTTGATTTGATTTGATTTTGGTTCGTTGGGGTCAGAACCGTATTGGGTTTCTTTTCCCAGCCCAACGGGGGCCGTCCTCGGGATCTGCCCCGGGGAATCCAGGTGGGATTGTGGGGCAGGACGTGGCTGAGGGCCACAGAGGGGGGGTAAATCTGATCTCAGTGGAGGTGGAATATTTCCTAAAATAGCCCTTTTTTAGGCAAAGGAAGGACTGAGCCTTCTACAACAGCAATACAACTCTGTCTGTGCTCGTGCCTTCATTAGCTCTTCCTAATTAAACGAAGCTGTGGCCTCATTTGGGCACCACACTTCAAGGGCTGGCGGCACCGCTGATTATTTCCTAAGCTTCCCTCTGAGTTTAATGCTGCCTTCCTCCTTCCCCTGCAGGGAAGCTGACCCTCTATTACCAACAAGGCTGCACCTCGGCCCTGAACTGCGGCAGGGAGCGGGCGTCGGATGCGGAATCCCGCCTGACATCCCGGTATTCCTGCTGCGAGACCGACCTGTGCAACGACAAGTGGGACGAGGACCCCACAGATTAATCCCAGTGGGGTCGGGATGGGGTCCACGGACGTGGCCCAGCCCTCCTATGCTCTGAGTCCTGAAGCAAACGTTGAATATCCTGCCCTAAAATCAGGGTGTTCAGACCCAACCTGCCTGCAGGGCTCCCCTGTGTGCCTGGCCTGATCCTGCTCCAGCTCCTGCAATAAACCAGCTGTCAATCACAGGATGCTGTGACATTTTGGCTCGTATGGGTCTTCCTTCTTCTGTTAACAGCCCTTCAGACTCCAAGCGGCCCCGGGATTAATCCTGAACCAAAACCCCAAGGGCAGCCCAAGGAGCTTTTCCTGCCTGCGTCCCATTTCCCCCATCGTGCAGGGCTGGGAACGTGGCAGCCTTGTTAACCAAGGGTTGCAATCGAGGTGCTGGGAGGAACAAAGGGGATGCGTATCTGCGGGGCACAGGGGTCTGTTTTACCCAAATTCATCCTGAATTCCTCCGTTTTTCAAGGGTTGATTCATCCACCAAATGCACGGAGGTAAAGGGTCCCCCGGAGGCACCCAGCTTCCATTCCTGGTGTCAGGTGGAACCCGAAGGGATGGGGTTGGGTTATTCTGGAATTCTTGGAGGAGGGGGGGGGATAATAATAAATAAAAGTTATATAGTGTGGGAAGAAATCATAGGGAGCGGTGTGGTTGGACATTCTGGCTCAAGTTTTGGGGTGAGAAGGAACAAATCCAGCCCTGGGCAGCTCACTCTGCTCCTAAATGTGAGCATGAGAGCTCGGATGTGCTCAGAGCCGCTTAATGCATGAGGAAGCTGCGATGCTCAGCCCCGGGATGGGTCGGTACCGAAAAATCCTGCAGGGAAAGGCATGATCAGGGTCCAGTTTCCTGTGGCTGCTGATTAGGGTGCCCGAAGCCCTAATGATGGAGGTGAGAGGCTTCCTACAGGAGAAGCTGCCCCAGAGGTGAGCTGGGTGGTTGTGCGACCGCTGAGGTTTGTCGTGGGGAAGTCTCTGCCCTTTGGGTTTTGGGAGGTGGTTAAAGGATGCGGAGCCCCTTTGGAGAGGGCTCGGGTTGGGAGACAGGTGGAGGAGGTGCTGGAAACAGGATCCCGGCTCCGGGCTGGGAGAAACTCTTTGGCACAGAGCAGCGGAGGAGAGCGGTGGGTGCCCGGGATAGCTGCGATGGGGGAGGGGAAGGACTGGTAAGTGAGACGGGGGTGGGGGGGACACAAATGGGGCCGGAGCTGAGCGGTGCTGCTCTCTGGGTGCTGCTCCGGCTTTGAGCTGGATCCCTTTGCGAAGCGGAGCGTCCGCCCGTGGCCCACGCTTGGTCCCACCGCACGCTGGGGTGCCGGGACCCCCGTAACGCCGTCCTCCATGCAAAGGATCGGGCGCTTCGGGAGACCACCCCCACCCTACACCTCCGCTCCGAGGTACGCCGGGTGCGGGTGGTGGATGTGTCTGTCTGTCCGTCGGCTTCTCCCCGCCCTGCTTTCCTCTCTTTGCTCTCCCCAATATCCCTCCTGCTTTTTTTCCCCATCCGTGTTTCTCTTCCGTTCTTTTCCACGTTCCCAACTCTCATCCCGCTGCCTCCTCCTATAGATTCCACGCTGAATTCCTCCGGTTAACGGTTTCTGTCTGTTTACAGCTCCACCAAAGCCGGCGGGGAGGGCAACTCACGTCCTCATGAGTCTGTAGCTGCAAATAGGGGCAGTGTAGGGTGATGTGTACGGAGAGGTGGAAATCCCTTTCCCTTGGGGGAACTGACTGCACGAAGGGGCGTGCATTGCATCTATAGGATGTGTGCGTGTGATACGATCTGAGTCATTTGCTCTGTGTTATTCCTGCTCCCAAAGCAACGTGGGGAGTGGGATGGGGGTATGGGAGGAGGGGACCCTCCGCTGTAACCCCAGGAAACCCAGAGCTGGAGCAGCTCCTTCCCACCCCAAACGCAGAGCAGCACCGCGTGTCACCCGAGGCGATTTTCATTCCCTCATTAGGAGGCGATGAATCACCTCCAGAAGTGTCTGCTCTTCTCTGTTGATAGCGATCATCTCGTTATTTGGGTTCACGTTACCGATGACTTTCACTTCCCTTCTCTGTAATGAGAGAAAGCCACGGCACTGACCCCATCCAGCGCACCCGCCCGGGAGCTCCTCCTGCCTTAAGTGTTCCCCCTTAGAAGGCAAATATTCCCATTTGGGTTAAAAAAAAAAGTGGGGTTTCTTTTGGTTTGTTTTGTCCTGTGGGACCCCCCCCCCCCCCATTGAGAGCCCCATATTTATGGACTTGGGGAATTCTCAGCCGGGTCTCGGTGTCGCTTCGTGCCACGCGTCTCCCCTTTCTCCCGTTGCTTTTTACAGCCCTGGATCCCCACCAAAGTCATTTTAAGAGCTGGAGGTGAAATGGGTCTTTAGCGGGAGCTCGGGTGCACTCTGCAGCTCTGGCTTTCGGTGTCTGCACCCCAAATGGTTTCCTTAATAACCGCGGCAATTAACGCAGGTGGGGAGCTGAGAGGCAAGCTTCTTTCGGAGGAGCAAAGAGCACGGACGTCTTCTCGCTCCCTTTTTCCTCCACCCGTGCGCTGTGCCCCAACGCTGAGGTCTCCGTTACCAGTTTAAGGAAACCGGACACTGCAGCGGGACCGTTCCTGGAACGGGAACGCCCATGGGGCCGCGTGCCAAGCATTCATGCTCTGCCTCCAGCCCCGGTGAAATCAGTCCTTGCCCGCAGGAGAGAGGCCATGGCCGCGGTCTTCCTGCCCGGAAACCTGCAGGACGAAGCCACTTGCTCCGTCTGCCTGGAGTTCTTCAAGGATCCCGTGTCCATCGAGTGCGGGCACAACTTCTGCCGGGCGTGCATCGTCAAGAGCTGGAAGGACTTGGAGATGGACTTCCCCTGCCCGCAGTGCAGGGAGATCTTCCAGCAAAAAAACCTCCGGCCCAACCGCCAGTTGGCCAACATGTCCGAAATCATCAGCCAGTTCGCGCTCCGTGGGGCGAAGGGCGCGGAGGAGGACGGGCTCTGCGCGAAGCACCGCGAGGCGCTCAAGCTCTACTGCAAGGACGACCGCAGGACAATCTGCGTGGTGTGCGACCGCTCCCGCGAGCACCGTCCCCACGCCGTGGTCCCCGTGGATGAGGCGTCCGAGGAGTACAAGGTATCCACGTGTCTGTCTGTCCGCACTGAGAGCGACCCGTCTGCTGTCTGTGTGTCTTTTCCACCTCGGTTTCGCTGTCTGCTGTCCCTGGGATATCACCTGGCGTGGCATGGTGCTGAGGTTTTGCCATGGGGAAGTGCCAGTTTCAGCAAACATTTTCACTGCTGCTTTCTCTCTGGGAGAAAAAATCCATTTCCAGTTATACACAACCCGTTTACACACTGATATCAGGGTGGAGGACGGTGAGCTCTGCAGAAGGGGTGGAGAAACACCGTCCCTGCAGACGGGATGGAAATCCGGAGCAGCCAAGACTCTGTAGGATGGATTTTTGCACTCGATGGGCACCCAGTGGGCACCCACCCGTGGGGTGACAGCTGTCTGAGCGGACACCCACAGCTATTCTAGGGCACTGCCCGCAGCCAGGGCTCAGTTTGCACCAGCAGCAAAGGTTAGCCAGGCGGTGGCAGCTGCTGAAAGCAGTTCGCATTCCCTCCCGTGGTATCCTGCATCTCCCTTCCGAGGTTTCTTTGTGCTCAGAGGGTTGGATGCGTGGGGGTGCGTGGGCAGAGCTGAGCCAGCAAATTCATCCAGTGAGAGGGATTCTTGAGATCCTGCTCGTCCTTGTGGGGCTGCAAGGACAAACCGTGCCCACGTGGAGTAGTGCAACGATGAGATGAAATAGAAAGGAAAAAGGGAAATCATCATCTGTGACAAATGAGTGATATTTCCTCTCTCGATTTCCCAGGAGAAGATCCAGGGCCGCTTGGATTTCCTGAAGAAGGAGAGGCAGGATCTGCTGGAATTTAAAGTGAACGACGATAAGAAAACTCAGGAGCTTTTGGTGAGTGCCGTGCAATGCTCTGGGGCGGTGGGTTTGGGGTGGGATGCTGGAGGGGCTGGGGTATGCCATCCCCGTGGGATTAAGGCCGTCAGGCTGCTCCCAGCCCATGCTTCGACTCCACCACTGCCATGAAATGCTGTCCTCAGCCCTACCTGCTGCTTTTCCAACTGGAAGGGCTGGGAATAGCACCAGCCAAGCGCTGTGCTTTCACACCACGATGGTTGCAGGCCATTTTTTTGAGGGCTGTGCTGGTGGCCAATGCAGAATGAATCCACCACAATGCGTTCAACCTCCTCCGCACCTCCAGAGGATGCGTTCCCTGGGGGCGGACTGTGTCCCCCTCAACACCGTTGATGATTTGCCTTCAACCCACCTTTTTGTGTGTGTTTGTGCGTACATTTAATTCCCAGAAAACCATCGAGACCGAGCGCCAGAAGCTGCTCGTGGAGTTCGAGGGGCTCCGGCAGTTCCTGCACGATCAGGAGCACATCCTCCTGGGGCAGCTGGAGAAGATGGAGAAGAACATCGCCAAGAGGCAGAACGAGAACATCACCGACCTCTCCAAGGAGATCACGCTCCTCAACAAGCTCATCACCGAGCTGGAGGAGAAGATCCAGCAGCCCGTGCTCGAGTTCCTCAAGGTGAGAGGGGTGGGTCTGACTGTAGGGCCGTGAGATCGTTGATGGCTGTGCCGTGGAATCGATGAATCTTTGGAGCATTGAACTGTAGAACTGTTGGATCATTGGATCGTTGGGTCATAGAGTCATGGAATTATTGAACTGCAGAACCCTTGAACCGTAGGATCGTTGGACCATGAAATCATTGATCTGTAGAATTGTTGGATCATTTTATCATAGAACCAACTGCTGAACTGTAGAACTGTAGACTCTTTGGATCGTTGAGCCACAGAATCTTTGAATCAAAGAACCAAAAGATGTTGAAGTCTTTGGATGGGAGAATCTTTGGACCACTGAATGAGTTTGCAATGAAATGAATCTCCAACTTTGCATCCTGACACTTCCATCTCTTCCTTTTCAATGTACTTGGAAGATAACAGTCCTCATGTTATTACCGCTGCTGTTATCTTCACTTCTAATGAGAAATCCACTCCTCTGGCAGAGACGAGCTGTTGAGAGCCAGGCACGGAGACACGTGGAGCCCGGCAGGATGCGGCCCCGTGCCAAATATCAGCTGGGAGCTGAAAGCAGAGCTGGCTTTTCAAATCAAATCAGGCTCTTACCAAGCTGGAAAGTATGAAGGAGGGAGCAGATGGGGTTCGGGTATTGATTGCATTGCAAAGAACGGAGCTGGAGCAGCTCCAGCGCTGCCCAAACCCTCCTCTGCAGCGGCAGTAGGGTTGGGAATGCAGACCCCAACTGCCCACCCCAAAACCAGGCAGACCCATCGCTGTTCTTGAAGGCAAAAAGCCAATGAGTGACCTCAAAGTGGTCACAGCAGCGATGGGAACCAAGCGGTGCTCGCACAGCTCTGCTCCCAGAGCTGTGTATTTCTTTTTGTTTGAACCCAAACCAGATTTTCCAGCTCTGCTCTCTCGACCCCACTTGAGAGCGCTGTAAATATTTGCAGAGCTTAAGCAAAACGTAAGATGGCCCCGGTGTTTGGCTGTGGGGTGATCCCCTGCGGTCTTTGCTCCGCTCCCAATTCAAATAATTCAATTAATTGTTTCCTTTAATCCTCGGCCAGCCCTTCTTTTCGCTCCCTGGAAGATGTTCGTGGCTTTTGGTTGACTCTGAACTTGTTCTGGTTTGCTCATCGCAGGTTTTGTCCTTTTTTCCCCGTATTTTATAGGGTCACCAATAGGGCTGAGTGTGGATTTCACCCTCAGAATTTTCTCAACGTCCATCTGTGTTTTGGGTCTTTGTACGGCAGACCTCCAAAAGGAATGGGTTGGGTGGGAGACCAACGAAGTCACCTTCCAACCCAAACCATACCATGAATATGGGCAAAGAAGCACTGCTCGTGGGACGGGTGTCCCTACTGAGTTCAGTGCATGGAGCCAGGAGAAACATAACATGGATGGCACCAATCTCTCACTCTCTCTCTCCTTTTCCTTTGTAGGATGTGATGAACATCATCAGCAGGTACGGAGCGCTGCCTCTCCCTTTCTCCCAAGTTTTTTTCCCCAAATGTCCCTGTGTAAAGGTCAGTGCTTGCTGCCCAGATTCTGGGGGGATTCCTGCGTGATGCGGGCCCTCTGTTGATGCCATTTTTGGAGGTGACAGAGTATTTTCCCCCCAAATTGCCCCAGTGCTTCCACATTTGGGGTCTGACAGCTGTGATGGGAGGGGAGGAGATGGAAATTATCCCCCTGTCTTACAGGTAAATTGGCTGCAGTTCCAATGAGACCATGGGGGCAGGCAATGCCGATGAATAGAATATATATATATATATAAAAAATAGGGGGAATAGCGGTGATTTTCTCCGTGTTTTTCCTCGCAGAAGCGACGAGGTGAAGTGCCAGAAGCCCATCCCCGTCTGCACCGACATGAAGATGCACGTCTGCAACTTCTCCCTCAAGACCGTGGTCCTCGAGAAAGTCCTCAAGAGATTCAAAGGTGCGCGGTTCGGAACGGCCGCGAGACGGTGCAAAGGGATCGGGAATGCGGAGCGGAAAGGAAAGGAAAAAGGAGCGGGGAGAGGGGGAGGGAGGAAGGAAAAGGGAAAGGAAGGAGAAAAGGAAGGGAGAAGGAAAAAAGAGAGGGAGAAGGGAAGGGAGGAAGGAAAAAAGGGAAGGGAAGAAAGGAAGAAAGGAAGGGAGAAAGGGAAGGGAGGAGGGAGAGGAGGGGAAAAAGGGAAGGGAGGAAGGAGGGGGGAAAAAAGGGGAGAGAAAAGGAAGGAAAAATGGAAGGAAGAGAAGGCATAAATGTGGATGAGTCCTCTGGGGCAGTGGGGGCAAGGACTGAGTGTCCACAGCTCAGTGAACGAAGAAGAGAACAAAACACTCCAGGGCACAGTAGGAAAAGGCTTTAATAAATCTTTCAATCTCAGAAGGCATTTTAATATTTTGCTGGGTTCCCCCCCCCCATTTTTTTTTCCTCCCCTTTTCCTTTCTCCCCCTCTTTTTATTTCTGATTTTCTCAGCATCCCCGTTTACCCCTTCCCTCTCTTGTTTCAGAAAACCTGCGGGACGAGTTGGGAAGAGGTGAAAAAGGTAAAAAGAGAAACGGCAGAGGTGCAGCGTCCCACAGCAAAGACTTTAAATTGTGGTTGTGATTTGCAAAGCCAAAGAGAGGGGAAAAAAAAACAAAAAGAAAAAAAAAAAAAGGCACTCTAAATTTTAAATATATTTAATTTCTTCTTTTTCAATGATTTCCAGATCCAGCCTGCTCGGTCCAAGAACCAAAGGCCGATTTTTCTAGCTGACGCCGGGGATCTGACAGCTGAGCGAGGTCCTTTCCGCCTCTTTCCCCTTAACCAACCCATAGTGTGGCACAGAAATAATGGGTTTGGACCCCCTCCCCCCATCCCCTCCCCAAAGAAGGACCCATTTCCAGCCTCGATCTGCTTGAGCTCTGCCAGATCTGCAGGTTTCAGAGCCTGCCCGTGGATCCTATTGCCACGGTGGGGTCCCATCCTCCAGTTCGCTCGGCCACAGCGCAGAGCTGGGGTGTATTTTTGCTTCTAAAGCAGTGGTTTTCAGCACAGGACTTGCAAACCCCCATGGGGTCGGGTCCTCCCCAGGGACCACCGGTAGAGAGGGTGCTCCCCACATCCCCCCTCCCCCAGACCCATCTCAAAAAGGCAAAATTAAGAAGAGAGGTGGGCAGTGTCGGCAGTGCGGCCCTCCCTGCATGTCCGTGGTGGTGTGTGTGCATGTGCAGAGGTAAAAAACCCCACAGCAGCCATCAAATCCCACCCCTCTGTCTGCCCCACGTCATCTTTTCCGAGAGCTTCCCCACGGCTGCTCTCCCCAACCCCCATCAGCTTTCAGTCACATCGTGTTGGACTCCGCACCCCATTCCCAACCCCCAAATCCTGGTAGAGCAGAAGGGCCTTCAGCTGGAGGAGCTCTGGCACGAAATTCTGCTCCCGAGGTCCCACCCTGGATGTCCCCAAAGCCACAGTGGGGTCTTATCCCGACGCGGTGCCTTTGCTGACTACAACCACAATTTGAGGTCACTGACGCTCTCGCTGTGCCCTCTGATTTATTTTTTTTATGGAAGGGGAAAAGATGTTGGGATCCAAAGTGTGCTCCATGTTGCTGGGTGTGACGTGGTGTGCGAAGACGCCCTTAGGTCACGGCTTTCGTGGGGACTCATTGTGGGAAGGCAGAAATGTATGGGATAAAAGCACTCCACTTTGCGTGGGGTGCATCGGGTGGGCTGGAAACAAAAGGGAGAATCAAAAAATGTCCATTAGTTTGGAAAAAAATGTCCGTTAATTTGGAAAAATATGGGGGAAAAAAAACGAAAAAGCCTTGATCTAAGGTCAGCTCTTACTGTGGGTGATTACTAATTACTTGCATGTGCTCTTTGCTAGCTGGCAGTGTGAGTGCTTCTCTCCTTATTTCCCCACTGAGGGAATTGGGGTCTCAGCACCTGGTGCTTCTGAGGGACGGTCCTAAGAGCCAAAGTTGGGGTGCTGCTTTTGTAGGGCAGCTTAGGTTGGAAGGACCCTGAAGATCGTGGTGCCCCGTTGCCCACGTTGTCCTTTCAGGGCATCCTGAGCCTGATCTTGGGCCTTATTTACCATAATATGTCATGGTTCCGCTGGGGCTCAGCCCTTAGCGGGGTTGTGAGGCTGAAGGTGCTCATCCAATGTCCTTAATTGAGGACCTGACCCCGGGTTTCTCGTCTCCATGGATTCTATTTGTGCTCAGAACGTTTGTAGCATTTGGGATTACTCCAATTTAGATGTAAAAGATGAGCCCTAAGCACCTCCAAGCCCACGTCTCCGTGGGTTCCCTTCTTTGCTGACCCTTTGGGGGGATGAAGACCTGGTGTTGAGGTCGGAATGGGGCTCCACAGCCCCAAAACACACCCCTGAATTTCCCTTTAATGTTCATTAACGATTATTGCGTGGTTCTCTCTACAACTGCTGTCGCCAACAGAGGACCTGACCCTGGACCCCGACTCGGCCAACCACCTCCTCATCCTCTCCGCGGACCTGAAGAGCGTGAGGATGGGCTGCAGGAAGCAGGAGCTGCCCGACAACCCCAAGAGATTCGACACCAACTCGCGGGTCCTGGCCTCCACCGGGTTCAAGTCGGGGCGGCACTACTGGGAAGTGGAGGTCGGGGCCTCGGACGGTTGGGCCTTCGGGGTGGCCAAGGAGTCGGTGCGGAGGAAAGGGCTGACGCAGTTTTCTCCCGAGGAAGGGATCTGGGCGGTGCAGCAGAACGGAGGGAGGTACTGGGCCGTCACTTCGCCCCAGCGCACCCCGCTGTGCCTGGGGCAGAAGCTCAGCAAGGTGCGGGTGTACCTGGATTACGAAGGGGAGGAGGTGTCCTTCTACAACGCCGACAACATGCAGCACATCTTCACCTTCAACGTCGCCTTCCGGGAGAAGGTGTTCCCTCTTTTTTCCGTCTGCTCCACCGTCACCTACATCAAACTGTGCTCCTGAGGCCGCGGGGAGGTCGGGGTCTGGGAGGAGTGATGGGGTTATTGGGGTAGAAGGTGGGCAACGAGGTGGGAAGAGGGGGGGAGGGGTGGGGGTCCGTCCCGAGGGGTCTTTGGGCAGAGGGACAGAGGAGGGCTTGAAGCCATTCACTGCGTTTCAATGGCGACTCTGTCAACACATTGTTGAGCCCCAACCCAACTCTTCATCGCGAAGGAAACCGCTGTGCTGCTTCGGGGCCCTGGGGCTGGGGGTGAATGGGTGCTCCCCTCGGGACGAAGAGCGGTGGGGATTTGTTCTGGCTGCTTTGGGCTCATCCCTTCCTGCTCCTGCTGGGAAGAATGCCTCCGCCAAGGGTAAGTCTTGCCGGTTTTAGGCGATTTCTTCTAACGTTTGGGATCCTTTCGTCCTCCAAAGGCCGCTTTCGCAGTATTCTGGTGGTGGTTTGAACCCTGTGGTCACCGCGGTGTGATCTCTCCTGGTGACCGCCCCCCAAAATGCTGAGGTTTTCCCCAAGAGCTGTCCCATGGGAGGCAGAAAGAAGTGGGAGATGTGGCCGCGTTGGGGCTGCTCGTGCTGGAAATAAAACGTGAAGGTGCTACAG